>SSNP01000048.1:3010914-3033414 GCA_006937955.1 Pachypanchax playfairii
CCCCCACCCCCCCCCCCCCCATCATGCTTTATTATTCTCCTGCTCGGTGAATCCAGACAGCTGTAATGTTCGTGGCGCCCGAAGGCTCTGAGTTTCCCCAGAGACGGTTTCTGCAGGCTGTGGTTGCATCAGAACGCCGTGGCGTCTGCTGTTCAGGTTAACATCAGAACATCTTCAGGTTTGAGGCGGAGCTTCTTTAAATACATCACAAATATCCTGGAAAGTGAAACTTCAGTATTTTATGATGAAACTTGATCTTGATGGATTTGAGCAGAGAAGTGGTTCATTTTTACAGATTTATAGATTTAAAGGAACTTCCTGTCAAGTCTCTCTGGGTTTGAGTCTGAAAACTTTCCTTATTTAATTGAGTTGTCATGTTTAACTGCAGGTTTGGTAGAAGTTTTAAATCTTAAGTTTGTTGTATTTTAACAATGAAACACTGTCTCTGTAAATCCAGATGTTTTACATGGAAGATACCATCATGTTTATTACCTCTTATGTCAATAATTGAAGGTATTTTACTTCATAAGAGATTATTTTTTTTATTGGTGCAACAAATTCTGGGATAAAAGATGGTGTGGGAGGCCGGCGGTTCGATCCCGGGCCCCGGTGTGGGAGGCCGACGGTTCGATCCCGGGCCCCGGTGTGGGGGGCCGGAGGTTTTATCCCGGGCCCCGGTGTGGGAGGCCGGAGGTTCGATCCTGGGCCCCGGTGTGGGAGGCCAGCGGTTCGATCCCGGGTCCCGGTGTTGACAGGCACTGTGCATTTATCAGCCTTCTGCTCATCAAGGAGTCAAATACAGATAAATATTTTCCCCAAACGGATCAATAAATGAGTTTTATTATTTTCAGAGTAAAATATTCATATTTTCTTTCACTTTACAGTCAGTCTGCAAAAACTGTGTTAATTTACTGTGTATGAAGGTAGAAAACAGTTTAATTTAACAGATTATATGAACCTTTTCTACATTTTAAGAACTATATGAACAGCAGGTGTTTTACTGAACAACATTTGTAAACTAAGCTGTGAACCTGCTGCAGGAGAACACCTGGTCTGACCTGGAGGAGTGACTTTACATAGTTTTTTTATAGACGCCATCTTTCTAAAGGAACTTATCATTCTGGTGTCAGAGCATAAATTTCTCAGACACGTTTGAAAGGAGAGAGAGAATCCTGTTTTTATCGAGGCCTCGTGGGAAGTTGATGCAGAAAGTGTCGAGTCAAACAGCTTCAGTAACTCACCTTTACAGGCCCTGTGTGACTTCCTGCTGGGGCGCAGCTACACGTTAGCAGGTGGCTAATGATAACTTCTCTGCAGAGAGTCGGATTTAGTTTATGGCTGCAGAAATGGATGCTGGGAAACGGTAATAAGAGATTTCAGAGTGTGTCATCAAAGTTGAATCATGACTCATGGCTTTATTGTTATAGTTCTGTGTTCGACTCCTGCAGAGGATTTTAATGTGTCACATGTTTAACACATGAACCGCCACTAGACTGTTCAGTCATCTGTCCCTCAAGGAGAAGACACATAACATCTGTATGAAGGGAGCGAGGACAGAGGACGCAAGGACAGAGGAGGTGAGGCTGCAGTACAGACAGGAAATCAGACCTGTAGATCTGATAACTGGAGCAGCTAAGAGATTGAAGGGCAAACAAAATTAGGTGTGAGACAGGTGTGCATGCAGATGGGTGTGCACTAACATAGGGGGACAGGTGTGCATGCAGACGGGTGTGCACTAACATAGGGGGACAGGTGTGCATGCAGACGGGTGTGCACTAACAGGGGGACAGGTGTGCATGCAGACGGGTGTGCACTAACATAGGGGGACAGGTGTGCATGCAGACGGGTGTGCACTAACGGGGACAGGTGTGCATGCAGACGGGTGTGCACTAACAGGGGGACAGGTGTGATGTGCATAAAGAAATGGAGGAAACACCAGATGATTCTTCATAAATGTTAAAAACACAGATAATTTCAAACAGAAGCGTCTGTCATTTTAAATTGACGAACAAAAACTTCTTAAAACTGAAGTTTAAGATTCTTTAGAGATTTTATTATTTTACTTAATCAGGTAAACGTGTAACATGTTTACATAGTGAGAAAGGGGCGGGGCTTCCTGCTCCTTCCACTCATGGACTCTGTTTATGGTTTGATGATAATTCTAAAATTGATTGAAATGTTTAAATAAATGTGACATAATTTAGGTCTTTAAGATCATATAATCAGAATATCTTTAAAAACAAACCCGACCAGCAGATTGTTGTTGATGCTTGTGACTCGTGAATTTTGGATTTTCTGACACATTTTCTGATCGTCGTGGCAGCTGCTGCTTGTTGATCTGATGTCTGAGCTGCACAAACATTCAGAAAGCAATCGATGGGTGCAGGTGGAGCGGTCGGACCCTGAGGAGGATTCTCTTACTGGGAGGAGAAACCAGATCTGGTCTTTGTAAAGGGAAACCCCCTTTTCTCCAATCCCACAATCCATTTCTCCTCTGCAGCTGCTGAACCTCAGAGCGTCTCAGATCCTGCATGTGTGTGTGATTTTTACACACTTCAGATTGGAGCGGGTGAGACGGGTAACGCTGAGGGGGAAGGTGGGCTGTCTGTAATTTCAGTCCCACCTGAATCTGCTGAATCAGTGATTTTAAACAAACTGCATCAGCTTCCTGGAACATGACGGTAAAAACAACAAGCGTTGATATTTACAACCAGATGAAACTCCCTTTTTTCTACTTCGCGTCTTTTTGTCTCAGCAGGTTGATTTGTCCTGGATCTCGTCTTGTCCTTCTGTCTTTTGTTTGAGTCTAAACACTTTTTACTATTTTCAATCTTTTGTTTTTGTTTTTTTGTTACATGTTTTTGCAGACTCAGTAACTTGGTTACAGTTTTGTTTTGCTGTGTTTCTAACTCTGTATTTACTTCCTGTATTTTCTGATGGCAGGATAGTGTTCAGGTTCTACTTGTAACAGGTAAAATAATTGGGCGTCTTAATGAAAAGAAAAACTCATTCCATACATTCAGAATCTAAATGAGTGGGTACTAAGTGCACAGCCTTGGTGAACTCCACGGAAATGAGATCTAAATATTGGCCCTCGTGCCTCACCGGACGGCCCCTCGTGCCTCGCTAGCCGGGCCCTCGTACCTCGCCGGGCCCTCACACTTGCAGATGACCTGATGTTCTTCTATCACTTTATAAAGAAAGTTCTGCCTGTAATAACGTCTTCAGCTCTGAGCAGTTCAGACGTGTTTAATCCGGCTTTAAGAGCTACAGAGACTTCGAGGATTAAAGTCATGATACAAAAGTTTCTGTTGCCTTCGGGTTCTGCAGGACTCCCATGTGGACTTCAGTCAGTAATAACTGGGTTTTTTCTCTGATCCATTTGTAACATTAAACAACTTATTTAATTTATTCTAACAGACGTGTCCTTTATGTCCAGGTGATGATGTCAGCTAACGACAGAAATACATTCACTTTATGGATTTTAGTCATAATAGATCGTGAGCGCAGACACAAATGTTGGGTCGTGTATTACTGTCGTACAAATAAAGTGTCCAGTTAATGTAGGTTGTTGGTTTTATTTGTGCTCTTTGGCTCTGAGACAGAACCGAGTACTGAACTGCTGCACAGCAGTAATATTTAACTTATTGTCTCATTAAAGTGGCTGTACTGTAACTGGATTACATCATTGAACTGAACTCTGTTTGATTCGGGTATCATCACTCTGCCGGATCGGACCAGAACTCTGACGCACGGCGGGCTGATTGACTCGCCGCCGTCCTCAGCAGACGGCGCTCAGACTGTTACGCTGCTCTGCTGGAGGTTTTCAGACACTTTGTGTTAACAATGAATTTGCAGTTAATTAGTTTGTGCAGCTGTTTTTGCTTTGCAGCTCAGTTTGTGTGTGTTGCTTCACATTAGAAGAATCATTTCCTGGTGATGTTAGCGTGTCTGTGCATCTGTAGGGTTTAATTATCCTCCTCAAAGGAAGAAACTCAGATTCAAACTGCAGTATAAAGTCTTCCTGTTGGTTCTGATTCAGTTCTTTACAACATCCAGATGTTTGAAACTACATTAACATCTTAAATTCATTAGATTGTTGATTATTTACTTCTTTCAGCAACATTTTTACAAACAGCATTGATTCTGTGTGTTTGTTCGACCTTCCAAAGAATCCTAAAACCAAATCATGAATTTAACCTGTTCTTCAGTCTGATGGTAAAAAGTTCTGGATCAGTTCTTGACCTGCTGTAAGTTTTTATAAGTCATGGAAATGAGACTCGGTTCATGTCATGAGGATGTTTTTATCTCTTTTTAGTTCAAACGTTCTTCGTCTCTTTCTGCTTCTTTATTTTATTGTTATTGAATCTTTGCTGACCTTAAAGTCTGAGCTCTAAAATCTCATTATGTTTTTAGATAATTGGGTTTATTGTCTCTTAAAGGAAGTCTGGTTCCAGAAACATGACAGAATATCAGATTTATGTCACGCAGGATGTTCCGTTAGCTTCATCAGCTGGTTTGTACGTGTGTCCTTAAATCCCAGATTTTAATAAAATATTTTATCACAAATGTTTCTAAGTTCTAGTTACACTCTGATAAGTCCATCTGATTGGACAAAGAACCTGAAGTCCTTGAAGGTTTCAAACCGGTTCCGTCTGATTGGACTGAGCTGTTTCTCACTGTGAGGAAACTCCTTCCTGTTTGTGTTCTGAAGTTGTTTTTTTTTTTACTGGGTTTTTACTACAAAGTGAATCTTTGTGACTCAGATTGCAGAGCTGGTTCTGATCCAACCGTCCTGCAGCTGACAGAGCACTTAGCTCTGCTGTCAACTCTGCTCTCATCATTTATTCATGCTTTATTTTGCACCAGGAACCATTAGTTATACCGTCCCTCACTGCCCACCCACCCACTCTGACCCCTCCTCTTCCTCAGGGCCATAATGGATCACTTCCAGCTCCTCCGAGGCCCTTCATCAGACGATTCCTCAGTCCACCCTCAGGTGACCCGCTCCAGGCTGCTGGGTTTGTCAGTAACTCTGAGGAAAGTTCTGGGTCAACAGAAGGAGGAGCTCGGAAGTGAAACAGGAACTGATCCAGTTCAGAACCCAGACTCTTTCCAGATCTCGGTCCGGTCGGCTTAGTCTCTGTACGCTGCATGTGACCCGAGTCCTCCTGTGAACACGGTGTACCGGGCTTTGCTCATTATCTTTGTTTTGAATGAAACCAGACTCTGATGGACATGTTGAAGTAGTCTGTACCTGTGTGACGGGACAGTGAGCTGCTGGACTGAGACCCAGGAGGTGGTTTGATGGGGATCAGAAGAGGATCAGCAGAGGCAGGAACAGTAAATCCTGTGATATTTAACACAAAGTGAAACCAAATCTCTGGCTCTGATCCAAACCCACATGTGAAGTTTGAAGGTCGGGAGAAGACGCAGCAGGAGACGATGGCTAAGACCTCACAGGAACGGATCAGCTGACGAGGAGGATTTCTCCTTTTTATAAAGAACTTCAGAAACTCTGACCTTCTTTTTACTGAGACTGAAGACAAAGATCTGATGTTTTACTCCTGTGTTTGATGAACAGGCTGTAAAACACGTTTAAAATAAGTTTTTCAAATGAACACAAACAGTCCAGGAGACAAAGTGTAACTCAGATTAATTGAGAAGCTCTCAGGTGAAGGTCTTGTAGCTCCTGATGGATCCTGATGTTCACTTCAGTCTTTAAGATGATGGATGAGGAGCGCTGATAAAGGATGACTCCTCCTGCTCTGTAGCCTTAAAGAGATCAAATAATTGGATCTGGAAAACATTTGGACTCTGGAACACCAAGATGTTTCTCTTAATGGACTCAGCTGAGCAAATGGCATGAGGCATTAAATCAAAGAGGACCACGCCCGAGAGACAAAGACTGAAAATGCAAACAAACGTCGTCTGTTTGAGGAAAAAACTCTAAGACGAAGAATTAACAAATATTTTATCAGCTTTATGTCGAAGGGAAAACAGTTACTGTCACGAAACTGCTTTTAAACTAGTGTATGTGTGTGCATGCACGTGCGCACGTGTGTGTGTGTGTGGCAGCAGCTATCTAATATTTTAGTAATTGAGTACTCGATCAAATCACCCATTGATTGATGGAGTAATCTGATATACATGTTCTGCACCAGTTATTCCCAACCTTTTATTCTGAAGCCTCAGATTTGTACCTGTAATAAAATCTGCTGCCTCTCTGCAGACAGAACCTCTTGTGCACGTGCACACGCACATGCACATATCAGCTCACCCCAAAGGATCAGTTCAGACATTATTTGTTTATCCAGAACACTAGTCATACCTACATGAGAACTCTGAGCTCGTAACTCTTCCACATGATCAATTGGTTGAGGTAACTCAGGTCCTCGGCCCGGCAGACCCGGTCCTCGGCCTGAGACCCGGTCCTCGGCCCGGCAGACCCGGTCCTCGGCCTGAGACCCGGTCCTCGGCCCGGCAGCAGACCCGGTCCTCGGCCTGAGACCCGGCTCGTTTTCTTTCTTTACTAGAAGGTACTAATAATTTTCTCCACGTCTGTTTATGTTGTTTAATAAACTCTACATATATTATGACATCAGACTTTATTTCTTTTTGTAGTTTAGCTCAACAAACAGCTAGCTAGCATTAGCTAAGACAGGCTAACTAGCTTAAGAGCTCGTATTTAGAAAATTGATTGTCTAAATCTTCCAAATTTTTATTGAAACCGTCACATTTCAGATAGAAATGAAGTTTTTAACACGTTTGTTAATGTTAATCATTTATTTAATGTTTAACATTGAACTCTTGTATTTTATGGCTGCTAGTTTCAGCTGCTGGCTAACGTTAAAAGGTTTACACGTGTTGTAGATTTTACAGCACAGGTATAAAACATGTGAAATGCTTTTCTTTAACAGTATTCAGTGCAGCATGACGTTCAGTCATCAGATCAGTGGTGGTTCCTTCAGCACAGAGAAGATTCGCAGCGTTTCAGCTCGACAGATCTGCAGACTGTTTGTAGTCTGAGCCTGAGAACAGCCTGCTGACATTTTCCAGTCTGCTCAGGTTTGTGAATAATTGATCACAAGCTTCACATCTTTCACTTTGTGTTTGTCGCCCTCAGACGCTCGAGCAGTTGTCCGTCCAACTGCTTCTGTCAGTCACCGTCTCCTGCTTCGTCCTGCTCGACTTTCAGATGAATTAGTTTTCATTATAAATTACAGAATCAAAGGTTAATCCGATTCAAAGAGTTTAAAGCAGCATGTGAATATGGGAGAATAGATGTCTGTTGGGTCATGTATAACAGAATCAGGTGGACGTAACGAGTCATACTAAGTTTTTATTGGATGATGCGCTCCTTCCTTTCTGTTGCTGTTTTTCAGGACCAGGATTTGAAGTATTGTTTTCAGGTTTCAGGCGGTTCTCGGCTCTTTTATCAGTCTCTGTCACCCACTTGGTTCCCGCCGCCAGCTGCTTCGTTTTTCTGCCTCTCTGTTCTTTTCTTGTCTCACACCAGATTATTTTATTTCTGTCTTTCGCCCCACTTCTGTTTGTTTTTGTCTCTGCAGACTTTCTCTCTTCTGCCACGTCCAACTCCTGCAGCCTCGTCCACTCTCTCATTGTCCTGCTTTTCCTTTTAGAATGGACATGTTTTTACTTCATTTGGCTGCACAGCAGAGATCTGCAGATATAAAGTATTTGGACAGAATAATCAGATTTTAACTGACTTGCAACTCTGATATTTCACCTGCAGTTTTTTCTTGTTGGATTAAAACTCCTTTCTGTTTGAACTGAATCTCAGTATAAAACTGATATTTCCTGATGGTTAATGATGTTTAAAATACTGCAGGTTTTAGGTTGTTTGTTGGACAGACATGTGGTTTCTGTTTGTTTAGGTTCGTTCTTCAGATTTCTTTAATCAACACTCTTGTTGTCCTTCCTGAGCTGGAGACCCTGTAAACAACAGATAAGGTTCTTCCTTTACCTTCAGTCAACTTTTCAAACCTCTGCATGATGTCGACGTCTCAGTTCTCAGAATGAAATCCTCTGTGGCACTTGGTGTAATTGCTGCGGTTGCCGTGGTAACCATGTGACCCATCGTCACGGTAATCCCAGTGGATTGTTGGGAGGGGGGTTCAGTTTGGTTCTGTTTTGTGTGTTTGGTTGGAGGTTCTTTTGTTTTGGTGGTTTTGATGCTGCAGAATGAAAAACGCTGCAAACAGTAAAAACTACAAGGTGCTTAAACATCAAACACTGAGCTGTAACCCCCGTTTCCCTCCAGACAACACGAGTATGCTGACTCCATCAATGCCTGTCTATATTTAGCTGTGTGTGTGTGTGTGTGTGTGTGTGTGTGTGTGTGCGTGCACACACACTGTGAATGTGCACGCGCTCAGATTGGGGAGTGCATGTGCATCTTTAGAGTGTTTGGGTTTCAGAAACAACACGATGACACAGCCTTGTTCAACAAAGAGTCTCAGTTGCTAGGCAACCGCATCTAAAAACACGCACTAACCAAAATACAGCAAGTGGCTCAGCAGCAGGTTGGATCAGTCCGACCCTGAGAGCAGGTTCTGTAAACAGCTGACAGGTTAACTCCATCCTGAGGAACCCCCCCCCCCCCCGAACAAGATGTCTAACCTGACAAACATAAAAAAATCCAGATGTTTCAGTAAATATGCACATAAATATTATGTCTGATCTCCAGGATTTATATTTTTATCATTTTAAAAGTAGCTGTTTTATCAATCACATTTATTTTTCCCTTTTAAAAACTTTCAAAGTTTCCAGTTCTGTTGTTTGTCTTTGTCTGTAAAACCTTGTAGAAAGTTCTGGAGTCACCCTGAGTTAAACCCGCCCTCGATGACCTGCAGAGGTCCGTGGCAGGAGATCAAGTCGATCTCTGAAAACCTTCCAGTTCTTCTGTAGCTGAAGTCCAGCTGAGTAATGAGCTGCTGGTTTAATTGAGAGCAGAAACATCACAGAACGCATCAGAACGCTGATGTGACCTCTGAAAAATGTTCTTTAAAGTGGCTCCGAGCAGCGAGGTCACATTTAATCACCTGCAAAGTTTTTATTGTGCCTGAAGCCGTGGAGGCGGGTACAAGCGAAGCTTTCAGGGTTCGATTAAGGTCAAATCAAATCTGTAGTCAGACGATAAACACATCCAGCTCTGACCGGGGAGGCAGGTCGGATTCTGGGTCTGGAGGTGGTTCTGACCCAGAAGGAGGAAGGCTGACCCATCAAGCAGAACCAGAGCAGTCAGCTGTTAGATCCTGACTTTCTAAAACATGTTGAGGTTCTTTCACATCAGAACGTTTGTGTTGAACGTATTAAAAACTTAAAAGTCAGAGGATCAACACGAAGCTGCAGGACTTGGTTCGGTTCTGTTACAAACCAGACCTGCTCTGGTTCAGACCAGCTGCTTTGGTCTGGACTCACACTGAGTCCACCTGTCGGAGACGCCTCGTCTGATTGGCTCAGACAGAACCTCTGGTGTCCTCCAGACTCAAACGGTGAAATGCAGCAGTGGACTTGGATCCAAATAGGACGTCCTACTTTGTGTTTTTGGATTTCTGGCTGCGTTTGCTCAGAATAACTTCAGACACTGGAGGGAATTTAATTTATTATTTTATCAGCTTGTCCACGCAGGAGTGAAGGGCCTCATTTCCTGTGGTCACATCTCTAATAAACTGAGTTCATTCACCCCCAGCTCTTACTGGAACCCCCCCCCCCCCACAGTCTGGTTTCTGTACAGTTGGACGGAGAACGTCTCTGGAGAACGTGGAGCAGATCAGCGTGTGGTATCGATCGCTGTTTTCATTAATGGTGGTGAGACTCTGCCAACGGCGTCATGCTGACGGCTCCTCTGAGGCTTCACACTGCCAAAAAGTGTCCTAGAAGAAGAAAAGATTTTATCTGCTGTGTCCTAAAAACCCCCACCAGGTGGTGAAACCAGCAGACTTCTGATTGGTCCGTAGACGTGTCGTGGTGTGAATGCAGCCTGAGCGTTAGTGTTAATGATAGTTTATTAGTTTCACCAGCAGCAGTTAGTCTCTACAGTCGCAATGCATTCTGGGAAAGACTTCAACTTGTGGTTAAACATGTGACTGGTTCTGAATGTGTGGATCTCATCTGGGTCGGAACCTGAATATAAATCTAAAGGTTTTAACGAGTTTTATCAGTTCAGTATTTGTTTTTCTCTCAACTCGAGATTTTTCAGTTTTTATTTATTGATTCAAACATTTTTGAGTTTTTATAACCCGGTTTATTAGAACAGACAGGTTCTGAACGGTTCTGACCCTGATGAGGATCAGTACAGTATTACATCATGTTTCCACCTCGGACCTCTTCAGGTTTGTTTCATCGACAGGCAGAAACACTTTTTATCACCAGGTGGATTTTTCTGCCATGGAGTCGCAGCCTCGTTATCATCAGACTGTAAACAGTTCTGCTCAGACCAGAACTTAAAGGTCCAGTTTCTGCAGTTTGTTCTGGTTTCAGTTCTGTTCACTTCGTTCCAAACGACTCGTTTAGCATCAGGTCAAATAAAATCACGAGTTTGTTTATAACTTGTAGTTAATGAGTTTTAGCTGCTTCTGTCTGGATGTTTACTACAAACACCTGGGATGTAAACAGCTGATCGACTCACCTGCTTCAGTAACGTCCTCCATGGTTTGACAGCTGGCGGTTGCTAAGCAACTGAGGCAGCAGTCACATGCAGTGACTTCCTGTTTGAACAATGCTGCACCTCTGACCTCGGTCCATATCGTGGTCTCACATCTCTCTGTTGGCTCTGACACTCAGAACTGGGACCAGAACCTGCAGCATTCTGGAGCAGGTCCACCTGTCTCTCAGCAGGAACCAGACTTCCTGTCATTATAAACCAGGACCCGTCAGTCCAGCACTTTGTTTTAATGTTTAAATATAAATGAAGGATTTAAAGAGTTCAGGTGGAACTTTGTCAAAATTAAGTTTAAATATTCAGGATTAAATCTGAACTGGACTGAATGTGGGTCGGTGTTAAACTCCATGAATCACATGAACTCTGTGATCCGAGACACTCACTCAGCTCAGACCTGAACTTCTAAAGTTAATCAATTCAGGTGACAGGAAGTCGATTTAACAAGCTGCTCCGTGGCGTCGTCTCTCCTGCAGCTCATTAAGACTCTAAAACAAGGATTTCATCCTATAAAATAAAACTGAAGCACAGTTAGAAGATAACGATGAACATCCTCCGCTGGAGTTACAGCGCTGATGATGCGTCCCAGAGTCTGACCCGGGAACAGAAACTCAGAACCACTGCAGCTGCTCACTGAAGATCCAGACGCCCCGTCACAAGCTGCAGGTTTACAGACAAGAACCAGAAGAAGAAACAGGTTCATCTCAGACCTGCAGGTTAAAGAAGAGTTAATATGTTAAAGATTCACAAACACCTAAAATCAAAACATAATTATTCTATCGGATGGACACGGGGATCCTGGATAAAAGCAACTGAATCGATGTTTCTCTGGAGGTGGCGGGGCTCAGCCTTAGAGATAAGGGCAGGAGCTTGAAGTAGAGCTGCTGCTCCTTCACAGTGAAAGGAGTCAGTAGAGGTGGTTCAAGTATCTGGTCTTCAGGATGCCTCCTGAACGGGCACGTCTGACTGGGAGGAGACCCTCATCAGACCCAGAACTTCCTGGAGGAGCTGGAGAGGGTCTCTGGAATGAAGGAGGTCTGGGTTTCTCTCCTGAACCTGTTGCCACGGTGACCCAGAAGAAGAAGGATCCTGTTAAACATCCAGACAATTTTAATATTTCTGTTTTTAATTAAACTGTTTAGCAGAAATAAAACGTTTGTAAATGGTGAATTAGGAATTTTTTTGTAGTTTATTTGTAAAATACAGCTGGAAAACAAATTATTTAAAAAGACAAATCTTTTTTCTCACATTTTACACTATAGATAAAACCCTTTTAGTTCATGGTGTTTTCCAGCTGCATCGGGTCTGTGAGCACGTCGGTGACCTCAGAACCAGACGGCGACGCAGGTGTCACATGTTTCTTCCATTGTTATCTGTAACTGAAACAGAATGAAAGCTGCACATGATGGATTTGGTTAGTTGATCTTGTTGATGAATTTGGCAGCAAAGTGAAGATCTCATCAGTACATCATGTTCTGCTGTATAGACACCTAACTTTAGATTATTTCTGCACAGACCAGATTTAATCTGCTCTTATCAGCTGAGACTTTCAGCCTGCAGCATTTAGAAACATCCAGATTTAGAATGTGGCGGATGAATCAAACGATAGAAACACGAGATTTAAAGGTAAACAATAGAATCTTTCATCAGCTCCAGTGAAATGAAGGATTTGGTTCTAGTAGTTTCCTGGTCAGAAGCTGCTTCCAGTCCAGATTTACTCCCCACTGAGGAAGCAGGTCCAAAAACCCGTCACCATGGAAACTAAAATGCTAAAAGCAGGAAGTTGCTCTGAGGGAAAAGCGCACATAAATAAACTATCAGTCGTCTGAGCTGATGCTTCCCACTGCAGAGGCGTGTGTCATCAGGATGTTTTCAACTTTATTTCTAACAAAAATAACTGAAAAATAAACAGTTAAAATTCAACAATCCTGCAAAAAGACAGACAGGCGCTCACACGTTTGCCTGTCAGGCCAAACCCAGGGCAAAGGGTTTTATCTTGATGGCCTGAGGTTTAGGTTGTTACCCGTCTGACGTTCGTTCTGCTGTCCAGCGCTTGACTTCTGTTTCCACCAGGCAGAAAGATCTTTTATCAGGATAAAAACAGATTTTAGGATTTAATCTGATTTAGGAGGAAGTAAAATCTGACTGTTTAATTCTTGATGAAAGCAGCTCTCTCTCTTCCAGAGGAGCAGCATGATGATGAAACATGGAGCATGTTGCAGTTACAGGAACAACAAACGTTTCAGATACAGAAACAAATCAAACCCTCATGTGAGAAGAGACGCAGCTGCAACTTAAAGCCAATTAGAGACCGAAACGTCCTGGAGGATCAAACAGGAAACACTCGCTGCATAGACTGATTCATTAAGATTCAGTCAAAAGATAAACCTTCTTAACTTTTACATCCTATAAAAACAATGTTTTCTGAGACACTTTGAGTTTTTCAGTCAGTTTCAAGTTGTTTTATTTAAACCTTCTGGTTTTATTTGGGCGGCAGAAGCTGCAGCTGATCTGCATATGAAATAATTTTAGATTTAAGAACAGAAGCTTAGACATGTTCACACTTAACAACATGTGATCTCATTCTACACGTTGGGTGTAAATAAAGACCCTCCGTGGGTGTAAAAGCATCTGAAGAGGATTCAGATGACAAATGACATTAAGCTGAAGGTCACAGTGAGAAACCTCGTGCACGGCTGCATTCAGAGCTGCTTATTAACACGCAGATGTTTTACTTCCAGATTCAAGGTCATGGTGGGTCTGCATGTGGGAATTAAGCCTGGGAGAGACCTCACCTGACTGAGTGGGAGGAGCTACCTGGGAAAACAGCTGCTTGGCTTTTATTTCTGCTTGTAAAAGTTTTTATTAGATTAACAGAATATTTCTAGTAATTTATGGATAAAAGCTGAAATCAGTTTCGTGCACGTCATGACGTAATGACGGATTTGGATGTAAACACGGTTTTATAAATATTTATATGACAGATTATTAGTTTTCTTAACACTGTGAGTGTATTTATAGTTTGGATTGTTTCCTCCCTCCGTGCACCTTGGTAGGAGGTGAGTTTGAATCAGAGACCTCTGATCAGCTGACTGATCAGCTGACACCTTCACACAGTGTTTCTGTGGGTTTAAACATGATTGTAGATTCAGTTTTTACAGATTCTGCTTTAGTTTGTTGAGCTGCTCGTGTTTTTTATGGCTCGTCTTCACCTCGAGCTCGAACACATCCAGATAGTGTGTTCCTGTTTTCACCCGTGGACACGCTCGGCAGCAGAAAATAAATCTGTCTTCTGAAGCGGCGGTGATGAATGGCTTCAGCTGCTGGAACAAAACAAGAAGTGTCTGCAGCTCTGATCCTGCAGGAACCTGCTGAGTGGTTCCCACGTAGCTGATGTTAAACTCATTAGTTACAGCAGAAACCTGGACGGATCCGTCATGATAACAGTCAATTAGCTCTGAATAAACACGAGAAACGAACCTGGTTCACTCTGAAAACCCACATTTATTATCAGTGAAGCTAAACCAGTTCACAGTAACAGAAGATTCTACTTGGTGGTTGTAAAAAACTGATTTATCAGTTCAATGAGTTTGATCAGGTGTTCTGATGAGGACACGCTCATGTCAATCTGACCAATCAGGAAGCAGGAAGAACAGCAGGGAGAATAATTTAAATTTAAAATTATTTTAACAGATATTTAACACCAAAATAAAATAAAATTGATGCTGTGAGGTTTCGAGTTCCCTCACACTTTGGGACCCAAAGCAGCTGCAATGTTCAGCCCAAACAACAGACATGAAAACAAACATGCCAATTTAAAGGCTAACGAGCTGTCAGTGATGATCAGCTGATTACTGATCAATAAGTAAATGGTCTGTTTGTTTAGAGCTCCTCTCATCTTACTGAGCTCTCAAACTGCTTTACACCACAAGTTGCATTCACACACACTGATATGTAAATCAGGGAACTACACAAGGTTCAATGTCTTTCACAAGGACATGGGGGGGGATCAAACTACCAACCTTCTGATTGGAAGTTGACCGCTCTTCCTCCTGAGCCACGGACACCCAAATCAAATAAAACATTTTCATTTTTTTACAGTTATTTCAGATTGAAGTTTTTATTTAATGCCAACGTGAAGATTTCAAAATAAGAGCCCAAAATGACAGAAACCCCCTGAAGGAGCTCAGAGTTGGAGTTAGATAGACGTAACGTGGAGACGCATCTAAGTGAAGAAGAGCCGAGGGAGTGATGAAGGATCAGTAAACACATGTTCTCACTGTGTTTACTGTGGTCTGTTTGTAGCTTTGTCTCTTTAATTGTTGGTGTTTAAATTGGTTCTGCAGGAGCACCAAGAGATTCCAGTCATAATAAAACACCCATAGAGTCGTGTTATTCATCCAGACATTCACTGCAGAGCTCTGATTTTTATCTTTTACCTGCTTCCTGCTGCAAAGAGACTCATTCTGTATGAAACAGTTTCTGACCCAGTTTCCATGTTCCGTCTTTAATCTTTGAGTCCTGGATGAATATTTTTGCTCTGAGCTGTGAGTCGTCATCATGCGATGCGTCTTCGTCTGCCTACGTCACCACCGGCGTTCCCAGTGGATAACAAGACTTGTGCATTAAGAGAAGTTCAGTCAGACACGTCTGATCCCGGGAAGCTGCTCAGGGAGCTGAGAAGTTAATCGAGCACGAGTCTAATCTGTAAAGAGATTTAATCATTTAAAGAACAAAGTTACTCTGAAGATGAGCTTCAGGATGCAGGACCGGGTCTAAACTCTGTCACGGGTCGGGTTCAGTTTTCAGTCAGTGGAACCACCAGAAGGTCATCTCAGCTTGTTCTACGTCTGAATCTTTATAAACGTTTCTGCAACCAACATCTTTTTCAGTTCAGAAAAAGTTGATTTAGTCTTTTCTGCTTGTGATCTTGTTTTTGTTTTGGATTGAAACATGACTCAGCGCATTTTATCATGTTTCATCAAAGAAAGAAACTCTCCCAACTAATGAAGGTGAAACTTGATGTTTGTGTGAAACAAGATGTATCCGTAACATTTGAAGGTTTCTAGTGTTTAAGATATAGATCTGACTAGTCATTTATTCATGTTTTATTTTGAAAAGAAACTTCAGCTTCCTTCATTTAGCTCTGATTACTTCAATGACTTATCAGGAGGAATTATTACATGATTATTTCATTAAAACTTCAAATATTCCAAATGTTTGAACCTTTTATTGAGTGAGAAACAACCGAAGACAAAGAACCAAAAATCACATCAATCACAAGAAAAGATCTCAGGTGTTACATTCTGCAGGTAGTTTATTATCTTCTCTGTAAAATGTTTCCTTGAAATTACCAGTCTGATTATCGTGTTCTCACCTGTCCTACGGCTCCACAGAAGCATTAAGATTCATTTTTGGCAGCATGAATCTGAGGTTTACCTGTACTGGGCTGCTGCGGCGTGGGGTTTTACCTGTACCGGGCTGCTGCGGCGTGGGGTTTTACCTGTACCGGGCTGCTGCGGCGTGGGGTTTTTACCTGTACCGGGCTGCTGCGGCGTGGGGTTTTTACCTGTACCGGGCTGCTGCGGCGTGGGGTTTACCTGTACTGGGCTGCTACGGCGTGGGGTTCTTACCTGTACCGGGCTGCTGCGGTGTGGGGTTCTTACCTGTACCGGGCTGCTGCGGCGTGGGGTTTTACCTGTACCGGGCTGCTGCGGTGTGGGGTTCTTACCTGTACCGGGCTGCTGCGGTGTGGGGTTCTTACCTGTACCGGGCTGCTGCGGTGTGGGGTTTACCTGTACCGGGCTGCTGCGGCGTGGGGTTTACCTGTACTGGGCTGCTACGGCGTGGGGTTCTTACCTGTACCGGGCTGCTGCGGTGTGGGGTTTACCTGTACCGGGCTGCTGCGGTGTGGGGTTCTTACCTGTACCGGGCTGCTACGGCGTGGGGTTCTTACCAGTACCGGGCTGCTACGGCGTGGGGTTTTTACCTGTACCGGGCTGCTGCGGCGTGGGGTTTACCTGTACTGGGCTGCTACGGCGTGGGGTTTTTACCTGTACCGGGCTGCTGCGGCGTGGGGTTTACCTGTACCGGGCTGCTGCGGCGTGGGGTTCTACCTGTACCGGGCTGCTGCGGCGTGGGGTTCTTACCTGTACCGGGCTGCTGCGGCGTGGGGTTCTACCTGTACCGGGCTGCTGCGGCGTGGGGTTTTTACCTGTACCGGGCTGCTGCGGCGTGGGGTTCTACCTGTACCGGGCTGCTGCGGCGTGGGGTTTACCTGTACTGGGCTGCTGCGGCGTGGGGTTCTTACCTGTACCGGGCTGCTGCGGTGTGGGGTTCTTACCTGTACCGGGCTGCTACGGCGTGGGGTTTTTACCTGTACCGGGCTGCTGCGGCGTGGGGTTTACCTGTACTGGGCTGCTACGGCGTGGGGTTCTTACCTGTACCGGGCTGCTGCGGCGTGGGGTTTTTACCTGTACCGGGCTGCTGCGGCGTGGGGTTTTTACCTGTACCGGGCTGCTGCGGTGTGGGGTTTACCTGTACCGGGCTGCTGCGGCGTGGGGTTCTACCTGTACCGGGCTGCTGCGGCGTGGGGTTTACCTGTACTGGGCTGCTACGGCGTGGGGTTCTTACCTGTACCGGGCTGCTGCGGTGTGGGGTTTTTACCTGTACCGGGCTGCTACGGCGTGGGGTTCTTACCAGTACCGGGCTGCTGCGGCGTGGGGTTCTACCTGTACCGGGCTGCTGCGGCGTGGGGTTTTTACCTGTACCGGGCTGCTGCGGCGTGGGGTTTTACCAGTACAGGGCTGCTACGGCGTGGGGTTTTTACCTGTACCGGGCTGCTGCGGCGTGGGGTTTACCTGTACTGGGCTGCTACGGCGTGGGGTTCTTACCTGTACCGGGCTGCTGCGGTGTGGGGTTCTTACCTGTACCGGGCTGCTGCGGCGTGGGGTTCTACCTGTACCGGGCTGCTGCGGCGTGGGGTTCTACCTGTACCGGGCTGCTGCGGCGTGGGGTTCTTACCTGTACCGGGCTGCTGCGGTGTGGGGTTTTTACCTGTACCGGGCTGCTGCGGCGTGGGGTTTACCTGTACTGGGCTGCTACGGCGTGGGGTTTTTACCTGTACCGGGCTGCTGCGGCGTGGGGTTCTACCTGTACCGGGCTGCTGCGGCGTGGGGTTCTTACCTGTACCGGGCTGCTGCGGTGTGGGGTTCTTACCTGTACCGGGCTGCTACGGCGTGGGGTTCTTACCTGTACCGGGCTGCTGCGGTGTGGGGTTTACCTGTACTGGGCTGCTGCGGCGTGGGGTTTTACCTGTACCGGGCTGCTGCGGCGTGGGGTTTTTACCTGTACCGGGCTGCTGCGGCGTGGGGTTCTTACCTGTACCGGGCTGCTGCGGTGTGGGGGTTCTTACCTGTACCGGGCTGCTGCGGCGTGGGGTTTTTACCTGTACCGGGCTGCTACGGCGTGGGGTTTTACCTGTACCGGGCTGCTGCGGTGTGTGGGGTTCTTACCTGTACCGGGCTGCTGCGGTGTGGGGTTCTTACCTGTACCGGGCTGCTGCGGTGTGGGGTTTACCTGTACCGGGCTGCTGCGGCGTGGGGTTCTACCTGTACCGGGCTGCTGCGGCGTGGGGTTCTTACCTGTACCGGGCTGCTGCGGCGTGGGGTTTTTACCTGTACCGGGCTGCAGCAGGAAGTTCTGCTGCTCTTTTTGATCTTTAGGCGACTCCGGTCTCTGTTTCCTGACTCGGTGTGTCGGAGCAGGTTTCTGTTGATGCAGCAGAATAAATCCTGCAGCTTTCAGCTCGAGGCGTCTTTTGTGTGTCGTATTGGATTTCCACCTCGCTGCTGGTGCTTTAACATGTTCTGATGCTCAGTTTGCTGATGGGGCAGAACTGAAACCTGCTCCTGATTGGCCCAGTTTGCAGATCTAAATTCAGCCTGAATGAAAGTCAGGTGAGATGAAGATTAGCAGTCAGACTTAACATCTGACAGCAGCATGAAGGAGACGTGAAACCACCTCAGACTGTTTCTTTATGACTTCCTGTTTCATTCTGGGATGTTTTACAGGAAACAAACATGTGATTTAGGAGTCATGAGTCCAGATAGAAGAAGACTGAAGCAGAAACACTTTGTTTCAGACTGGAATCATCTGCATCTGAACATGTGAAGTCAATCTGATTCAAACAGGGTTATAACTCGGTAGAAACAGGTCATGTGACATGTGAGGTTAACATGGTGACAATCTGCTTCACTTTAATCATGTGGGGCCTTTCGTTCATTTTTAATTGCTTGTGTCCAATTAATGAGACTTGATGTCTCAGTTTGGTGTCGATACACATCAGAACCTTCAGAACGTATGAAAGTTCTCAGTTTTTTATTTATTTAAGCTGAAGTCAGATAATTATACCAGGAGTGAAGAGTTGGATTCATGTTTTTCTTGGAGAGTTAAAGGTGAGCGGCGGATTGGTCGACCTTTACTTTGATCTGTGCTGCTCCTTTCAGGTCTTATCGGTTTTTCCCAGACATGTTGGCGGAACTGTTTTCTATCGGCTTGGGAGGATTGTCTTGTTTGTCTGGTTTGTTTTGTTTTCGTTCAGAAATCGAAGTCTGAACTTTGTATTTGTTGATAACAAACAACTCAAAGTCACGTGACCAATCAGAGTGAAGCTGAACAGGTTCAGGTGTGATAAAAGCAGCTGATGTGAAGATCAGTTTTACTAATCAGTCAGCTGATCGACGGTCAGCTGGTGTGTAAATAAACGAGTCTCTGAAGACATCAAACTGAACATCCTGAACTGCAGACACGGAGTCACAAAGATCAAACATCCATCGAGTCACTCGTATTGATCGCTGGATCAAACAACACAGACCCGTTAATCCTCCGAGTCGGATCAGAAACACGACAGACGGCTCGTTATGGTTTTATTGATGTGGATGCTGCTGTTTGCTGTAGAGAACCAGATGCAGGTTAAAGAGAAACTTTCTGATTTAAATGGTCACGGTTTGGTTTCAATGTGTTTAACATCAACATGCTAACAACACGTAACAACATGCTAACAACAGAAAACCTACCGGCAGTCGATTAAACAAGGACACAGTGTCTATGTAGCTTCATATGATCCAGCTTTACCAGGTGTTTGTGGATCACATGATCAGTTTGGACTGACAGGTATCTGAAGTGTTCTGGATTCCGTGCAGGACGTCCAGTAGAGAATCAGGTCTGTTTTTAATGCTGTGCAGGTTTTGGTCCCGTCTAACTGTCCTACTTGTGTCATGATTGTTGGGAAAAGAGTTTTATTTATTATTAAAGGACCTTCTCATGTTTGACCCAGATTCAGGCTGTAGGTGTTCTCCCATCTCCAGGGGGCGCTGCAGTTATCCTTCATCCCAAGTTGTTCCTGTTCTCAGATCTTCTGTTAAACACATCAGACCATTCAGCATCTCTGAAGTGATGAAGCTTCACTCCTCTTCCTCTCGTCATGCTGTAGTTGTGTGATAGTCTCATCCAGACTATTCTTATTAACACCATCAGATGCACTCTGTCACGTGAACACACACTCTGACACACACAGAGGTTGATGTTTAAAGACTTCATCAGTTCACCTGCTGGTTGTAGAGTCGGTCTCTGGTTTAAAACCTTCACGTGTCGCGTTTTAAAAGAAAAACTCAACATCTGTTTGGAGGTTTAATCCAGATGTTTCAACCACATCATGAATCTTATCAGTGGATTCAGATTTACTTCAGAAATCTGGACGTTTTGCAGTTTGCATGAAATGTTAGTGGGTTTGATGTGGACCTTGATCCATGACGAGCGCCGACAACCTGCTGGTGAAGAACTGGTTAAAACTCTGGAGACACATCTGGACCACAGTTTAGGTTTTTGTTGCTTTGTTAAACGTCTGTTACTAGTTACTAGTTCTCCGTCACCACTGGGACTTCAGGTTGTGTTTGTGACACAGTCTTTGTTTCTGCATGTTGTTTCTTTAGCTGCTGAACTGAAGTGATGATGATCTACTAGATGCTGCAGCCACTAACAGTTTGACTGACAGCCGTGTGGTTCTCAGCAGTCCTGAAGTCAGTCGCTGACAGAACGCTCGTATTTCTATCAGGATTCTAAAACATAGAAACAGGAACTGAACGTGTTATTGTACGTTTGACTTTATCGGCTGCAGCTTTTTAAAACAACTTGATTCACAGCAGAAAGAATCTGAAGTCATTATTACAAACAGCTGGTCTGATCTAGACTCTGTTCCAGGACCAGGAGGAAGTACTGCATCACTAACCCGACGGGAGTGAAATGAGTGGTTTATTTAATGCATCATGTTGTCGCAGCTTCTCAGAGAAGAACTCACAAGAAGCACAATTTCAATATCAACCACAGCTTTAATATAAGAGAAGCAGTTATTTCCCTGGATGATCACCGTGAGCAGGGAGTTCACCATCATTAATACATCCAGAGTGAACGAGCTCCCGTCATGTTTATCCTCCTGAAGCCCACCTGCAGGTTCAAACACCAGTCGCTCCCACATGAAGCTGTAAATGTTCGGATTCTTTCCATTAACAGTCCAAAATGTGACGAGAGAAAACGAGCCGCTCTGTCAGGTGTCAGGTGTTTCCTGCCTGCAGCATCCCCTCGAGGTCGACCAATAGAAACGCAGCAGGTGGATTAGGGACGGGATTCGAACCCGTCACTCGCAGCTCTTCCTGCAGAGCTCAGGCTGAAATGGTTAAAGATGTTTTATAACTCCAACTGGACAGAGTTTAAAAACTGGATCCCTCGCTTGTTTTCATGAACTCATCGTTTTAACCATGTTGTGATTTTTAATTTCAGTTTTTTTAAAGTTCAGATTTGAGGGTTTTTCCCTGCAGACCTGAGCGGACTGGAACCGGGCGTTCTGTCCGTCGCCCGCTCGTGTTGATTCAGTCTGTCAGGGTTCTCTGTTTACTCTGTTTTCTCACCGTCTGCTGCCAAACTCGGAGGAAACACTCCAACAGGCAACGAGCGCTGAGCTCCTGGAACCGACCAATCACCTTGCACCACTCATCGCTCGCCATGCGGCTGCCACGCAGCATCACCATGGAAACGAGCAGAGACCGGTGATCCCTGAAAGGATCGACGACAGCGAGGGAGGGAGAAGCCAGCAGGTGTTGCCATGGTGATCAGGAGATGGAGGGATGCTCCAGTGAGAGTGCAGCGAGCAGCTGTTGCCATGGAGACACATGATGCATGTCATCATGGGGAATGAAGCAGAGGCTGCAGTGATACAGCAGCTTGTTAGAAACAGGAAGCTGAAAACGCTGACATGATGTTCGCTTTTACTGTTTACCATCACGCTTGTTTCAGCAGCCGTCATGTGATCAAACACAAATCTGCTGAGTCATGATGAGATGTCGTTAGAAGATATCTGTTAATTCTCGTCACCTCGTGCTTCACCGCGTTCTTCCTGTTGGATGGATCTTTGGTCTCTGAGCTGAACATCAATAATCATCAGAGTTTCCAGGTTTGGGTCGATTTTTCCTCCCGTCAGACACTTTATTCTGTTTTCATACAGAATATTCAGACACCTGCTGCAGAATATTTCATCCACAACTTCCTGATAAATTAGTGTTAATTACAAACTACCAACATAAACAACAGAAATCACTCCCTGAATCATTCAGAAAGTGTTAAAAAACTACTAAAGAATAAAAAAACAGAAACAAAAACCCAAATATTCTGCTTTTCTTTCCTCCTCCGTTTCTAATTAATTATGTTTAATAAAGTATTTTACATTCACTCCTTTATCTAAAACCTTTCCACAAGTTCAGACA
>SSNP01000048.1:3035914-3048117 GCA_006937955.1 Pachypanchax playfairii
ATGATGATGGTGATGATGGTGATGATGATGACGATGATGATGATGATGATGATGATGATGGTGATTATGATGACGATGGTGATGATGATGGTGATGATGATGATGATGACGATGATGATGACGATGATGATGATGATGGTGATTATGATGACGATGATGATGATGATGGTGATTATGATGACGATGATGATGATGGTGATGATGATGATGATGGTGATGATGGTGATGATGGTGATGATGATGGTGGTGATGATGGTGATGATGGTGATGATGATGGTGGTGATGATGGTGATGGTGATGATGATGATGGTGACGATGATGATGATGATGGTGACGATGATGACGATGATGATGATGATGGTGATTATGATGATGATGATGATGATGGTGATTATGATGATGATGGTGATTATGATGGTGATTATGATGATGATGATGGTGATGGTGATGATGACGATGATGATGATGATGGTGATTATGATGATGATGATTATGATGATGATGGTGATGATGATGATGATGATTATGATGATGATGGTGATGATGATGGTGATGATGGTGATGATGACGATGATGATGGTGATGGTGATGATGACGATGATGATGATGATGATGATGATGATGACGATGATGATGATGATGGTGATGATGATGATGATGACGACGATGAGCTCTGTTTATTTGATGTTTAGATTTGCTGAATGAGAATCATGTGAACGTACAGACTGTTTTTCCTTCCTTCGCCCTTGTCCTGGTTTTCTTGAACTTCCTGTGAGTCCAGGTGTCTTCAGGTGTCTTCATGCATGTCCACTTTGTTCCAGGATTAATGATCAGCCTGCAGGCGTCATTGTGACCGTCTAAGGTCAGAGCGTAGCGTTCTGAGAGCTCGATGCTCTGAATCAGGAAATAAACAGACGATCACAACGTTTTTCTGTTTAACAGATATTTGACATCTAATTATGAGAAACTTGTTTTTTTTTCTGTTAAACTGTAAATGAGTTTTAATTGGTAAATGACTGTAGGTAGTTTTTCCTCCAGCTGATTGCTGCTGTTGGTTTAAACCAGTAAAAATAGTTTGTTTTAATCCAACAACAAGATGAAGCTGATTTACCACAAACAGCCAAACAGATCAATATTTATAGGTAAACAGATAATCAGCTGTTCTGCTGCAGCTAATCGGCGGCTGCAGGACGTGAAGCAGGTTGGAATCTGTTTCAGTTTGAGGATGAAACTTAACGCACGTCAGCGTCTCGGTTCAGTTCCTTTCAGTCTGTAATCAGCTGCTCGTCTTCTCTCCATCGGGTCAACATGTTGATCCAACTCATTCCAGATGTTTCATAAAGACTCTGCAGGCTGACAGATGTGTTACTGAGAGATGAAACCAGATTCCAGCAGTGAGAAGATCGTATTAAAGTTTCCTGAGACATCTAAACCCTCGATTCTTCTCATCAGCGAGTCATGAGGAGGAAAACGACTCGTACGGTGAAACACGTCTTCGTGCTGCTCTGTAAAGACCTGCTGGTGGTTAAACTGGATCAGACGGACGGACGGGGCGACAGACGGACAGCAGACTCAGCCAGCCGAGGAGTATTTGTGCTAATGAACAGCGCTGCTGGACGCCTGACACTGATTACTGACGCCTCCTCCTGCCAAGACAGTAATGGCTTCCACGGCCTCGAGGGCGCTCAGGTGACAAATTACAGCCTTTGGCAGACGAATCCATCGGAAATCCAACCACGACGCAGAAAAACGCAGCTGCGCTCGGATGAACGTTTGTAGAGTCCAAAGGAGTGAAAATCAGAAACAAACAAAGTGAAAAGCTGCAGCTGATTCGTCAGTTTCAGCTTCAGCTGTTTGTGCCAATATCTGAAGACTTAAAGCTGCTTTCAGAACCCTGGACCCGTTTCACAGTTCTTAGAACCGTTTAATCCAGATCCTGTTTACACTCTGCAGGAACGTTTTAAAACCTTAAACCAGCTTGAATCTGATCTTTCTGGCTCCTGCTGCACAGGAAGAGATTTAGTTCAACAGGAATGTGTGAAAGGATGTGATTTACCTTTTAAAGCATCGGATTAAAACCAGGTATCATTTACTGAAACAAAGTTCAGGTTTTATTGAGCCTGAGTGAAACTGAACGACGTGATTTTAAACATGGAGATAAAGTTGATCAGAGTCTCATCGTGACGTTACTCAGCATGACCTCCCTCTTGCATCATTCACCTGTCAGGATGAGGTTTGATTGACAGCTGCGCGGCGACGCTCTCTGTCTGAAGACGGATAACTCGTGACTTTCTAACCGGGTCGATAAACAACTTGGAGTCTTTTCAGTAATAAAACAGGTGTTTGGCTCCATTTTCCTCTTTTCACCATCTGACAGGCAGAATCAGCTGATTGATGAACGATCTCAGCTGATTGATGATGATTGATGGGAGACTGATCAGACAGAAACACATTAGCAGGTGAAAGTATCAGAGTACTTTACTGTTGAAGTATTTCCTCTGTTTGAATTGAACTGAATTATTTGGTTCTTCGTTTGTTCCTGGTTTTCTTCAGTCCTCGTTGGGTTCTGGATCAGTTTTTTCATCCCTGATGATCCTCATTTCTTTAAACTTTGGTCCTTGTTTCTGTCTTTATAATTCCGTTGGATCATCTCAGTGTTTTTCACTGTCTTCATTCAGCATCAGTGAATTCAGTTTGTGTCTCATCTTCTGGTCCATCACTGAAGGAGCAGACAGACGTCACAGAACTTCATTTCATCCTAATTATACAGGCAGGAAGTCTCAGATGATTAACAGTCAGGATCTGAGATTTACTCTTTGATCCCAGAGGATGAAGTCAGACGTGTATCAGTTTATTTACAGAGAAAAACAAGAACGCATGTTAATTTAAACAGATCTGGATCCTTTATCACCTACATGATGTTCTGAAGATCAGAGGAGTGAAGATCTGCTCTCGTGCTGCTTGTTGTTCACACATCAATTCTGAAAGTACACCTGAAGTACACCTGAAGACCCAGAATCTCTATTAAACACCTGTTCAAACATCAGCAAGATGCTGGTAGGAAAACTGTAAACAAAAGGAATAAACAGGATCCCAACCTGGGAAAGACCGGGACTGACAGACTGGACCGGGACAGACCGGACTGGGACAGACCAGACCAGACCGGGACTGAGAGACCAGGCCGGGACTGACAGACCAGACCAGGACTGACGGACCGGGACTGACAGACCAGACCGGGACAGACCGGACTGGGACAGACCAGACCAGACCGGGACTGAGAGACCAGGCCGGGACTGACAGACCAGACCAGGACTGACGGACCGGGACTGACAGACCAGACCGGGACAGACCGGACTGGGACAGACCAGACCAGACCGGGACTGAGAGACCAGGCTGGGACAGACGGACCGGGCCGGGACTGACAGACCAGACCAGAACTGACAGACCAGGACTGACAGACTTGACCGGGACTGAGAGACCGGGCCGGGACTGAGAGACCAGTAGAACCCGACTGACACAAGAACTGAAACTAAGAACACGGAGCTGATTTATTAATATTACAGTAACAAACTTAAAGAAATGTTCAGTGGAAACTGGGAGACCTGCAAGAACACGTGACTCAGAACATCCAAAACATAAACAGGAAACAAATAAACCAAAATAACAAACTGTTGTTGGTCCTTCATGGTGGAATAAGATCTTCCATGAACACGTGGAGCCATCAGGATGTTCCTGTAGACACGTTCTACCTGCAGAAGGCTGTAACCTGTCAGCAGGAAGAGGAGGTGGAGGTTTACTGCAGACACCTGACAGACTGCGTCCTGAACTCTGTCCAACATGACGCTGTAAATAATTAATCAGTCAAGTCATCAATAAACTCCGAGACAAAGCTGCAGCTTTAACAGTGTCCATCAAACTACAGGGAGACGAGATGAAGCAGGAGACAACACTTCAGGTCTGATTCAGGTCCAGCAGAACCTCCTGAATCAGGTCTGATCATGTAAACATGATGTTGAGGTTACTGGAGGAACCTTGATGTCGGGAAACAAACGGAGATGTTACATCTGAACAGTGAATGATGCAGAACTGAAGACCCGTTTCATCCTCAGTTACAGAAACAGAACTTCAAGCTGCAGGTAAAATAAATCACCTGTTCTGCAAACAAAAAGGCCTGAAAACATCAAAATAAAAGTCTGTTACATTCAGTTTGATCCTGGTTCTGGTTGCAGGTTAGGTTTTGGGTCACAGCTGGTTTAACATCGTGTCACTCAGACCTGCTTCAGTCTCAGACGGGTTTGATCCGACTCAGAACTTTAACTCCTTCTGTTGTTTCACACTGATAAAAGCTTTTACTTTGAAGGTTTTTAAAGCTGCAGAACGTCTTTCAGAAAGTCTGAAACCTGCGTGTGAAAGTTTGGACCTGTTTCACAGAACCAGTTCAGATTAGTTCTTCTCAGAGATCATCTGGTCTAATGAGGGTCAGACTCCATCTGGTCCTCGTACCTGCAGGTGTTACAGATCCTGTTCTTCTCTCACCAGCGTCTGCGTCTCTTTATTTAATCTCACCTTTAAATTAGATGTTAGGAATCATCAGGGTGCTAGGAAGCCCATCTGGGCCGGGACTCCGCCGGGCCCGGACTGGGTCAGGTTTTTGTTTGGTTTCAGAACTAATGGTAAATTTAGGATCATGTTTACTTAAACTTTGACAGTCTGATCTGTTGGATCGGTGAGTTTTACCAGACGAGTCAAAGCAAACAGGAAGTGGAGAGTCTCAGTTGGAGGATTTAGCAAACAGGAAGTGGAGAGTCTCAGTTGGAGGATTTAGCAAACAGGAAGTGGAGAGTCTCAGTTGGAGGATTTAGCAAACAGGAAGTGGAGAGTCTCAGCTGGAGGATTTAGCAAACAGGAAGTGGAGAGTCTCAGTTGGAGGATTTAGCAAACAGGAAGTGGAGAGTCTCAGCTGGAGGATTTAGCAAACAGGAAGTGGAGAGTCTCAGCTGGAGGATTTAGCAAACAGGAAGTGGAGAGTCTCAGTTGGAGGATTTAGCAAACAGGAAGTGGAGAGTCTCAGCTGGAGCTGCTCTGTGTCTTTATCTTTGTGTCTGTTTGGACATCAGAACCTTCTTGTTTGTGGACTTTTACCAGCTCATGTTCTGTAACCTGCTGCAGCAGCTGAACCTTTTCCACTGAGTCTGTTTTGATAAAAGCTGAATCCTGCTGAGACTCCTGGTCCAGTGAGAAACCGAACACTCCACCTGCAGCCGGTCGCTTCACCTCACAGAGAAAATGGATCACATTCCTTCTGGTCTCCTGAGAGAAACGCCACCGGGAGCCCTCCATCGCCAATCACACCCCAGATTGGATGCTGCGCTTCATTTATTTATCCTGCAGGCAGGTAATGGAGTGCTGCTGCAACATCCAGCAGATACCAGAACTCACACTGAAACCAGAACCAGACGGAACCACGTTACTCTGAAACTATATCGTTTCATCATCGTTTTACTGAATCGTATCTATAATGTTGATAAATCTTCATAGTAGAGATGTTTTTAGGTTCAGAACCAGTCAGAACTGTCAGTAAGGTTCTGTGCTGAGGCGGCTGGATCAATAACAACTGGACCCCAAAATCCCTCGATCTTTCATTTCACCATCTGTTATTAATTATGTGTAATTACAACCCCCCCCCCATATATTGAAAGTCCTGTCGTCACGCTGTTATTCTGTGTGAAATCCTGATCAAAGCTGAGATCTTCATATAGAAGGTGTAAAAGTTGAGCTGATGTAATTATCACAACTTAACTTGTTTCTCAGATGATTTTCCAGATTCTCGTCGTATCTTTTATAACCTTGTTTAATGTTCAGCAGCTCGTTAATGAAAAGAAGGAAACAACATGCAGCTTCTTGTTTGTTCAAATATCTTTTATAACATCATATAAATATCTTTTCTGAGCTCCGTGTCTTTATACAGCGTTCGTCTGCTGCTGGTGTTGGAGGAAGTTCAGTGGAGTGATGATTCAGACTGACTCATCGGGCATCGAGTGCAGGATAATATACATTTACTGGGAAGAAAGTCTTTAAGGAGAATCACGACGTGGCGGATTTATAAAACAAACAGGATTTTAATCTCAGCGCTGCAGATTAAATATTCAGTTTACACAGAAATGTAGGTCACGACTTCATATTCAAGTTACAGATACATTTACATCAGTAAATAAGTTACACAGTTTGAGATAAATATTTAGATTTTTTTTTCTGTTGAGTCACAACAATTTGTTTTGATTTGATTTTCAAATAAAATCTGTAAATATCAGAGGGAGAGTAAATATCTGAGCCTCTGAATCCTGTAGCATCGGTTCTGGATCGTTGGACTCTGGACAACCTCGGGTCTTGATGGTTGGACCAGCAGGTCTCTGTTGGTTTCACTTCCTGTTTCTGGCTCATCTGCATGTCAGGTGGAAAATCAGCAAATCTAAGTGAAACTTCTGAACAGCACTGATGCATTTAAACTGTAAATAATTAGAAGAAATGTGTTTTTCTTTTCATGTTTTTAGTCAGAATCTTCTGATTCAGGAGGAAAATTACAACAAAACGTCTTAAAACTTACAGTTACTCTTCTGTTTACTGGGCAGTAACATGTCGGAGACATTAATTAGTATTATTAAACACATCAATATTCATTTTTTATAAAGTTAAAGCTGCAGTCAGATAAAAACCTGAAACTGTTGAATTAAATCTTTTATTAACATGTTCATCTTTATAAGAGACTTAATATTTGGTTGTTTTTCTGTATCAGAGTTCTATAAAGTATAAAAGTGTTAGTGTTTGTTCTACAGCGCCCTCCACAGGCGGCTGCTGATCACTGCAGTTTACTTCAACTGCTTTTGGCTGAATTTCTGTCTCGTGTGTTTTTCCTTCATATTTTTGGTGATAAAAACAAAGTGAATGTTTAAACTTTAAACTGTGTGTCTGCAGGTTTTTAATCGTTCTGGGATGTTTGATTCTGGCGATACTGACGACGTTTAAGGAATATGAGAAGGATTCTGCTCACTGGCTGGTTGTTCTGGTGAGTTTAGTGTTTTATATCTATATAAAGGGATTGTTGTAGTTTGACTTCAGAACTCTAGTTATTATCTGGTTTGTATTGAAGCTGCATGTTGCTGTGAAATCTCTGATCTTTCTACCTGCAGGAAACCTTCACCATCTTCATCTTCGGAGCAGAGTTTGCACTGAGAATCTGGGCTGCAGGTTGCTGCTGTCGTTACAAAGGATGGAGGGGGAGGCTGAAGTTCGCTCGCAAACCGCTCTGTATTTTAGGTAAGAATGTGGGATCCTGGAACTGAAAAGCTTCCAGTAGATTCTGAGCTGTAAATAAAATGACAGTTTGACTGGACGGAGCGTCACCAGTTTCAGAGCCCCGTTTCATTTGGTATTTTCATGTGAAATAACGAGACCTGAGGTCAGCTGAGGTTAGCAGGAAATAAAAAGCAGCCTGGCAGGAAGGTTTGAATCCATTCAGCTGGCGTCCTGCAGTGAATCTCATTTATTCAGCTGCTACCAACAAACCAGAAACGTCTCCAGAATAAATCTCCAGTAATTGTCAGAAAATGTTCGTCCTTCAGTTTCTGTGATGGCCGTGACTTCTCCGAGCTGCTGGAGGCTCTAATTGTCTTCAGTTTGTCCAGATTTAGAACAACTCAGCTCTTAAAGCTGGGGATGTCTCACCCGTCCGTCCCAGCAGAACCGCTGAGCTGTGCAGGTTTCTGCTGCAACCAGGCTGATAAAAGCTGCAGGCAGAAACCAGCGCGAGCTCTGCCGACAGGTTCAACTTTATTAGACTGATGCAACGATTCATCTGTTGGAAGAAAATCACATCCTTTAAACAACAAATCATTTAGTTTGTTTCAGATAAATTCCTCCTCGTTATGTCAGACTCATTAAAGGTTTAAACAGAGTCTTTGTGGTGTTTTTGGATCCAGACATCTTCGTGCTGATCGCCTCGGTGCCGGTGGTGGCGGTGCGTAACCAGGGTAACGTCTTGGCCACGTCCCTGCGCAGCCTGCGGTTCCTGCAGATCCTGCGGATGCTGCGTATGGACCGGAGAGGAGGAACCTGGAAGCTGCTGGGTTCTGCCATCTACGCACACAGTAAGGTAGGAACGGACCTGCTGAAGCGACGGCAGGTAGAAATAAAACGTCCGGCTCACAGATACTCGTGTTACAACCTGAACGAGAGGCAGAACCATCCAGATCAACTTCAGGCTCCATCAGTGTTTATCTGTAAACTGGTGGATAAAACAAACAGCTGATCCTTGTAGATAAAGTTTCTGTATTAATAAATTGAACAGAACATGAAGAGTAAATGTTTTTTCTCAGCCAGTATCAGCTGATGTTCTCTAAACTCTGATTTATTAATAAAGATATTTGGAGTTGTTTAACGTGTGTGTCTGCAGGAGTTGATCACAGCCTGGTACATCGGCTTCCTGTCTCTGATTCTGGCCTCTTTCCTGGTTTATCTGGTGGAGAAGGATGACGTGAACGGTTCTGACCATGAAAACCCGACAGCACAGTCCCAGTCCCAGGACTTTGACACCTACGCTGATGCACTGTGGTGGGGGCTGGTACGTACCAATCAGAACAACTCAGTCTGTATGTTGGAGTTCAGATCAGATCTGAGTGAAATTTGGACGATAGATTCATTTTTACTCCAAATTTAGAATCTTTACCAACTCATTTTCAGCTGTTTCAGCTTTAGTCCATCCAGGAGACGTAAAAAGAGGTTCAGCACTCAGTTTCATATCCGGCTGCTGATTGTTGTTAAATCCGTGTTGGAGGTGAAAGCTGAGGTTCCTGCTTTATTAAACGCCTCTGGTTGCAGGAGAACTGATGTTTTTCTAGCAGCTCCTCATTAAAGCTGCTGTCCTTCAACCAGAAGGACGAGAGTTCAAACCCTGACAGCGAACATCTGGTCTGTCGCCGCCTCCTTCCAGAGATGGATTTGATTTTATTTTTGGTTCCCCGCAGCGGATCGATAGGGAGGGTCACAGAGTTCCATCTGAAACTCTGATTCTTCCATCAACTCGTCTCTAAATATTTCTCCCCTCAGATCACGCTGACCACCATTGGTTACGGAGACAAAACCCCGAAGACCTGGGCTGGACGACTGCTGGCCGGCACTTTTGCTCTGATCGGAGTCTCTTTCTTTGCCTTGCCTGCAGTGAGTAAATTCAGCTGGGACTTATAATTTAAATCAGCTGCAGAGTTATTCTTATAAACACATTGAACTCACTGCTGCAGGTGATGAAGGCTGCAGAAGACTTATGTATTATAATCATATCAGTTTAAAAACGTACATTTGAGTCATAAAAACACTTTCAAACAGACTAAATAATGTTTGTGTTTTTAATACATCAAGAAAAAACTCAAATCTAACATTTACCAGAATAAAATGTTACATTTTACTGTATTGCACCAAAACATGAAACAGAAAACCAAAAACTGGCCCCGAGCAGCAATGATGGACGTAATAACCAATTTATCATTAAGATGCTGCACTTTGGGCTGCAAGAGTGGGCACAGCTCAGAGTTTTCTGCTTCATAGAATCTGTGGTTTGGTTTTTGTTTGCAGGGGATTCTGGGTTCTGGTTTGGCTCTGAAGGTCCAGGAACAACACAGACAGAAACACTTTGAGAAACGCAGACATCCAGCGGCGGGGCTCATCCAGGTGAGCTCTGACCTCACATCATCATCATCATCATCATCATACGTGTGGTCCAGCTTGTTTCCTGATCTGACCAAGGAGGTAAAAGTCAAAGTAAATCCAGTTATTTGTTTGTTTTTGGTTTTTCAGTCTGCTTGGCGATATTATTCCACCAACCCAATCAGGGAAGATCTTATTGCCACATGGAGGTTTTATGAAACCGTCATCTCTCTTCCCTGTTTCAGGTAAACTTCTCTGTTTCGCTGCTGCTCACTGGAAGATGTTGGTTTTACCTGAATAATAATTAACTTTGTTGCTTATTTTTTACACATTATAAAGAAACTGCAGTTTTTAGAGGGAACACAGTGATGTCGGTTTTAACAGGTTCATCTGTGCTTTTAATTTCTTAACAATTAAAGAAATTAACAGAAATTTTCCAGAGATTGTAAAATCAGTAACACAGAGTTGAATGAACACTAAGTGTGAAAGTTTTATAATCTCACACTGTGTTTAAATAATCCTGAAACTTGTTCTTGTTATTAAAAACATACATGTAATCTTATTTCTTTTCTCTGAACATTAAAGGAAGGACACCTTGGAGGTCATGGTGAGGTGAGTCACGGCTGTCTGAGCTACACAGATCTGTTCCACATACTAATCAACATGATATCTAACATGTATGAATCCAGTTGGATAAACTCTGGAGATGATGTGAGTCTTTCAGTCTGACGCCATTAAAATTAGATGTTTTAGGAATCTTTGATTAATTTAAGTGACAGTTTGAATCCAACGATTCTGAAAGGAAAAGTTTAATGTTTGACTTTAACTCATCTTCTGTTCTTTATATGTTGTATATAAATATATGTTAAGATATTAACATATAATCACATGTTTATTTTGTCACATTTACATTTTTGACAGACAGACTCTTGTCTCTAATTCAACATTGAAAATTTATTAATTTGGAGGATTTTATTTAATTAAACATGAGATGATTTATTATAAACTCATTTGTTACTGAAAAGTCTTTAATAACCTGAAATAAAAACAACAAAAAGAGGATTTAATTTATTATTTTGGACCAAAGCGTCTCTACAAACAGTATCCAGTTAACCTGCTGTACAGTTCATGGTTTAAGGTCAGTAATAGCAGAATTACAGGCTCATTACAGCGAAGTGCTTCACCTCAACGCCTCTTGTTTTCCACCCAACATGCTGGATTTGGTTACTGCAGCTAAAAGCTCCGGCGCAGCAGCAACAGCAGCTCTGATAAACAAGCTGATAGAGTGGAGAAAACAGCAGCGTGAGTCACAGGAGGGAAGGTTTCAGAGGCTCAACTCCAGGGTCACGTTTCCAAACAAACATCAAAATAAAAGCCCAAGTTTTCTGTTTAATATGTGGAGGAGGGACGGGTCTGATTCTGTGCAGCATCTTATGTTTAAAATAACATTTATCACGTGCCTGCATGTGAAACTTTGTCCTCTTCAACACACACAACATAAAAACAAAGGAAAGATGTAGTGAAAGAAAAGCCAGAGCGGTTTGGGTGTCCTGCATGTCTGACATTATCTCTCTGCTCTGAGTGACGAGGTGGACGGCGGCCAGAAGCTGCAGCAGCGTTGTGATGTCTAACAAAAGGCTGATAAATCATGTTCACTGTGTGTGTTTCACTGTTCGGGGTGAAATTAGACCTTTTATCTGACGTTTTTCATAACTAATCTCTAGACCTTTTGTTACAACTCAAAGAGAAAATTATATTCCATCTGAGAGGCAATTTACAATGTGTGTAAGTGTTTTACTGGAGCTGTGAGGACACATTTAAGAGACGAGGCTTTAGGGCTTCACTTCTTTATCGTTTATTGTATTTCTACAGTTTAACGTGGACACACATTAGCTTGTTCGTTTCAGGAACATCCTAATTCCCTGAACATTTTCATCATGTAGTTAATTAACCTGAGATTTATTCTGAGTCAGTAAATCAAAGTGTGTGTTGAATTTCTCCGCTGTGGGAGATGTTTTCCATTTTACGGTTGTGTTGCCTCGTTTAGAGATGTGCAGGATAATCGCATCACTTTCTGCTCTCTGTTTGTTGGAGGAGCGATCTTCCTTTAAAGCTTCCTATTCTGCAGCCTCTCAGCGCCGTAATCTGCCGTCCCTATTCTGCCTCCAGGCCACATAGAGGCTCATATTGTGTTTCTGCTGTGGGAGCAAAGTCAGTGAGAACGCTCCACGTTTCAGAGGCCTTGTTTAGGCTGATGTCGGCTCCAATTACCCCGCCTCTCGGCCTCTTCTAAGGCACACAGGAGTCTTATTTTACTCAGGCAGCTCCGTCTTTCAGCTGCCAAATATTGTCATCCATTAGACAATAAAGACGAGCGATCTTCTTCAGCTCTTTGACGCTTCCTTTTGCCTGGTGAGCAGCACTGATATGTTTAGACAGCTGACCGTGAAGAACTAAATCCAAGAACAACTGTATTGTAAAGGAGAAAGCCCCCCCCCCCCCCCCCC
>SSNP01000048.1:3048127-3070334 GCA_006937955.1 Pachypanchax playfairii
CCCCCCCCCCCCCCCTCAGAGAAACAAATCCCAGACTGGTCTGACTTTGGGTTATTGTTGCTTCTACTATGACCCTGTTTCACTATAATATCAGCAGAACAAACATGGTGGAGCTGAAAGATCTTTGTACTTCATACTTTTTGGATTTTCTGTCCTGTTTTAGCCAGAAAGTGAGTTTATTGGAGCGAGTTCGCCAATCCAACGTAAGACCGTCTGTGGTGGTCGGCAAGAAACCTGTAGGTAACACCGAAACCATCGAGGAAAGTCCGTCCAAGGAGCCCAAACCAGCTGGTTTCAGCAACCGGGAACGATTCCGCACTGCCTTTCGTATGAAGGCCTACACACTCCGCCAGAGCTCTGAAGGTGAGAACCCAAACCCAAGTAGTAGTAAAGAACATCTGTTCACCAGTAAAGATCTAATGAATGAACATTTCCTGTTTTCTAACAGATGCTGGAGGCCTGACAGACCCGGTCTTGGAGGATCGGGGATTCCCCCCTGACATCCTCCTGGAAGAGATGATCCCAACTCTGAAACTGGTCATCAGGGCAGTCAGGTGAGCAGCCGAGGATCCTCCAATAAACTCTAACCTAATGAGTGAGAATGACTTTAATACGACGGCTGTGGTTAGTTTTATTGTTGTTTCTGTTCATCACTCTGAAACCTGTAGACAGGTCGTCTTTGTGAATGACATCATATACGTCGATATTACTGCACAGTGACAGTTTCCTTTTTATCTTCTGACAGATATTAACAGTAACGTAAGATCATTGTAGGCAGAAGTCTGTAACTCAACTCTGACTGTTAGCAGCTAGTTGAAGACAAAAAACTGCAAGTAAACATTCACATTATTAGTTGGACTGTCATGACTCATGAAAATGTTGCAGTTGATTCTCACACTGTCTCTTTGCTGAGTTTACCCTCATTTTATCTGTAACTCATGTCAAATTAGTCTGATGTTACTGTACAAGAACATGTAAGCAGGGTCTGCATAAACAAGGAATCACATGCTAACAATGTGACGGTAAACCTATAGATCACACATGCTAACAACGTGACGGTAAACCTGTAGATCACACATGCTAACAATGTGACGGTAAACCTATAGGATCACACATGCTAACAACGTGACGGTAAACCTATAGATCACACATGCTAACAATGTGACGGTAAACCTATAGATCACACATGCTAACAATGTGACGGTAAACCTATAGGATCACACATGCTAACAATGTGACGGTAAACCTATAGATCACACATGCTAACAATGTGACGGTAAACCTATAGGATCACACATGCTAACAACGTGACGGTAAACCTGTAGATCACACATGCTAACAATGTGACGGTAAACCTATAGATCACACATGCTAACAATGTGACGGTAAACCTATAGGATCACACATGCTAACAATGTGACGGTAAACCTATAGATCACACATGCTAACAACGTGACGGTAAACCTATAGATCTCACATGCTAACAACGTGACGGTAAACCTATAGGATCACACATGCTAACAACGTGACGGTAAACCTATAGATCACACATGCTAACAATGTGACGGTAAACCTGTAGGATCACACATGCTAACAATGTGACGGTAAACCTATAGATCACACATGCTAACAACGTGACGGTAAACCTATAGATCACACATGCTAACAATGTGACGGTAAACCTATAGATCACACATGCTAACAACGTGACGGTAAACCTATAGATCACACATGCTAACAACGTGACGGTAAACCTATAGGAAATGCAGAAATTCAATCGGGCTGTGAGATGAGTGATTAACTCTGTGAAAGCATTTCTTCCTTCTATTATATTTTGACTGAATGGGTCTCTGAAAACGATTCTCAGATCTGAAGAGTTTTGGTTTCAGGACCCAGAACATTCTGCCAAACACAAGAGCTCGTCCAGCAGCCGCTGAATCTGGGAGCCTGTTGAAAGCCCGACTTTTGTAGAACAGAAAAAATAACTCAGAAAGCAAAGAAATGTGGTGAATCCTGTTAGTTCAGGTAGACAACATGTCATGCTGCTGCTACACTCTACCTGCATGTTTCTTTTCAGGAAATCTGAATTACAATATTATAAAATTCTGAGTTGCAGAATTACAATATTAAGCCTAGAATTAATAAATACATATCGTTTCCACATTACTGGGTCAGAATGCTCCTGATTTCATTCAATATTACACAGGTTGTAATTTAATTAACTGATGGTCTCATTAGGCTTCATTGATAGATATAACTTGAGTATCATCAGCATAACAATGAATTTTATACCATGTTGTCTAATAATTTTACCAAGCGGTAACATATATATAGTAAAGAGGATCGGTCCAAGCACTGAACCCTGAGGAACTCCATGACTGACTCTGGTATATGAAGAAGATTCATTATTTACATGAACAAACTGGAATCTTTCAGTTAAATATGATTCAAACCAGTTTAATGCAGTTCCCTGAATCCCAATATCATATTCAAGCCTCTTCAATAGGATCTTATGATCTATAGTATCAAACGCAGCACTGAGATCTAACAGGACAAATACAGACACAAGTCCACTGTCTGAGGCCATGAGAATATCATTAGAAACTTTCACCAGTGCTGTTTCAGAGCTGATGATCTAAATCCTGACTGGAACTCTTCAAACACATTATTACTGTGTAAATGATCACATGATCGTTTGGCATTTAAACATTCATGTAAATCGTCTGACTGAAGTGATGGCTGTCTGTGTAACATGTTAAAGCAGTTCTGTATAAGGATCAGCTGGTCTGAGGAGACTCTATGTTTTACACTGGATTAGACGCGGGTGGCTGCTTCATGGGAAGGAATTAATTCCTCTCAAGTGGGTATTTTAGAGTACAAACTTGAACAAAGGACTGGTCTCTGGTCTGTGACGTGAACACTGAGCTTTAACAGTCAGTTCTTGGTATGAACCCTCAGACGCTGCAGATGATCTAAAGAAGAAATCTGGTTGTTCTTCATCTGTTCCAGGGAGGAGTTGTTCTAACTCGGTGTATTCATACTGTTTGTCTGCTGCCTCACGGTGTATCTAACCATGAGGTGGAACTCCAAAGTTAACGTTGGTGTTGTTCATTTTCTGCAAATTTAGCTCAGAAATGCAGCAACTCCATAAAGTTTCTTGAAGTCTGAGGGTCATGCAGTGAAACAGCATCTCAGATTATTTGTGTGGTTCTTCTAGAAATTATATAAAGTATACCTGGAAAATCTCCAGGAAGTCGAGCTGCTGCTTTTACCAACATAATCTAACGGTATTTAAGTTTGTCAAGAGTTTGACTGTCTTGATTTTGGATTTTTTTCAGGATCCTGCAGTTCCTCTTGAACAAGAAGCGTTTTAAGGAAACTCTGAGGCCTTATGATGTCAAAGACGTGATCGAGCAGTACTCTGCTGGACACCTGGACATGCTCTGCAGAATTAAATACCTCCAGACAAGGTGACCAGCCACAATACAGAGGAGCAGTTGAATTGTGCAAATGTCTTTTCTTCTTTCTCAAACAGTGTTTCTTCTTTAAAGGATCGACATGATTCTTGCTCCTGGACCTCCCCTCACCCCCAAAAACAAGAAGACCCAGAAAGCTCCCTTTACTTATCCATCTAATCAGTCACCCAGGTGCTGACATGCTGCTCACATGAAGCTGAACGCTGATACAAAATGATCCAAACTGTCTTAAATACAACTTTTCTGTTGTTTAAATGATCCTACAGACACGAGTCCTACATATCCAAAACCAGCTCCATGCCAGATGCTGAAGACCAAAGCATGATGGGTAGATTTGTAAGGGTGGAGAGACAGGTGAGGATCAGAACATGTAACGATGTTCATGCTGGTTTTAATCGTCTCCACACACTTTCACTTTCAGCTGTCCTGTAATTTCTTTTTCACATTTTTCTAAACTCTGAAAACTTGTGCTGATGATGTCACTTCATCTCTATAAGGTCGAGGACATGGAGAAGAAGTTGGACTTCCTGGTAGACATGCACGTCCAGCACACTGAGCACTTACAGGTGGATTCAGCCGGCGCCACCCACATGACCCTAGAGGCCTGCGATTCCACGGTGAACGGTGAGATCAGGCGGGTTTTCCTTAACTACTCTGAAGTGTTCCCGCACATGTCGTACCAGGTGCCTGTTAGCAAGGTGACGCCAAACTGTGGGAGGGGACAAGGAGGTAGAAACAGGCCCGGGTTGGCAGGACGCCATCCACCAGGTGCTGTTACCACGTACACCGAGCGTCCAACAGTTTTACCCATCAGCTCCCTGCAGGACTTGTCAGCTGGACCGGGTAGGACCACAGGGGGGCGGGGTGGTGACTCACCACTCTCGATGCTGTCGGTGAACCACGAGGAGCTGGAGCGTTCGCCCAGCGGGTTCAGCATTTCTGGGGAGCAGGACGGAGGGACAATGGACTTTTCGTTGGGTGCTGGAATGGCGACAGGGGAGGCCAGTTGGACGAGACCCAGACCCAGCTACTTGGCAGAGGGAGAGACCGACACAGACACAGACCCTTTCACACCTAGTGGGGGGGCCCTGCCTCTTTCCTCCACTGGGGAGGGTTTTGGAGATGCTGAGTGGAACACGCCACCATGAGGGGTGTCCGTCACCATCCAGATGTCCACACCTCTGAGACCTTAAATCCAACCCATGCCTGTAAACCCAGACCACTGGGTCAAAGCCTTGGGATGGAGACAGGTTTTATCTGCCTCGATGCTACACGGTCTAAAGGGGGCAGTAGACCCTCAGAGACCACCGTGGTCCAGACAGAGCCATGGCACCGAGTACATCCCAAAAAAAAAAAAAAAAAAAGAGAGAAAGCAGTTTGTAAAGAAAAACTCTGTACAGTGCACTCTTTGCAAACATTTAGCCGAATTAAAAAAAAGAACATTAATATACACATTATATAGACCCAAAGCTTTATCGCTGCAAAGCCAAGCGCACTGCATGTAACGCATGCGATCTTTAGTGTAGACACAGAACACTTCAGGAAAAGGAAAAGGATTGAAGCGATGCGTATACTTGCTATGCCATTTTGTAACACCTATTTTTTATATGAATACATCGTCATTGTTTTTGCATGGTTTGCATGATGTTGCACCATTCCAGAGGTAAGACGGTGAAACTGGAACCAAAAGTCTCCTGTACTTTTGTTTAATGTTTTTTGCTGATTGTCTGTGTGTGTTAGAAGACAGAGTTGCTTCATCAAACACCCGTTAGCTTTTATTTACTGTGAAGTCTTTTAGGAACCAGATTCTGGTCTCCACTGTGCTCCTCGTGCAATACAGACACAACACCTGACCAAAACAATTCAATTTGAAACACTAAATATTTGCTGCTTTCTGGCACAAATTCAGGGATATTAACTGCCTGCATGTCTTTAATTTTTGAATGATTTCAGAATAAAGAAGAATTCACAAATTTGTATAAAAACAGATCAGGATTATTATTTTAATTAAGTAGATACTAACTGAAATGAGGCCTGTGGTTTTTTCAACTCCTTCAGTTTTACAGCAGTAGAAAGATTTTATTTTACTTTTTGACTCATTAGTAGAGACAAACAGACTAACATAGTTTAATTGGATTTTATTTACCTCAGTAAACCAGGAGCACTATGAACATGTTTACATTTTCAAAAGAACCAGAAATAAATAATATTTTTTGCTTTTGATTCAAAGTTTTTGGGAGAAATTCCAGAAATCAAAAAGGTTAAAAACTAACCGGGTCTGAACAGACTTAAAACTCTGCAGCAAGTGTCATCAGACATATTAAATTTTAATCTACTTCAGGAAATCCAAGACGACTGAAGCGCTTTCCCCGGCAGTCATCATAAAACATGTTGATCACTTTCCATTTTGATTTCTGCTGTGAAGGAAAATACAAAGAGTTCATCAAATAAAAACATGGAACAGATTTTAGCAGCTGTTGATACAAACATTTAAACACTACAACCCTTTACTGAAATCTGGTTTTTATGATTATATAGGATAGTGTAATATTATCATTTTAACTATCTGAAAAAACATCCATGTTGTCTTAAATCAGTTCATTCACCCCGACCAGGAAACCCGAATCTGACCGTGTAGAAACTACCGGACACGTAAATAACTCACAAATACCACGTGTCGGTAACTTTTTTTTTTCTTACTTTTTGTAATTTTTATTACAGATTTCACTTCTAGTTTATTATACTGAGTTTTCAGACATTTTACTAAAACTTCCATCTGAGCATCGTGCAAATATAAACTCAAATCAAATATTAATATTCTGTTTTCCAGATTCTGATCATACTCTTGATGTTATCAGTAGTTTTCTTAGCTGTTTAAAATTATACTAATTATATGGTCAACTAAAGGAATATTTACCCACAATTTACTGATTTTATAACTTATGGACCTGGTTTAAATGTTTAAATCACTGGGTATCATTAGTATTAGTGAATTTATTAAAGAATCCAACATCCTGTTGATGAATCCTGCTGCAGGAACAGAATCTCGTCTTAGACGTATATTTACCGTTAACTACTGCAACATTTGATAAGATTTAAAGTCTTTCATTAAAAGCTCTTTAGAAATTGCTCATTGCTGCTCTTCAGGTTTTCTATATATCCTGTTAGAATATGCTGGACGTGCTGCGGAGCAGGAAGTTAAAGAAGCACTAACATGACCCTGTTTTTAACTTTCTAACCGTGTAATGTCGTTTTGGAAATGGTCCTTCCTTAAACTTTCACCAACTAGAAAAGGTTTTCACAGTTCTCAGATGGATCGAGCAAGCTGAGATGGTCCAGATTGAGTAAATTCTGTTGAGTCACCGTTCGGTTGAAGTCGATGTTGTGACTAAATGGCCGTGTCTTCACCTGTGGTTGTTTCAGGTCTGGAATCTGTGCCATGTTGGACCAGTAGGTAACTTTGCAAGGAGGCAGAATACATGTGAGGAATGGTTTCTGTCCTGGTTAAACGGGACAGCTCTAACCTTTTGTAATAATAATAATGGAATAGATTTATTTAAGGTTTTATAATGCTTCGAAATCTCTTCACAGTGAATCTATTATTGACACACACACGAGCACGCGTGTGCGCTCCAGTGGTGATAAACTCATTTGTAGCCACAGCTGCCTGGAGGCAGGTGACATCGACCATCAGCCCCTCTGACTGCCACCATTAGTCTGGAAGGTGGTTCAGGTGTTTTTTCCCAAGGACACAGAGCAGGTATTGAACCGTTTATCCTCTTATACCCGTTTCCTCCTGAACCACTGGTTCTCTAGTGTATGTATGTAGGTTATTGCTTTTAGATTTAGAACCACACTGGTACTGAATGTAATCTGAATAATACACGATTATACACTCTAAATACACGATTACTATTATCACACAGTTACAGCATGTTGAAACACCTACACAGGAAATATTACAGAGAGACTTTCACACCACACTTTTACTATTTACTGTCATCTGTTTGAAAAGCTATGTATTGTTTGGAATGGTTCCCTGCAGGCTGCGTTGTATGAAGTTCTACACAGACAGACCCGTTAAAGGAGACCTGGTTCTTTGGACCGTAGTGGCTCCAGGTGATTAGCAGGAATCTGTTTCTCTGTGGAGGATTTATGAACCTTTAAAGGTACCGGACTTCAGTCTGGAGTGAGTTTACACTCCTGCAGCGTGTCAGGCATTTAAGGATTGTTCTACATAAATTTTCTCTCAAACAGCAGGTTTTCATGGAAAAGTCAAGCTAACGTTTAAGCCAAAACATTCTGAGTGGTTCAAACCAACTGCTAACGGTGCTGAGTCATACAGTAACATGCTGAGTCATGACCTGCAGGTCTTCTCATATGTGATGGGACTTAGAAAAGATATTGTCATGGGAAAAAATCAGTCTTTGATTTTTTAATCACTTTTTTGTTCCAGTGAATTGTGAGCCATAAAAGAACTGCAGGATCTATTCAGCAGTGCTAAAACCGTTAGCAAAGAACACTACTTGTTTAAGGAAATCATAAGTAACCTTTGGGCTATAAAAATAATAATAATAATAATAATAATAATAATAATCAGGTGTTGAGGAGTCGAAAGCGGCACAAAAAAATCACTTTGATTGTTTTGAGTTTGAGCTGTTTGAGCTCATTAGCCGTTAGCTTGACTTCTCCCTCATTTTTTGGACTCGGTAAAAGTCGCCTGGCGTGCAGTCAGGTCAGTCAGATAAACTCATTTACCTTCTTTTTTTTAACCGATAACTTGTAAAAAGGCAGTAAAGTTTCAGTTTTCACCACACTGAACATCTAAAACTCAGTAAAATATCTGTTGAAGTTCAGTCTTGTGCCTCTGAAGCAAGAAGAATCTAAAATGACTCCATGTTTCATCCACTTTCACACCGTCAAACACGCCACACGTCTTCAACATTCAGACTCAGCGTTCTTTCATTTTCTTGTATTGAGGTTAAACGTTGACATTTACAGTTCAGTCTTTTAACTGTTTTATTTAAATCTTCATACCAGGATTTTTATCTGCTTTGCACATCGACTTTACAGAAATGTTACATCTTTAAACAAGTTGCTTTTCTTCCTTTTAAAATTCAACACTTAACGTGTTGTTGCTTCCTTTCTAAATTCACTGGAACAAACACAAAAACACTGGAAATAACCAGTTACACAGCATTAATATGTTTATAGGCAAATCACTGTTAAAAACTTTTTATTTAAATCATCAAAATAAAAATCGTCTTCCACGACATTCAAGTAAACTGTAAAAAGGTGATTCCAGATAAAGAATTAACTTGTTTTTAGGAATAATGTAGATTTACTCAGGAATTAAAAACAACAAATTTTCAGTGAAGACACGATGCAACGACTTTTTTTCTGGTATGTAGCTATAAAACTGTTTACTGAGATCAAATCTGCAGAACAAATGATTACACTTGTTAATTTTTAACCAAATCAACTTTTAGGTAAAAATTTGGGAAACATCTGAAACAACCTGAAAGTTAAACTGAATGTTTTAATTTTCACTTTGACACTTAACGACTTCAAGCGCTAGTTTTACCGTTTCCAGCGAAAAATCTTCAGATTTAATGTTTTTTTGTCCCTGAGTTTGTCATATTGTTTTATTTTGTTTTGTCTCTCGTCACTTATCTCCATGCAAAGTGAAGACAAGCCTCCACCTACACCTGCTGCACCTACACCTGATCACAGGAACTACTGAAACCTTTAACTCTGCCCCTAGTGGTCATGAGTGGTATTACACTCAGTAACCAGCTCCATGTTTGTGGTCCTGGAAGGTTTCAACACGTCTACATACTGGACATCAAATGGTTCGAGTCCATCATCAGCTGGTGGGTCGACACGCAGGAACACTGACACATCAAACCAGTATCATCACACACACTTTCAATTATCTGTTTCTTAGTGGTTTGAAACTAAATGTTTCTTGAAGCCATAATGTGTTCAGTCCAACACGCGTGTGCTCGCTGTCTCTGTGTGTGATTTATTTAGTCTGTATGTTAAACTGAATGAAAAGGAGCACTTTATGGCATCCATGTAGTGACAAAGGCAATACTGCGGCTTTATGTCCATGTGATGATGGTAGTTTTTCACTGTACCTGCAGATCCAGCGATGCACTGATGATCCACATGTTCTGCGTACGTCACCTGTAAAGTTCCGGACATTTTGATTGCTATCGATTATTTGTGCCTTGGCTTTTTACAGTCCAGTTCCTTTAATTCATGCTTTTTATCACTGTGGCTGTTAAAACGCAGAATGAAGCTGTCGGTAACATCTGCACAAACAGCTGGATCTGTCTGACGGACGTGTTCCTGTTTGGCAGGTAGGATCAGCTGATCAGGATCTAAAGTTTTATTTGATTCTCCTTTCTGTCACAGATTTAATCTAAAACCAGTTCAAACACGCCCTGCCAAGATGTTTTTAATTTATAAATTAAATAGTTTATAAATCTGCAGTAAAACTTTAAAACATCAATATAATATAATAAACCTAAATCCTGAAGGTCAGATTATAAAACACTGGATGTAGTTAAATTATAGAAACTCTTTTCTAAAATGTTTTTCAGACTCTGAACGAAACAGATAAAATAATTAGTGCACGTGATAAAGTGAGTGTTTGTTTGAACTTGAAGACGTCTCAGCGTCTTTAATCCGTCCTAATGCAGCTGTTTTATTTAAAACAACTAGAATAAATAAATAAATAAGATATTTCCGACAACTTTGTGTGATTTTACAACATGTTTGTTTTGTTTTTGGGAGTTTTGGGATGTTTTTGTTTATGGAAAGTGGACAGCTTTACACGAGTGGCCTTCGGAGCTGTGCATCATTTCTCTCATTCCAGTTTAAAAATAAAAAAAAAATGCTGTTTTTATTCTGCATTAGATCACTTTGGATATTTTGTTTTGATGATATAATATGCAAATGTCTTCTTACTTGATTTATTTTTTATTTTTGTCTTTTTAATTGCACCAGTTATTAATAAAGTACTGAACAGAAATCGTGTTGTTACTTTGTCTTTATGTTCCAGAGTCTCTGAATCTGTATGAAGATCTGAAACATGATGAACCTGCTAAAACATGCAGCTCATCGTTACCTGTCGTTACCTGTCGTTATGTTACCTGTCTTAACCTGTTATTACCTGCAGGAGTTCTCCCTCTGGTGTATTTGAGTTCTGGTTAATTCACTGTATTTTTATTTTGTTAGAAAACGTGTTTATTTTCTTGTTAAATGAAGTCATGTTTGTAAGATGTTTGTGCAGATCTTTAGTCATCTGGAATCTGACGATCTAAAGAACCTTCTTTAACTCCACATCTGTAAGAGAAACTTTTCCTGCCAATGCCAAATATTCTATTGTATTTAGATTCTATTGTAGAATCTGATCTCCATCGTTGAACAGCCTCGTTCTCCTAGTGAGGAACAACAAGAGTCAGTAGTAGAATCAGCTGTTTGACATCAGCAGGAAGATGTTTGATGGGACAATCCACAAACTGAACACAGATGTTTCCTTACAGATGTGGCTCCATTTAAAGGGACAGGAACAGATTTTCAAACAGTGTAACATTTATTACCAAGAAACATCATGACATCAAAGAAAGAATCCACCAAACACTCAGGTGCTTATTTTGTGTTTTCATTTTGCTCTTAGTTGTTTCTTCTTTTGTCTTGTGTTAGTGTTTGTTTGTGTTGTTTGTTTGTTTATGTTGTTTGTGTTGACTGTTGGAGATCAGCATCAGCTCTCTGCGACCTGAACCAAGATGAACATTCTGTTTTATCTTCTCAGTCATTTTCTGGTTGAGTTTGTGTTTTTTTACATATTAGTATAAAAACGAGGATCCTGCTGTTACTGAAACATCTGGACTCACCAGATTCACGTGTCTACGTGTGTTTATGCTGAGATTTAATAATCATGTTTAATTCATTCATTTTTATTCTTCTCCGTTCTACATGTTGAATTTAGACTTCAGCTACAACCTGCATCATACAGTTACATGCTGTCTGAGACGGACCTTGTTTCTGTAGAGGATTCTGTTCCCGGGTCGTTCAGGTCTCGTGTCTCCTAAATTATCTGAAGGTGAATACTGAAGCGACCCGAGTGTCCACTCGTCTTTAAAGACCTGTTTTCTCTGCTCTCATTCACGGGTCTTTCCTGAGGCTCATGTGTCACTCCAGCAGCTTGTTAACGCCGCTGTAAAAAGTTACACATCATGACTCTAAACTTTGTTCTTTGCTGCTTGTTGGATGAAATCTGCAGAATATTTAGTCCATAAATAATGTTTTCCTTGACGTGACTAGAAAACAGCCTGTACAGCAGGTTAGTGAGAGACATGAAGGACATGTTGTCCCTCCTGTACAACTGTATTACTGTTAGAGCATTGTTCCTTTAAAAATAAGTTCTTATTATCAGTAAATTTTAATATATAAATCCAGTTGTACACAAAAAACCTCATCTGAATAAAAACTGTGATATTTGTTTAGAAAACACACATTTACCACCGAACTCTGAACTTGATTTACTCTCAGACTGTTTCAGGACATTTTATTTTGAAGTTTTACAAAAAGAAAACATTTATTTCATCACATCCTCTTTGTGTAAATGTTGGACTGTAAGAGTTCGATAACTCAGTGGAAAGTTAAACAGTTTCATCTTCAGTCATTAAAACAAGAAGTTCTGATAAATTCTACAAACTAATTAACTCACCTGGTGCAGGTTGAATTACACAAGAATGAACTCATTTACATATTTCAGCATTATTGGATCTTTAGCGTCAGTCTTTTTGTCTCAGATTGTCTATTTGACAGTCTGATTTTAGAGACGTTTTTGGAGAATTCAGTTTAAAAGACTGAATTACTGATTGAAGCTACAACAGATTTTTATTTAGAAACATTTGAGTATTTATTTTAATTGTTTATCAGTGAGTATTAATACTTCCTGTCTACCTGATTGTGTAGTTTGTCTCTAGGTGTGCTGCAGAGTGATATTTTTTGCAGCGTGCTGGAGGAGGAGGTGAAGGATCAGTGTCCAACCTGCAGCCACACTTTACTGTAGTGGTCTTAGTGAGCAGCTGGTGAGTGCTGGCGTGACTCGGAGGTTTCAATCTGACGAGGGTCCGAGACTTCACAGGGTAAGACGTGTCTCTTTGTGGACAGGTAATCATGTTCAACAGGTGCTGAGTTCAAGCTCAAAGAGTTCATCCAACTTCAGATCTGATTAAACATGCTGCAGTTTGAAAGATCATGTTTTATCTTGACGTTCTTTGTTTTCTGTACAGACGATGCAAACGATGTCAATATAACTAATATAATTAAAGTAAATACATTAATTAAAAACACAAGAAGAAAAGATGAAGATTTAAATACCAGATTTCTTCAAGGATCCAAACTCAGGTCTGGATTCTGGAACCTGTTGGGTCTCGATGGAAGGTTTAGAGACATTAGACTCAGTGATGTGGACAGATGTGGAGGACAGATGTGGAGGACAGATGGTTGACACTGACCTGCTTCAGTGATCTGAACCAGGTTCCAGTTTCTCACCAGGTTTTGTGATGATGTTGATGAAGGTTTTTGATGATGTTCTTCATATTACTGTGTGTGCGCGTGCATGTGCATGTGCATGTGTTTCCTCCAGAACATGGCGTCCTCGTGGGGATCTCTGCAGCTTCTACACTTTGGTTTTGTAACTTTTGCATCTGCAGTTTTCTTCCTGCTGCTCTTCAGCCACGGTGGGTCGACTGCAGCTGTAACATCTGGATGATTTCTGAATATTACATGTTTATATTTGTACTCATGATGTTTTTGCAGCAGTGGGAGACACACAGGTGGAGAGAAGACACAGAGGAGACTTTTATAACTCTACAGGTATTTTATTTATCTGTTTTTAACACTTTATGGAACCTGTTGATGGAAATGTTTAAATCTAATCAGCTGTTTTTCAGGACAGAAACACGAAGCTGTGGAGGAACTTTGATCTTATATGGGTGACGAGATGTTTCACAGCTTTTATCTCTGACGTGTTTTAACAGTAACTGAGTTTAACTGCAGCAGGATGAAGCTGCTTCCTGTTAGAGATGATGGATTTATGGTGATTAAACTCATCAGATTAGATTTGTAGAAGAAGAAGAAGAATCCATCTTTTCTTCTGAGTGTGAAGCTAAAAGCTTCCAGTGAAATCAAACCTAACAAATCAGAAGGTATCAATAATGTGTGACAGGTTTTGTTACATCAGAGTCCTTCAGGTGGATCCATCAGAGTTTCATTCCCTCCTTCTTCCTTTTATTACCTTCAGTAATTATCTCGTCTCATTCTGCTGAATCAGCTGATTCCTTGATGAAGATTAAACCAGAATAAATTCTGCTTTTATTCCTCAGAAATCCCAGCGGAGCACATCGATCCCGCAGCCATCGACCTCACTCCCCTGGTCAATACTTTAATAAATTCAAGCCAGTCTGGTAGGTTGTCATAACCTCGCTCACTGGCCGAGCTGTATATCCTTCATGTGTGTAATGACTGAGACCCTGAGGTCAGACCTCGCTGCAGATTTTAGCTCCTTCACATCTTAATAGACGTGTTTCTCCTGCTGTCAGTGTTTAATCAGGATTGTTTGAGTAAATGAGACTCGGAGTTAAACTGGTTTCTGATGCAGATATTAAGGAGCTGCTTGTGTTTGCATGTTGCAGGATCTCGGCAGCTCTTCTCTCTGCTCAGCGTGACGTCCTACAGCTCTCTGGCTCTCCATAAACTCACCCTGCTGGTCTATAACAGTAAATATCATGTTCTTAAACACCTGCTGGATGTAACTGTGTATGTGCTGCCATCTAGTGGTTCATGTGTGTGTCAGCTGGTCTACAGAACAAGATCTGATGTGTAATAATTAGTTTTATTAAGAATCAGAAAACCTGAATTCTAATATTATCTGATAAATATAGATATGTGAAGGTTTTTATCTCCATCTTGTTCTCCTGATCCTGATCAGATGTTTATTTCCTGGTTTTATTCTGGAATGTTTCTGTTTTTGACAGTTTCCAGTATTAAAAGTTTAGAAAGCAGCACGTTCAGAAGACGATTCTGCTACTGCGTCACAAACGGAACCAACGATTTAGCAGGTTGGAAACGTGAACACATTCATTCACACACAGTATTAAACAGTTTGTTTTATAAATATGAATTATTAATATAATTCTGATTGTTTTGAAAGATTTTACAGCCATACTTCTGGATGTGATGGGAAACTCAACTAGTTATTTACACGAGCTCTTTAAATCTTCCTCCATCATATCAGGTAGAAACTTCATGTCCAGGAGAAACAAACTGAAGGAAGTTTTACTGTAACTCAGTTTTCCTGTTTCTGTTCTGCAGTAAGTCAAAAGAATCATACAGACTGTATCTACATCTGTGTGATGGCAGGAAAGATGGGTAAGCAAAGGTGCTGCTTCGTGTGTGTGTGTGTGTGTGTGTGTGTGTGTGTGTGTGTGTGTGTGTGTGTGTGTGTGTGTGTGTGTGTGTGTGTGTGTGTGTGTGTGTGTGTGTTGTGGTGTGTGTGGGTTTGTATTTCTGACCTCCTGGGGACCCGTTTCCTGACTTTTACTATCTTTCTGGGGTCCGAGGGTTCTTGTGGGGACCGAAGCCTGGTCCCCATGAGGGGGACTCCCCTTTTTAGGGTTAGGGGTTAGGTTTATAGGTATGGTGTGAATAGAGTTTTAGTTAGTCTTAGGGTTAGTTATAGATCAGTAATGGTTAAGGTTAGTAAAAGGGTTTGGGTTAGGTATAAATCTAGTTACTAAAATCAATGGAAGTCAATGGACGGTCCCCATAAGGATACCAAAACACACTTGTGTGTGTGTGTGTGTGTGTGTGTGTGTGTGTGTGTGTGTGTGTGTGTGTGTGTGTGTGTGTGTGTGTGTGTGTGTGTGTGTGTGTGTGTGTGTGTGTGTGTGTGTTGTGTGGGTTTGTATTTCTGACCTCCTAGGGGGACTCCCCTTTTTAGGGTTAGGGGTTAGGTTTATAGGTATGGTGTGAATAGAGTTTTAGTTAGTCTTAGGGTTAGTTATAGATCAGTAATGGGTATAAATCTAGTTACTAAAATCAATGGAAGTCAATGGACGGTCCCCATAAGGATACCAAAACACACTTGTGTGTGGTGTGTGTGTGTGTGTGTGTGTGTGTGTGTGTGTGTGTGTGTGTGTGTGTGTGTGTGTGTGTGTGTGTGTGTGTGTGTGTGTGTGTGTGTGTGTGTGTGTGTGTGTGCGTTTCCTGACTTTTACTATCTTTCTGGGGTCCGAGGGTTAGGTTTGGGTTAGGTATAAATCTAGTTACTAAAATCAATGGAAGTCAATGGACGGTCCCCATAAGGATACCAAAACACAGTGTGTGTGTGTGTGGTGTGTGTGTGTGTGTGTGTGTGTGTGTGTGTGTGTGTGTGTGGGTTTGTATTTCTGACCTCCTGGGGACCCGTTTCCTACTATCTTTCTGGGGTCCGAGGGTTTGGTCCCCATGAGGGGGACTCCCCTTTTTAGGGTTAGGGGTTAGGTTTATAGGTATGGTGTGAATAGAGTTTTAGTTAGTCTTAGGGTTAGTTATAGATCAGTAATGGTTAAGGTTAGTAAAAGGGTTTGGGTTAGGTATAAATCTAGTTACTAAAATCAATGGAAGTCAATGGACGGTCCCCATAAGGATACCAAAACACACTTGTGTGTGTGTGTGTGTGTGTGTGTGTGTGTGTGTGTCGTCCAGGTAGAGATGTACCTGAGTTGTGGGAAAGCGGCTCCATCACTCCTCTGTTCAACCAGACCATCATAGAAGGACCTCATGCAGGTTTGTTCTGGTTTCTGCTGGTTCTGGTCCACGTTCAGCAGGTGGCAGCGTTGTCTTAAACATCTCAGATTTAAAACCTGAATAATGTAAAACCTTATTGTTGTAGTACTAAGTGTTATTAATAGTTTATTTATTTATTATTCTCATTTTCAAGAATTATTTTCTAATTAATTAATCACACAAATATCTGAAATTATATCAAATATGTGAATTTTATTTTTGAATCAAAATCTGTGGCTTGAATTAAAAATTGGGGATTTATAATTAATTTAAATAAGATTATTAAATCACAGCAGAAGCAAAACAAGATGAGTTTATGGTAAATGTTTGAATAATAAACTACGAGTCAAACAGAAAAACAACAAGGAGAAACATTTAATATTAAACAAACTGAAATAAATTTAAATAAAAAATGAACTTCAGGGTTTATAATTAGAACAGTTGTTGTTGTTCTGGTATTAATCAGGTGTGTGAGGCTGTTTTCTTTGATCTTAAATAAACATTTTGTCTCATTGTTTTTCATATTGACTTGAATTTATAAACTTTTTCTTCTCATCAAGCAGCAAACATCTCGGCCTTCAGACTTCCTGCTGGTGAGTTCGTTAACACGTTTCTAAAGCTCGTTTAATCATCTGCTGTCATTAACGAGACGCTGAAGAGTTTCTTACTGATCAAATCCAATAATCTATTTTCATCTTCAGAATGGCACCAACTGCCCACGAATCTGAGTCACGTCTCTCCGTCTGGGATGAGCTCCACGTTGACCAGCAGGGTCGTTTCTACGGCACACGGTGAGTCTCAGCAGGAAAAACCTGGAATCACATCTTGTTCTATGAATCAACCCGACTGAAGGGAACGTTCCAAAAATCTGTCCAAGGTTTGAAACAGTAAAAAGATCCTAATCAATATTATTAATCAATATCATCAATCAGCATCGTTAATCAATATCGTTAATCAATATCGTTAATCAATATTGTTAATTAAAATCAGCTAAAATCAGTATTTGATTTGTCTTTAATTTGTAATTTTTCCATTTCTTGTAAATAAAGATAAAATCTGGTCGTTTTGGTTGAGTTTTATGGAATTAACGACCCGTTTTCAGTTGGTTCGGTTCATAAAATGGAAAATATTTAGTTTGAAATTAATTTGTAAAAGTTCTTCATCTCGTTTGTAACAGCTTCACCAAATCTGAGCAGAGTAGCTACAACAATAAAAGCTTCTTCTGAGCCAATCACAACACCTCCACCTCAAACACCTGAGCTGCTTCACCATCCGACACCTGAGCTGCTTCACCATCCGACACCTGAACAGCTTCACCGTCCGACACCTGAGCTGCTTCACCATCCGACACCTGAACAGCTTCACCGTCCGACACCTGAGCTGCTTCACCGTCCGACACCTGAGCTGCTTCACCATCAGAAACCTGAGCTGCTTCACCGTCCGACACCTGAGCTGCTTCACCATCAGAAACCTGAGCTGCTTCACCATCAGAAACCTGAGCTGCTTCACCGTCCGACACCTGAGCTGCTTCACCATCAGAAACCTGAGCTGCTTCACCGTCCGACACCTGACACCTGAACTGCTTCACCATCAGAAACCTGAGCTGCTTCACCGTCCGACACCTGAGCTGCTTCACCATCAGAAACCTGAGCTGCTTCACCGTCCGACACCTGAACTGCTTCACCATCAGACACCTGAACAGCTTCACCATCCGACACCTGAGCTGCTTCACCATCCGACACCTGAGCAGCTTCACCGTCCGACACCTGAGCTGCTTCACCATCAGACACCTGAACTGCTTCACCATCCGACACCTGAACTGCTTCACCATCAGACACCTGAAAAGCTTCACCATCCGACACCTGAGCTGCTTCACCATCCGACACCTGAACTGCTTCACCATCCGACACCTGAGCAGCTTCACCGTCCGACACCTGAGCTGCTTCACCGTCCGACACCTGAACTGCTTCACCGTCAAACACCTGAACAGCTTCACCATCCGACACCTGAGCTGCTTCACCGTCCGACACCTGAACTGCTTCACCGTCAAACACCTGAACTGCTTCACCATCCGACACCTGAGCTGCTTCACCATCCGACACCTGAGCGGCTTCACCGTCCGACACCTGAGCTGCTTCACCATCCGACACCTGAACAGCACTTGCATGAAATGTCTAAACTACCTCAACCTTCAATACCTGAACCACCTCGCCATCAGAATTCTCAGCCGCCTCAAAAACCAGCAGCTTCTGATTCATCTCAAAGTTCAACCACATCCGAGACACCTGGACGTCCAAAAAGCTCTGAGTTCCAGACTCCATCTACGGTCCGAAGGCCCGAGACATCACATATCTGGATGAGTCAAAGATTCACTCAGAACATCAGGACAACAGAAACTTTAACAACCCAAACAGGGACGACAGCAGCTGGAGCTGCTGGAACAGCAGGAACAGCTGGAGCAGCAGGAACAGCTGGAGCAGCAGAAGCAGCTGGAACAGCAGGAACAGCTGGAGCAGCAGAAGCAGCTGGAGCAGCAGGAACAACTGGAGCAGCAGGAACAGCTGGAGCAGCAGGAGCAGCAGGAACAGCTGGAGCAGCAGGAGCAGCTGGAGCAGCTGGAGCAGCTGGAGCAGCTGGAGCAGCAGGAGCAGCTGGAGCAGCTGGAGCAGCAGCCCTGACACAAGCAGGAAGAACAACGACTCAACCCGCCTCCTCTGTGAAGGTGATGACTGCAGGTAAAGGTGAGTCTCAGCTCATCACAAAGCATCATAATAACAACAGTCACCTCGGCTGTGATTCATGTGGTAGAACCGAGTCCAGCGTTAATTAAAACAGGCTAACATGTGACTTCTACAGGACTCTTACTGACCCGGGTCACAGGCAGACCAGGACCAGGTAGAGAGACTCTGATCAGGACGGCTGAACCAAACAAGTACGAGGAAACAGAGAAACCAGGTAAAGAGTTGTTACTGTTACCTGCTTGTGTTAGCAGGTAGTTTAATTTACTCAATCACCAAATCTCATGAAGAAAACACACAAAGACGTGTTCGTTCCCTCTTTTCTTGTCAGTATTTTGTATTTATATTGACAGAATTCCTGATTGTGAAGATATGAGAATATAAATGTTGTTCCAGCTGCATGTGACACAAACATGTTCCAGGTCTGCTGTGAGGAAGCAGCTTGACTCTGTTGGCTGACCTGCTCTCAGAAAAGCAGCTGTAATCACATCAGATCCATTCACTGTCATTTCTGGGCACACCGATGGCTACTGATTCAATTTTAGCCCGGAGAAAAGGTGTGTAATCTGTGTCTGTGTGTCGGAGCATGGGAAGGAGACAGAGGAAGCAATGAGGGAGATAGTAACTATGGCAACACAAGGCTCAGCCTTGGTTCATGAGGAAGCATTAAGGAGTTGGTCGGACTGAAAAACAGAAATCATCCACCAGTCCAGCTGTTTCAGACCCGTTAAAGGTTGCTGCTGGTTCTGATGCTGCGACGGAGAATTTCATCATAAAACAGTGAAGCTGATCATTGAAAGTAATAACGTGTATGATATTAAAACTTTATTAATCCTGGATTCTAAAGGTTTATACTAAAGCTGATATAAAAACATCCTGCACTTCCAGTTTTAATGATCCTGTTACTCATTTTTATCACGACTGTCTGAATTTGGTGGTTTAATTTTAGTTGTTGAAAAGTTCCTTTTCTGCTCTGTTCAGAGTTCTCAGCTTGTTTTACCCTGAAGATGCACTAGATGGCAGTAACAGCCCGCACTGCCCCCCCCCCATGCAGAGTTTTGCCTGGCAACAAGCAGAAAGAAGCAGCATCCTGACCAGTTTGTCACTGAGTCATTAGTGTGCAGGGAGTGTTTTGTCGGCACGTGTCGGCTCGTGGACGCCGGTGTCGTTTACACGCGTGTTGACTGCAGCTTGTTGTGTCAGCTGTAATAACACAGCTGATCGGTTCAGCTGACAGGAAACTAACGGCAGGTTTTCCTGCTGATTCTCATCCTGTAGTTCAGATTTTTGATACGAGCTTTTCCTTCTGAATCACAGGGATTATTTAAACATCTTCACATGATCAGACAAACCGTTCTGACCTCAGACATCTGGAGGTTTATGGTCTGTATCAGTTCCAGGGTGAATCACCTCATCAACATAATGCAGCTGTAAAACATACAGAATCTGAATAAATATGCAGTTTAATCTGTATTTTTCTTGTAATCCCCAGCAGCAGTAAGAGATTAACTGTGATTATAATGAAGATTCTGTTGATTGGAGTTTAAACATTAAAATGTACATAAAGTCGTTCAAAGTTTAATTAGAATATGCTCGTGGTGGTATTTTAACGACCTTTAGTCTCGTTAGTTTTTAAACACCAAATGTTGCAGCAGCTGATTCCGACTTTGATTTAAATAAAGATGTTTTTATGAAGTAATAAATGTGTCATGAATCTGACATTTTGTTTGTTGAGAGGTTGTCCTTGGAGAAGACCGGATCTGAGCTCCGGGTCCGTCTCCGGCAGCACGTCGGTGGTCAGCACTCACAAACTGCAGCCCTGCGTCCTCGAACTCTGCAAGTTCTTCTCTCAGTGTCTCTGCAGACCGTTCAGCCAGAAGAGTCACATGAAAAGGTTTTTACACTCTGCTTTAACAATCAGTATCAGCAGGTCCTGGAACCATGTGGACAGAGATGGACGAATGTCCTCAGCTTGTTTTATTATCTAGTATCTGATGAACAGCGTGTAAATGATTCGTTCTGTACAAACAACATCAACAGAGAAACACGTCCTCTAATTATAAAACTAATCAACAAAAGTTGTTTAACTCAGTCCAAAGACTTCAATTAATCCTGAGAGAGAAGAACATGTGGTCAGCTTGTAATTAGCATTTCTAAAAGATATTTAATATGCAATTAAAACAAAACTTGAACTCGTTTTGATGAGCTGCTGATTGACGGGAAACGTGACCCACACGAGTCAGCTGCAGCTAAATAATGAGAAACTCCTTCAAGGTCGTTCAGCAGCAATAAAACATGTTGCTTCTGATCAGCTGATCAGAACCAGAAACAGTAACCATGAACTAAACGATCCAGGAACTGAAACAAATAAATAATGATTGAGTTTATTTTCTTCCTGGTTGTACGATGACGTAGAACCTGAGAGTCTGATGTTATAGAAAATGTTACAGAATAAAAACACAAACCAGATCTTAAACTCTAAATTAGAATTAGCTGAAATAGTTAAAATATGTTGATCCTTATAAACTACAAAGATCCAACAGGTTTTGATCTAAATCAGAAACTCCTTCAGACTTGATCCAGATTCAGATCCTGTTCTTCTTACAGATACTGTGACAACAGCCACTACTGGTATGAAGCTCACACCTTCCAGGTGTGTCAACGAGTCAAACGAATCTCCTTCTCCAGAAGTAAGTGAACCATCAGAGGTGACAGACGTCAGGACTCAGCTGCTGATCAGCTGTTCAAACATCCTGAATGATATGACAGAATGTTTTTACACTTCACAGACTTACAGACTACTGGGTGAGTCTGGGTCTCGTTAGTCATGAAGCTCGGAGGTCAATCAGGTTCCAAAAGGTCACAGAAAAACCCTCATTGATCCAAAACCGGTCCAGAGAAAAACTGAGTTACAAGTTAAGATTAAAACTCACAAGAAACCTGAATTAAATAATCCTGGTCATCAGTGACGAGGAGGCGGAGTTCTACCTACAGATATACATTTACCATACATCCTCCCTCTCTCTCTCCCTCCCTCTCCCTCTCTCTCTCCCTCCCTCTCTCCCTCTCTCTCTCTCCCTCCCTCTCTCCCTCTCTCTCTCCCCCTCCCTCTCTCCCCCTCCCTCCCTCCCTCTCTCTCTCCCT
>SSNP01000048.1:3070344-3163684 GCA_006937955.1 Pachypanchax playfairii
TCTCTCTCTCTCTCTCTCCCTCCCTCTCTCTCTCCCTCCCCCCCGCCCGATCCAGGTGTTTCTTCATTAAGTTTTTAACTCCATTAAAACAAACTACGGTAATAAAATCATCTTCTACATTTTGTCTTTAGTTGTTTCAGATTTAGTTTTTATAAGTTTTCATCTTGTTTATGCGGCAGCAGGATTATTTATTCTGGTATAATTTAAGTCGATTTTCCAACTGAACTGGAAACGTTCAGCGTTGTTTCTGAGATATTTTTTTTATTATTTCTAGTTATTTTAAAGCTTCTTTATTCTCCACTGAGAAGTGATTCTGTTCTGGTTGGAGGAACTCAGGTGTCAGTTACCTGGTTATTAACCTGTTTCCTCCCTCCACAGATCTGAAACAGAGATGTCTGTCAAAGATGTGCAACAAACTGTGACCAGAGAGGAAGAGGAGGGAAACAAAGCACCGTTCATCTTCACAGCTGGGAACAACATCTGGAAGGTTCATGGAAACATAACGTGGGGTTTGATTTCCAAAATTTCACTTCAGTCATTCTTGGAATTTAATCTGTAACTAAAACATGATAAAAACAATCAGACTGTTTATATTTAAATCAAGAAAAATGGAAAAGTTCATTTAAATTGAAAGAGTTTTTGTGTTTTTTAATAAACATGTAGATGTTTGTGATTCTGCTTTTAAAAACAAGCAGCATCATAAAAACACATGACGGAACAAATAAACATCCAAGTGTTTATTTTAAAACCCTGTGATGGAGGTTTTACTGTCATTAGATTCCTGATTCAATCTGGACAAAAACAATAAATAAAATAACTTTATTTACCTGGTTGGAATCAACATGTTTGGATTTCTGAATGTTTGATTGTTTCTGAGCTGCTTCTTTCTTTTAGTTGGAAGATATTTGAAATTATTTTGGTGAAATAGACACGAATGTGTTGATCAGCTGTTTTTAAATGATGGAACTTAAACTGACCCTTTAGAAGCAGCAACGTCCCGTCAAACCTTTTAACTTTTTACATAATAATCAAAGTATTTGACAGTTAAACAACATGTTTGTGTATTTGATAAATTAGAGTTAAAATGTCCAAACTGCTGTAACTTTTCTATGTTTCAGCTCGTCTATACGAGTTACGAGTCATGTGACTTTTATCTGACTGTAACGACTTGTTAACGGTTTAACTTCCTGTCAGGAAGCAGGTCACAGGAAGTGACTGCATGTTACTGGTTCAGGTATTAAAACCGTGGAACACAGAATGTTGTAACGGTTCCAGCTGATTCTTTAAAGACATTCCTCATAATTAATATTTAGTCTGAATGTGGAGGTTCGTGTTGGATCAGAACACGTTGCAGGTTAAACAGCTGATGATCCGACTGCGTGGGAGGAACCGAGGTCGAGATCTGGAGCTTCAAACTGTGTAAAGATGTTTTTCTGTCTTTAAAAAGGAGAAAATCAGCTGCTGGTTTGATTAGATCCAGTTTGTGTGTAACAGGTGGACTGACACACACCTGTAGAACCCCACAGATGCACCTGTCCAACACAATGTCCCACTATCAGACCCCCTGTTATTAACCCCCCCCCCCACATTAATTTGAACCCCTGTGAGCATCCAGTGAGACCAGTTTGACCCCAGGTCACAGAACCAGGACCCTGCTGGACAAAGACCAGCCTGTGGATCCCCCTGCCGGACCCCACCTGTATTAAAGCCTGACATACCTGCGCAGGAACCAAACCAGGATAAGCTGCAGCTCAGGTGTCACCTGATAGCCAATAAGAGCTGGTCTGAAGGTTCCCCTCCTCCTCAGCACAGACACATAAACAAGGAGCAGAAAAACCTTCAGAATAAAGCAGGTTTTTACCAGCGGAGACCCGTCAGCTGTTAACAGAACCTCTACAGACGAACCTGAAGGTCAGATCTTCTTCATTACGTCAATTTGATTTGTTGAACTTGTTTTTTTTAAACTGCATCTTGTTTGAAGTGTTTTAGTTGAATAAAATCCAGCTAGTTTTTAGAAACAAACATCTTTTAAAAGGATAAAACTCCATAAACGGTTCTGATCATCACACAGTGGATCTCATCAGTCCAGTTAAAGTCCAGTTCATATTTAACTACCTTGTGGGTAAAGAACCAGCAGGTTCAGCAGGATCCAGGATCAGTCCTGGAAAAGCACCAGGTCAGAAGGATCAGTGAAGGACCACATCAAGTCCATGAAGGACAAAAACAATATGAGATCCTCAATGCAGTTCAGGGTCCAGACAAGTTCTTTATAGTCCAGTTGTCTTCAGCTCAACTTGTTAGAAGAACTGTGTCCTGGAAGGAGGACGATCTCCACCAGAAACCTGAAGGTCATTGTCTTCTGAATCCCGCGTGTCCCAGAGGACTTGCTTCAGTTCCTTAAGGTCTGCAGACATCAGGTCAGGTTCAGGTCTCTGAAGGTCCACCAGCGTCTCAGTCAGGTTCAGGTCTCTGAAGGTCCACCAGCATCTCAGTCAGGTTCAGGTCTCTGAAGGTCCACCAGCGTCTCAGTCAGGTTCAGGTCTCTGAAGGTCCACCAGCATCTCAGTCAGGTTCAGGTCTCTGAAGGTCCAGCAGCATCTCAGTCAGGTTCAGGTCTCTGAAGGTCCACCAGTATATCAGTCAGGTTCAGGTCTCTGAAGGTCCACCAGTATATCAGTCAGGTTCAGGTCTCTGAAGGTCCACCAGCATCTCAGTCAGGTTCAGGTCTCTGAAGGTCCAGCAGCATCTCAGTCAGGTTCAGGTCTCTGAAGGTCCACCAGTATATCAGTCAGGTTCAGGTCTCTGAAGGTCCACCAGTATATCAGTCAGGTAGGTCCACCAGCATCTCAGTCAGGTTCAGGTCTCTGAAGGTCCAGCAGCATCTCAGTCAGGTTCAGGTCTCTGAAGGTCCACCAGTATATCAGTCAGGTTCAGGTCTCTGAAGGTCCACCAGTATATCAGTGGTTCAGGTCTCTGAAGGTCCACCAGCATCTCAGTCAGGTTCAGGTCTCTGAAGGTCCAGCAGCATCTCAGTCAGGTTCAGGTCTCTGAAGGTCCAGCAGCATCTGTTCAGGTCTCTGAAGGTCCACCAGTATATCAGTCAGGTTCAGGTCTCTGAAGGTCCACCAGTATATCAGTCAGGTTCAGGTCTCTGAAGGTCCACCAGTATATCAGTCAGGTTCAGGTCTCTGAAGGTCCACCAGCATCGAAGGTCCAGCAGCATCTCAGTCAGGTTCAGGTCTCTGAAGGTCCACCAGTATATCAGTCAGGTTCAGGTCTCTGAAGGTCCACCAGTATATCAGTCAGGTTCAGGTCTCTGAAGGTCCACCAGCATCTCAGTCAGGTTTTTTATAAAAAATGATCCAAACATGTAATTTCTTGTATTTTTGGACGATCCTAACGTGGATCGTACCAGTTCTTCATCTTCCCACCATTAAACCTGCAGCAGGTGTTTACAGGTAACAACTCAAGCTGCTAGTTAGAAGATAAAATGTCTGTTTTTATTTAGTTTCTTTATTGTAAATAAATAAAATGTTAAACTGAACAGAAACATGTAACGATGTTTTAAAACATGTTTCTGTTATTTAACAGGTAAATTCAGATTTGTTTTGTTTTTAAGAGATTTTATTCTGAAACATGTTTATTGTCTGAATGCAGATGATGTTTCTGATGTGGATCATTTTACTGTCTGCTGCATCGAGCGGTGAGTGTTGGACCCTGTTCAGGGTCTTCATGATGTTTTAGAGTTTGATGTTATTTACATGATGATTTCTGACGTGTGAAACGTTACATACATGAATTAAATCAGCTGTTACGCTTCATTTGTCCTCAGCTCGTTCTCTCAGCTCCATCTTCTGTCCAAACCCTGAGGACAGCGTCCAGCACGCGGGTCACGTGACTGGTGAGAATCGTGATTTGATCATCTGGATGTTTTAATGTTCATGACACGAGCAGCTGGTTCACTGGACTCAAGCTTCAGGGATCAGAACATCTCCTGATGGTCCAGTTTGTTCTGAATCATCAGCCTGCAGGACACGGTGTGATGCTTCACAGGTCACTGACTCGCCTTCTAGTCTAAACACCGTCAGTCAGTCCTTCAGCCTGATGTTCAGGTTACAGCTGTGCACATCTGGCACGCAAAGAACCCTGACCCATGTTTCTGACCTGCAGGTTTCTCTAGACCAGGTTGTGGGCGGCAAGGTCCCCCAGCCTGCAGGTTTCTCTAGACCAGGTTGTGGGCGGCAAGGTCCCCCAGCCTGCAGGTTTCTCTAGACCAAGTTGTGGGCGGCAAGGTCCCCCAGCCTGCAGGTTTCTCTAGACCAGGTTGTGGGCGGCAAGGTCCCGCAGCCTGCAGGTTTCTCTAGACCAGGTTGTGGGCGGCAAGGTCCCCCAGCTTGCAGGTTTCTCTAGACCAGGTTGTGGGCGGCAAGGTCCCCCAGCCTGCAGGTTTCTCTAGACCAGGTTGTGGGCGGCAAGGTCCCCCAGCCTGCAGCAAGGTCCCCCAGCCTGCAGGTTTCTCTAGACCAGGTTGTGGGCGGCAAGGTCCCCCAGCCTGCAGGTTTCTCTAGACCAGGTTGTGGGCGGCAAGGTCCCCCAGCCTGCAGCAAGGTCCCCCAGCCTGCAGGTTTCTCTAGACCAGGTTGTGGGCGGCAAGGTCCCCCAGCCTGCAGGTTTCTCTAGACCAGGTTGTGGGCGGCAAGGTCCCCCAGCCTGCAGGTTTCTCTAGACCAGGTTGTGGGCAGCAAGGTCCCCCAGCCTGCAGGTTTCTTTAGACCAGGTTGTGGGCAGCAAGGTCCCCCAGCCTGCAGGTTTCTCTAGACCAGGTTTCTGATGGAACCTGTTCTCGTCTCCTCCATCAGATTGCATGAGTCTGCGCTTCATCTGGCTCCACGCCGTCTTCGATAACTTCCCCTCGCTGCTGAACTTCGTGTTGAAGCTTCGTTGTGCATCAGGGATCTGTTCTCGTGACCTGGAGGATTACGGCTGCTCCTGCAGATATGTGGCGGTTGGACACCCGGTGGATCCTCTGGACATGTAAGTAAAGCTCGTGTCTCAGCAGGATGTTAAAGACGTGTCGAGACGTGAGACATGAATCTGGTTTTTAAAATCTCAAAGTGAAGACAACTAGAAGGAGTCTCTGACTTGAGATGACGATCCTGCTGACTCAGATCTTCTTTTTCCTGCAGCTGCTGTGAGACTCATCGCCAGTGTTACCAGAATGCTGCCCCCTGCAGGCAGGAGCTGGCTCCGCCCCTATATGACTTCACCTGTGCTGCAGTAAACAGCAGCTGTGGTCAGTTTTCAGCTTCAGCAGCTTCATGAAACTGTTAATCTGTCCTGAGCTGATGTGACGTGTAGGAGACATGGAAGGACTCGTGTGTCTGCGTGTTAGTCTCATCATGTTTTACTGTTTCCTGATTGGTCCTTGAAGATGCTGGTGACTCGTGTCAGCAGAGGTTTTGTGAATGTGACCAGGCTGCAATCGACTGCATGACTCGAAGTCCGTACAACTCAAGTCTGAGCGGCGTCCCCGAGTCGTTCTGCTCTGCTGCAAACCAGACAGGTGAGATGAGGTGGAGAGGTCAAAGGTCAAAACGCTGCAGCATCTTACACATTAACAACAAACACTGTGTCAGTATGAGCTGCTGTGGACAGATGGACAGGTGCTACAGGTGATGCTGTCCCTGGTGCCGCCGTCCGTCTCTGGTGCTGCCGTCCCTGGTGCCGCCGTCCGTCTCTGGTGCCGCCGTCCGTCCCTGGTGCCGCCGTCCGTCCCTGGCGCCGCCGTCCGTCCCTGGCGCCGCCGTCCGTCCCTGGCGCCGCCGTCCGTCCCTGGCGCCGCCGTCCGTCCCTGGCGCCGCCGTCCGTCCCTGGCGCCGCCGTCCGTCCCTGGCGCCGCCGTCCGTCTCTGGCGCTGCCGTCCGTCCCTGGCGCTGCCGTCCGTCTCTGGTGCTGCCGTCCCTGGCGCTGCCGTCCGTCTCTGGCGCTGCCGTCCGTCTCTGGTGGTGAAACTCTTCTGTGAGCTGAAGGCTCTGTATGTCATAAAGCTTGAACACTTTACTCTTCAGGTGATGGTGGATGATAAAGTTAAAACATTAAACCTGCACACGAGGGTTTTCTAGTTAAACTTGGTTTCCAGACCTGGATTGGATCAGACCTGGACCCTGCTGAAGGTCTGATTGGATTCTGTACATCAGATCCGACTCGTTAGCGTGTCTCAGCTGAGCGGTGGCGTGGAGGTCAACCAGGTGAGTCTGAGTGACGCGGCGTTTCAGTCGAAGCCGAGTGAAGATGCTGCGTCAGTCGTCTTGAGACGGTGCGTCACTTCTTGAGTGGGTCAGATGACAGGAAATGACTCACGCTGCAGCCAATTAAAACAATGACCTCTTGACTTTTAATCTGCAGCTTTACTCCCACGTTCAGCTGGGAAATAAAGATGTTCAGAGTTTCTTTGATCTGTGTGAGTCTAAATATAGACACAGGAACATTTCAGCTGCTCTCAGTCAGAAGCAGGAAACACGTTACAGTTTATCTGAATAAAAACTCACCTGCTGATTGAAGTTCAGGTGGTTTTAGTTTCATGTCAGTGACTCGTTGAGGATTGTTTATTCAGACTGTCCTTGTTTTCCCTAATTCCAGATGTTCTCACAGCAGTAAACGACTCTGACAGCTTCCAGTTCTCCTTCCAGCTGTCAGCAGGTAAATTCACTCTGAACAGACAGATTTTATTTAGCAGTGACACTTTAGTCCTTGACGATGGAGGACGAGTCTGTAGAAGACACTTCAGACGTAAACAGATAAAGATGGAGTTTGTTTTGATTCTGTTGACTGTTGTTGGAGCAGTCAGTATCTGTACCTGCTTGTTCAGGGTGTTTATATCCAGCAGTCACTGGGTGAGAGGCGGGGCTACACCTGGACAGATCACCTGTCCATCACATAGAGACAGACTCACGCGTCTAGGGATCATTTTTTTGCCAGTTTGTGGGAAGAAGCTGTTGTATGTGAAAACACACGCGTGCACAAAGAGAACATGTAAACTCCATGTAGAAAGATTCCAGCTCAGATTCAAACCCCGGACCTTCTCACTGCGAGGTAACCCACTGCTCCACCGTGCAGCCCAGTACTTTTTATAAATAAATTTGATTTGACTGATCGATTGTTTCATCGCTGCAGTTTCAGTTATTTAAAAACAAGTTAGACGTTATTTAAACCGTCTCCTCCGTCCCAGCAGCATGAGACACGTCTAGTTAGAGTAACTGAGTCTCGAGTCGACAGTCTGAATCTGGTTTCTGACCAGCAGATCTGGATCAGCTGATGACGTTGGGAAACATCAGTGACCCTGCTGGGACGGACGAGGCGCTCGTTACTCGACCTCCTGGTTCAGACTTCCTGTCCACACATACAGGTACGTTTACTGTTGATGGGGTTGAAGGTGACGTGACCTTTAACCCCATCAGAGGTGCACGTCTGTCAGCAGCGTTTACATGAACATGTTGATCACTCAGACACAGGAAGTTATAATCTGTTTGACGTAAACCATGTGAACAGATCTGTGTCTCTGTCTCGTTTCCTCATCAGTCGGGTTTGAGGAGCAGGAAGTAGCGACGACACACCTGAGTTTGACCTCTAAAGGTAACGCTTTCATCATGAACCTGATCCAGTTTCCAAACAGCAGAATGTCTCTGCTTCCTGTTCGATGACTCACTTGGCTCAGACGCTTCCTGTTGCTGCTCCGCAGGTCTGAACCAGACCGCCGCAGAGGAAAGACTCGAGTGGGAAGATCTAAATGTAGACGGGCTGCCCCCCCGTCCTCCAGCACTCAGTCCTGGTGAGACAAACTCAGATGTCTCATGCAGTGAGACGCTGATTCATCTTCTAATAACTGGATGTTTTTATCAGGAACTTCATGTTTAATAATCTTTGTTACAGATTCAGTTCAGACACTAAACGAAACAAATCAAACGGACGTTGTTCCAACTTCAACGTCTCCGAGAACAACAACCAGAGAGGAAGAGGAGGAGGAGGAGCAGGAGGAGGAAGGTGGGAATAAATTCACTCATTTCACCCATTTACAGACCTGGAGTCCATTAACGAGTCTCAGGGGACCCGATTGATCCTGATACAGACTGAAGTGAAGGTGTGAGAATCAGTTACCTGCTCAGGTGTAACAGGACAGAACTCAGACTGGGTCAACACTGTAACTGGTAGAATGTAGGAGGAGTCACAGCCAATCAGCTGCAGGATACTGAGCTGCTGAAGGTTCGAGTTTGACCCGGTTAATGACAGAACCAGAACCAAAGAGCCTGAGAACGTGTCAGAACATGATGATACTCCAGCACCTGCTCGGAGGTAAAGCTGCGCTCCATGTTACATCATGAGTCCGTGTTTATTAACATGTGATGCGTCATGTGACCATCAGAGTCACTGCAGGGTTTCAGCTGCTTCTGGAACGTTTGAATGTGTCTGTTCGGGTCGAGAGGTGCGAGTTTACATCAACACCTTCAGTCTCAGAGGAGAGACGGGCCAGAGCTTTCAGGGGTCGGCTGAAGGTCAGCTCACCAAAATAAAATAACAGGGTTTTTATCAAACTAGCTACAAATTCTGAAATGGAACAACATCCTCTCGACTTCCTGTTAGAGTTGGATGGGAAGGTTGATGCTACTGACCAGAAACTAAAACGCTGCTAATCTGACAAACAGCTGCTAGACTCACGTTCACTCACCGTTTACTGGAACAATGTTTCTGTATCAGATTCCTTCATGTTGCTGGATGAAATGAAGATGGACCATTTCCCTTCTACACCAGCTGGTTCTGTAAGATATGCTAATATAAATGGAATGCAGCCCTCGTTGGTACAGCAAGACTTAAAAACAAGCTTTTCTGATGACTTTAACATTTTGATGTGGACTTCATCAAACCTCACAGTCAAATTAATAATGCAGATCTTTAGTATGACGTTATTATTCCACCTAATCAGCTCTAAATAAACTGGTACATAATGTAGTTAAACCTTATTCCCACCTGCTGTAGAATCTGATGCTTCCTCTGACTCTAAAACAGGAAGCACACAAAGATAAAGTTTCTGTTCAAGTCCAAGCTGCAGGAAAGAAATCAACATCACAAAGACAGCTGCAGGTAGACGGGTCACCTATCAAACCCCGACGCGCAGAGCGACACAAAGCACATCAGCAGCAGCTGTGAGATCATCACCCACAACATGGACTCACTGGAGGAAGAACAGCTGACAGGAGAAACATTCTACACTTCAATAAAACATCTACAACCTGGTGACTCACAAAGACCAGATCAATCAGGGAAACCCTGATCGTAACAACCACTCATTCATTAATAAAAGATAATTAAAATTAGAAACATCCAGTAAGGATTTGAGTTGTACTTCGTTCTCAGAGTTGTAGCACGTTGTTGTTGTATAAGATCCAAACCTATAAAACTCTAGAAACATGTAGTATAAGTAAGAATCAACATGTTTCATCCTGTAGCCTCCATCAGGTTCATCACGCCAACAGAAAATAATTAACTAATCACAGGCCTCCACGCAGAGGCTCCAGGGGTGTGGCCTCAGTCAGTGGGTGGGGCGTTCTAACCTTGTCTTCAGTAAAGTAATTTTTGGTGTCATGTGATTTTCTCTGTCAGAGCTGGATGGAGCTCAGAGGAGGGAGGTTCCGTTCTTCGCCTGGTCCCTGCTGGAGTCCGTCGGTCTGACTGACGTCCAGCAGTCACCCAAAAAAGGTTCAGTTTTCTTACAGCATCTTATTTCCATCCTGATTGAATCTTCAGTCGCTGCTGAATCATCCATCATGTTTCCTGCTGACAGAATGCAGCAACTCCTTCAGCGTTACCAGCGGGGACAGTCGAACCCGGCGGGAGATGCCGGCGCTCGGGGAGATGCTGCACTGCCTGACGGGACGATGTCCACATGAATACGAGATGTACGGTTGTTACTGTGGACAGGAGGGTGGAGGACGACCTCTGGACCAGCTGGACAGGTCAGGATCCTGCACACATGACAACCAGGGTCAGAGGTCAGCTTTATCATCACAACTGCTTTAACACTGTAGACACTAAAGACAGGTTTGTATCTAAATAGCACATGTTGTATTCAATGTAAGGTGTGGTTAGTATTCTGGTAAAGAGAGTATCTTTTAATAAACAAAGAGAGAGAGAGAAGAGGAGCTGCAGTCCTATGAAACTCTGGTGTTTAAAGGGTTAAATATGACACGTTTTACCAGATACTTCATGTCAGTTTCCTCATAAAAAATCCTGCAGGAGTTCCAGTATTTTCAGGTACTCGTTAGTGAAAGACTGATTTGAGTGTCTGTAGTTTTTAGTGAAACTCTATGTTTCTCTTCAGGTGTTGTTTCTTCCATCGCTGCTGTCTGAAGCAGATCAGTTCAATGGGCTGCCGAGCCGACAGGAAACTCAACGCTCACGTCTCCTGCGATGGCAACAAACCACGATGTGAGTTCTGCAAAATTATAACGACTCTCTCTGAGAACAATCTGCTGGTCTACAGTCCATGTCTGTTTTTCTGATGCAGAAGCTTCATGTTACCAAAAACAGAGTTGGATTTAAATCAGAGTGCAGCTACACTTGTTGTTTTCCAGCTCAAACAGAGAAAACTTCCTCTGGCATGTTTAATCCCTACGTGTGTAAAAAACACAGATTAATCAGTCAAATTAGATTTATCCTAAAGATGTAAGAGTGTTATCTGTGACTGTTTTCTCTTTGGGAATCATGAAAATGTTGGTTGTTTTACAAACAAATCTCACTACATTTATTTAAATAAGTCTTGGACTGAACCGTTATCTCCTGTGTCATCCTCAGGTCAGGGCGTCTCCGTGTGCGACAAACTGCAGTGTGTGTGTGACAAAACCACAGCCGAGTGCATGGCGGCGGCTCACTTTAACCACAGCCTGCCACCGCAGCAGTGCCGTGGACCCGCCCCGCCCTGCCGCCGGCCCAACAGAGCCCCCAAACCTTTAAAGGTTCCTCCCCAGTCCAGCGAGGAGAGCAAACAGAGCCAACAGTCAGATGAGCTAAACCCTGCAGATACAACTCCACCTGCATCACATCCAGACAGGTGAGCTGCTAACGTTAAAGACTTACTGTTGACTTTAATGTCCTTCCTGTTAAAAGTATCTTCATTAGAATTGATTAAAATCTAAACGGGTCTGTATTTATTTTAAATGAGTGAATTAAAAACAAACTTCACCGTGTAGCAGAAGTTCCTCAAGGCTGTGTGTTCGGTCCTTTCTCTTTACATTAAAACACCAAAGTACTTGTTTTATGACAGAAACCAACTTGGTACTTAAATTATTACTAATGTTGTGAGAAGTTTATTATACAAATATGTAAATATTGACTTTGACTAATTGATTTTTATTTAGATATTTTTTTTAAATCAACAATTGATCTATTAATTTTTAATTCCACTTAATTTCAGTTGACAAATTTCCCTGAATCAAAAGCCTCATTTTAAATCAATTTTTTATTCAAACAAGTTATTTATAGGTAAAACGGGGCTCAAAGGTAATTAAGGTGTTAAATATTTGAAGATAAATTGTAAAAACTGAATAAATCTTACTGTCAGCAGTGATGAAAGTTCTGAAGAGGAGTCCACTCCACCTGCTGGATCATCGGAGACTCTTCCTCCCCCTCCTGCCTCCAGTGAAGAGAACAGTGAACCACCAACACTCAGTGGGATTCAAACCCACAACCTTCAACCAAACCAAGACCAAAGACCAGCAGAGACACCAGGAGTGAGAGAGGAAGAGGAGGAAGAGCACGAAGGTGAAGAAGAGCCCGAGGAAGAAGAAGAGGAGGAGAAGTAGGACAGTTTTTCAGTTTTCTGCTAATTGAATGTTTAAAATAAGATGTTTGAAAAATTAACTAAGAAAACCAGATCAGAAGTAAAGAAACATGTTGAGTTTAGAAGTGAAGAAGTCATGACTCAGCAGCTTTGAAAGAAACTTTATTTGATTCTCTTGAACAGTTAGTTTAATGCACAGATTCTATTAAGCAGAGGCCTCGTTATAAAGCGCTGAAGCTCCGCCCCCAGTGTGGTTCAAGGAAATTGTTCAGATATTTCAGTCAAACTGGATGATTATTTACCAATATAAGAAAAAAAACATCTGAGTAATTTGAGTTAAACAAGCTGCAGTAATAAGAGAAACATTAATATTAAAGAATGATGCATCTGGTCCATGATTCCTGAACGTGGGCGGGGCTGAGCCTCAGCGCCATCTAGTGGTCATATTCATCACATTTAAACAAAGTTGTTTCCGATACAGACGAGACGACGTTATCTCTAAAACTGGCACAAAAACACAGACTGTTAAACCACAAACAGTTTTTGTTTTAAACATGTTGCAGTCAGCTGATAAATGAAAAAAAACTGTCCAGCATTTTAAATAAATCAGGATGATTTCATGTGTTTGGTTCAGAGTCGCCTGTGAAGAAGGAAACTTTCTAAACATTTTATCAGAATAAAAACCCTCCCAATGATCTTTCTGTACCAGCAGATTACAGCATTTAATCTGATGTTTGTTAGAATGACTGAACGTATTAAATCCTTTGATCATTTTAAATCGATCGATTTCTCCTTTCAGTTTAGCGTCAGTCCCCTCTGACATCAGAGTTCGATCCAGATTCACAGAAACATCCAAAACGCTTCTCGGTTCGTCCTCATGGTTTAATACTGACACGCTTTTCCTCGTTTACGGGTGATTTAATACCAACGTTGCAGATATTTACCTGTTTGATTTCATCAAACTGCGGCTAAACGCCAGAAGTTGAAAATACACTTATTGCACTGATCTTATAGATATTTAATATTCGTGATAAAATAATTTCTGGAGTTAAAAAACTAATGAGACGATTTGTTCAGCACATCTGATTTAAAGTCTAAACTCAAGAGGTTCAGCATTTATCTCAATAAATATCTGGATCCTAAAATCTGCAACAATTTAACAACATGATGTACAAAAATATATGATCTGCTGCCGCGGCGACGCGTGAAGATGAACGTTGGTGAAAAACCTGCTGATGCTGTTTTATATCACATTCTGATTGTGCGCTGGTGATTCACAGGAAGTACAAAACATTAATAATCAGGTGAATAATCTGTTTTTAATCCAGACTGGATCGATCCAGTCTGCAGCATCAGGATGTCTGATCAGAAGGTGATGGGGCTTCACCCAGATGTAACAGGCTCATGCTGGTGATCTAAAACCTTCTGGAACATCTAAAACCCTGCTGAGCTCATCCTCCACAAAAATCTCTCCATCACTGAAAGTTTCTGTCCAAAAACCCAAAGACAAACATTCAACGTGTCCCTCAAACACACGGAGCAGAAGGAAACCGAAGAGCAGCAGCAGGTAGAAGCTCCAGCTGAGAAACAACCTGCATCTCATAGTTCTCCAGATGTTCCTGGATCTGCTGGTGGAGCTACTTTCAAACAGAATCACAGACATAATGAGTCATCAGATCATTTAAACATTGATGGAGCTGAAAGGCAAGAAGATCCATTTACATTCTTTGGTTTGGGACTCGCGTGTCCAACAGAAGGCAGATGAGCTGAAACCAAACTCAGCTAATCTGAAATAATCCTAATCTCTGGTAGGACCACCAGTCGTTCCCACTAACAGCTGAGTCATGGTTTCAAACACAGAGAATAAAACAAGACAACATGGATATGGAGGTGCTGCAGGCGCCGTCTTGTAGCTACAAACACTTTCATCTGTGGACACTTTGTCTAACTTCAAGTCTCAGCAGGGAAACTGAAATGTCTGGAGGTGTGAACATGCAGAAGACCAACAGAATTAATGATGAAACCTTCAGCTTCATCTTGATCAGCTGATAGAAACACAGCAGCTACAAACTGTCCCACTTCCTGTCCTACTGCGAGACCTGTTGGATCTAAAACCCCAAACCCAACCGGACCTTGTCCCTCAGAAACAACCTTCAGCTTTCAGGACTGTTTCCTTCTACATGGAGAACCGAACAGGACGGTGAAACTTCTCACGTCTTCAGACTGACGCTGAACGTTATTTAAGAATCAGTTCATGTCCCTCGTGTCTTCACGTGAAGCGACTCGAGCTTTAAGCAGCAGAGATTTCAGAGCAGAACATGAAACGAACCTGCTGCTCGTGGACATTTATTTATTTATTCTAAGTGCTTCATGTTACTCATGAATCTACAAGGCGTGAAGCTTGAGCTGGACTAACGGCGAGGACGCGCCATGTGAAACGTTTAAATTAAAGTGGTTCAGGTTCTTTTGTTCCTACGTTCAGAGACGTGAAACTAATCAGTTCAATTCAAGACCAATTAACCAATTAAAGAGTCGCCGCGCGGCGGGGAACCGTTGTTCTTCTTTAGCTCTTAGCATGTTAGCCGTGTGCGTGATGTGCTCAGTAGACACACAGGTCAGGGAACTTCATCTCGTAGACGGGGACGGAGGCGTGCTGTCCCGCTGAGATGGAAACCACTCCGGATGGACTGGGGGGAGGCCTGAGGGGGGAGAGAGGGAGTCATCAGCTGCTCAGAAGATCCAGGTGAGTCTGAATCACCCAGAACTTTTAATAAAACTCGATGTTACAGGAAGTTTATTCAGAATTTAACATTACAGTAATTAAACACAAGAATTCAGCCTTTTATCTTCACTAAACCAGGAAGTTACAAGAGACTTTCAAAATAAAACAGAAGACTACATGAAGATAACGGTCTTACCGGATGGTGAGTTCAAAGATTTGTGCCAGACGATCATGCAGCATGTTCGCCTGATGGATTCATGAGTGAACAGAAACAGGAGATCAGATGGAATTTGAGAAGCAGGAGATTTTATTTTGTATTTAATTTTTTTACCTTGGACTCGCAGTGAGCAGCGATCTCCTCAAACGGAGCTTTCTGGAACTTCTCCATCACCTGACGCCTCTTTTCTCTCTCCTGCTCCTCCAAACCAGTCGTATCTGGAAACATGTTTAATTCCACCTTCAGTCTGACGCATCACCGTCACTTTAATATGACATCATCATATTCAGACGAAAGTCATCTGAGACAACTCGGTTGTGTTTTTACAGTCGTGCTTTGTGCACGTAAAAGAATCACTTATTTTAAACTTGTTCTATGTGTGAACATACGGGAAGTTGATCACTGAGCAGATGTTTGAATAACATCTGGAATCTCAATGGTTGTTAACATTTCCTGCAGTTTAACAAACAAAATGAAAATAAATGTTTGTATTTTTGTTCTGAAGCTGTTTGAAGATGTCGGTTAAGTTTTTGATGCAAATACTTTCCCTCCTCGTGTCAGGCTTTTAATTTGGTAACATGTTGACTTCCTGTCTGAGAAGGATGAAGGTTTCATGGAGACGACTCACCGATTGCTTTCTTCAGCGTCTCAAACGTGATTTCTTCAGCTAGCTGTGTCTGCAGACACCATGAAAACAAAATGTCATCCTTCGTCGCACGACACAGGAAGTACAGGTGTGAAAGGACAACTCACCTTATCTGGGAGGCTGTTGGGCAGTATGTCCACCTGGAGGGAGACGGTGTCCACGAAACTCTTCCTCCTCTTGATGTCTTTATCTGGACAACATGACAGTTAAATCAGAACATCTGACAGGTGAGAGGGGGCGTGTTCTCTGCAGCAAAGCAGAAAACAAGGTGCATGTTCAGGTTCTTCAGGTGGGGATGAGATTATAAATAAAAGGTGCAAATTAATCTGAAGTTTTCACACCTGACTGAGTTTGTGTTTATTTTACAGTAGAAAGAAGATGAGACATTAAAAGATGCACCACAGGTGTGTTACAGACACGTCACGTCTCACAGGTGCTTCACATACATGTGTGTCATAAACGCATCAGATGCTACATGAACAGAAGCTTCACAAGCAGCTGCTCAGGTGACTCGTTTACCTGTAAACAATCACAACTCGTCCAGGTTTTACGTCTCCTGGCTGGGTGTTGGCGTTTCCATAACGACTAGAAGCTTCAGTCAGGTGAGAAACTTACAGCAGCCAAACACAATCATCAGGATTTAAAGATAATCTAGTCTCAGACTTCATATCGTTAAATCTGATGCAATAAAAAGCAGGAAAAAGCCTGTAAATGCCAAAGCAGCATCGCAGCGCCGCGTCGCAGCGCCACCGCTCAGAAACTAAAACAACCTCAGAGCACACTGCCATTAACCAAGTGACTCTAACCAGGAAACTGGTTTTATAATCCTTAGATCTGGATCTCAGATTATTTCAATCTCTTTCACAAGATTCAGGTTTTAGTTACAGAATAATTCACCAGGAACCAGAACAAGAGATTATTGACATGTTCACAGCTGCCAGAATCCACTCAGATTATCAGACTACAACCTGAATCTGCTCAGATTATCAGACTACAGCCAGAATCTGCTCAGATTATCAGACTACAGCCAGAATCCACTCAGATTATCACATGCAGTGAAGGTACTCACCGACAGGTCCAGGTGCAGCGCAGGTAAAATAAAAGTCGGGTTTTATTGGTTCCTACAGCTGCTTCACAATCACGTCTACAGAACTGGAACTAAAACAGCACGAAGGTTCTGACGGTTTCATCACTCGGGATTTCAGATGGTTTTAGTCGCAGATTGAATGATTCGTTTCAATGAATCAGGATTCAGATTAAAGATTTAAAAAAATCTGGATTTTGTCTGTAATACAACTTTAAAGAATTGATCTGAAACAGGATTTTTGTTGCTTTTCCTTCACGTTTCTCAAAGTTTGATTCTACGTCCTTGTTGAATTTAAACGTGACTGAAGATGAACGACCAATCACAGTGAGGAGGGGGCGGGGCTCCACCATCAGACTGAAACTAAAGGAGCTACAGAGAAGCAGGTGAGCTACAGCTCTACTCCAGGTGTTTACCTCTGGACGTCTGTTTACACCTGTGGAGGATTTTTCCTACCGTGTAAAGAACTGAACATGAACGCATGACAAAGAGAACAAAAACCTTTAATTAGAACCAGAACCCCTCGAGTCTCCACACGTCAGAGACTTGATGGTGTTTCATCCTGAATCCTGTTCAACCAGACGAGGTTTTAAAAAGAAAACTGAAGCTAAATTTGTTTTTTTATTTAAAATGTTTCTGTAAAATAAAGATTTCGATTCCTGAAACGTGCAGAAGTTTCAGTTTCAGTGTCTCCGGATTAACTGGAGAACAGGTTCTCTGGAACGTTCCACGTCATTTTGTTGCAGATCTTATTTTTAAAGAGATAATTTAGGTAACTGTCATAAATCATGTTGTAACAGGATGTGTGGAGGCGGGGCCAGTCGTACCTGTCACCTGGGGGACGTAGGGGATGGACAGTCTCTCTGCGTTGTATCCTGGTCCCGCCAAACATTCGGCCATTTCCGATGTCTGGAAGTAGAGCTGGACGTCGTCTTTGTCCAGAGAATCAGGAAGTCTGCAAGAAAATGTAGATGCTGATGTTGGTTTTCACTCTGTGTCAAGTCATGAAATAAAGTCTCAACAGATTCACTTCAGAACATCTGGATTCAGAGAACGTTCATGTCCACAAACATTGAGCTGAACTTACGGACATTTGTCTCTGAAGACATGTTCAGGCAGGAGATATGGAGCGTCCATGTTCCTCAGCTCAATCACCTGACGAGGAAACACCAGAAACATCAGACCAGGTGGTTGACTGCACTCAGAGGGACAAACATCAGATGTTCAGCGAGGTCGACGCACCTTACTGACGTGTTGACACAAAGGCGGGTTGGCGATCATCTGACTCAGGAAGTTGAGGTACGCCGCCACGAGCGCCATGATGCCACAGCGAATGAATATCGGCATGTTCTCCTCGTTGTTTAGAGCCATTTCCTGCAAAAAAAAACAAAAACCCAAACACTCTGCTCATAAAGGTCGTTGTCCCGGTAACGACCCCGGGGTGACGAGAGCAGCATCACATGACCACATCAGAATGACATCACTGTTAAAGTGCATGAGGACTGAAGCATTTAGGGTTCTTATTTTATTCACATCTTTTTTTAGACATTCTGCAGAAGAAAAAAAATAAAAAAATTGATACACTTGATGTATCAGCTTCGGAATTAAACTGGACTCCAAACAGTCCGCCTCCTTATATTGTTTCCGTCTGTTTGAATTCTTGCTTGTATGTTCTCTCAATGTAAGTCGCTTTGGATAAAAGCGTCTGCTAAATGACAGTAGTAGTAGTAGTAGTAGTAGTAGTAGTAGTAGTAGAAAGTTTTTAAATTTACTTTTGAATTTAAAATATATAATTTTGCAGATAAACTCAGATTTTATTTTTGTATTTATTGATTTTTTTCTAAACAAAATGTATAAAACTGAATTTTATAATAAAAATACAGTTTTACTTCTTATTCCTGTTTATTTGGACTCTACAGTTAGAGCTGCTGAAGCATCTGATCTCAGATCAGCAGCTTCGCTCTCAAACACTGAGGGATGCTGGGAGTTTTACCTGCAGAGCGATGGCGAGACGGATGAGGTCGATGACCACCTCCTCGTTGGCCAGCTCGATGGTCAGAACGGCGAGGGTGGTGAAGAGCAGCTCAAAGTTCTTGTGGACGTTGTCCTCCTCTTTGCAGCCCAGGAAGACGTGACGGTAAAGCTGCTGACCGTGCTGCAGGAGGACGAGAGGAAGGACGAGAGGGGGGACATCAGTGTCCACATAAAGAAAAAAACATCTAAAAAGCACCAGCTGGCGAAAGGGTACTGATGATGAAGAACTCCAGAGTCCCTCATGAGGACCTGTTGAACTGTCCTCCACCCAACAGGTCCAGGTCAGGACTGGGTGTTCTGGTGTTTGACTTGAGGGAAGAGTCTAAGTGAAATGAAGGATGGATCCTCGCAGCTCGATTCTCTGGAACAGGATTTAACAGCCTTTTGTGTTAAAAATGCAAATAAAATGAATCCAATTAATTCTGAATCAGTCTAAAAATAGCTCTGTGTCTGGACCGCCGCTAATGGAGGTGGTGAATCGACTCTATAAAATGCAGAAAGGATGCCGGCGGCTCGGCGTTCACACGCTTCACATGAAGGTTAATAGAAAGCGAAGGCTGGTGATAAATGACACTTTGATTTGATTATATTCTCCCGCAGCAGCTGAGAAGCTGCTTCATCTACTCTGAGCGCCGGCGGCTCGTTCAGCCCTGCGGGACTCCTTCAGGTGTGTGATTCATGTCCGACTCTGAGCCTCGGTCTGGAAACGACTCATCTGGTCCGGATCAGCAGGATCTTCTCTGGTTGATGTTTCCAAGATGTTCGAGGAAAGTCTTTTTCCTAATGATCATGTTTCTAAAATAATAAAACCTTTAAGTTATTTACTATTTTACTGAGAAGCTCTAACTCACAGCTGGTGAGAAATAAAAACTCTTTTCTTTACTGAAGGTTTCACAGAACACGAGGCGGGTCAGCGTTTCAATAAAAGGTTTAAAAGAATCTTAGACGCTTCGACTCCGAGCAAAGAGGAAGAGTTTCCTAAAATAGCTGCTTTAATAAAGAAGGTTCGATCTCCTGTTGTTACAAACTGATGCAGGAACAGCAGCGTTTATGGATCCTAATGGTCAGAAGGAAACGTACCGTGTCAATAAGTCTGATGTATTTATGGCCACTTAAAAGGTTTAAAAAGGAGGAAACTGTAAGATGGAGCCGGTCTGAAAGGAAAACAGCAGGATCATGTTTTTATGTCTTTTAAAACCTGAACTGGATTATTACCTGCACATAACGTGTTCCAGCTGTCGACGTGAGAGTCAACAGAGTCTAGATGGTAAAATCTGATTTTTTATTCAATTTAATAAAATTCAGGGCCGTGAGTTTGTTGTAAAGATGAGCTGTGATATTAGAACGAATCTGGGATCATCTGAATGTACAACAGACCGTCATCTGCATAGAAACAACATGAACCAGGGTCCTGAGGGAGCTGCTCATGATGCGGGACGTAAACAGCAATAACAGGGTTTCAAGGACACGTCCTTGAGGAACACCATAACTAAACCGAGTCATTAAAAACCTGAAACAAATCTCTTCAAATTTAAAAAACAAGAGAATTAAATTTAACAGTTTTCAGTTAAAACGTTTGTATAAAGGACGAGCTGCGTTACCTGCAGTACAGGTTATTATTGGATGTACATAATGAGTGTGTGCAGACACGAGTAAGAAGATACATCACTCAGGTTTAACTACAGGAAGAATCCAGATGTTAAACCAGCTCCCACAAACGGATCCGATCCTGTACAGAACCGCCGTGTTTCAGATTAAAACTGGTTGTTTTACCTTCTTCATAAAGGCGACGTCCTGTTTGGAAATCTTCTCCCTTTTAATCTTCAACGCTGCAACATTTGGAATGATTCTGTAACAGACATGAAACTCTGCTGTGAAACCGGCATCAGAACCACCGGCATCAGACCCGCCGGCATCAGAACCGCCGGCATCAGAACCGCCGGCATCAGACCCGCCGGCATCAGACCCGCCGGCATCAGACCCGCCGGCATCAGACCCGCCGGCATCAGAACCACCGGCATCAGAACCGCCGGCATCAGACCCGCCGGCATCAGAACCACCGGCATCAGAATCAGACCCACTGGTACCGACACTGAGCTACTTCAGAAAGCATCTATATAGTGTACTGAAGTGAATAAAGGGAAACGGTGTGCAGCTGCTTGTACCTGATGCCGCGCAGCTTGGCGCGGTTGTCATGACGATCAATGATGTTATGAAGGATCTCGAGTACCAGCTGTCTCAGCTCACTGTCCTCCATCAGAGAGACGGAGAAGAGCGGGTCCAGAAAGGGAGAGGGCAACGCAGCAGCCATGGACTTGGACTTAAACCCAGAGGTCACCTGAGGATGAGGAGGTGAAAAGATGAAGAGCAGCTGAGTCACAAGCATCTCGTCCAGATGTTGATGTTTCCCTTCGTCAGTTACTAGAACATGAAGCGTTCTGATCAAACAGCAGAGGAACATCTTCAGGTCTGAAGAACCTGCTGCTGTGAAACTTCACGTCTGTGATCCAACACCTGAAGGACAGACGTCCCATCCCACCCGCTCCACAGAACCGCTCCACAGAACCTCCCTGATCTGAACCGGACTCACCATGATGAGGGAGCTGAGCAGCATCGTCTGGATCCGTTTGGTTCCCTGATGCCTGAGATACAAAAACACTGAATTATTTCAGCAGAAATCAGAAAGTTGAATTTCATCTTTGTTTAAACCAGCTGGTCCGAGAACGTTGGTCTCACCCGACCAGAACGAGAGTAAAAAAAAAAAACAAAAGAGTCGAATTCAGTTTGTGACTCTGAGTTAAATTCAACTTGATCCTAATTAAGAAGTTTAATTTATAATTTAAACTGTTTTTATATTTACCTCCTGCTGCGTTACTACAGGAGCCCTAAAGGGACAAACCAAACACTCAAACACAAAACCTGACTGGATCTCCAGCTCCGAGTCTCCGAGCTGCTCCTCATGTTTTCTGATTATTACCATGTTTGTCTGGTTTTAGTGTCACCAGGTGAAACAACAGGTAGATTCTATGTTTCATCCTGCAGGTAAAGTTTCTGACTGACGGGTTGAACATTATAAATAAATGTGATTAAATGAGTCAGAAGATGCTGATGATCCTGCAGGTTCTGATCCGTTATGATGTCAACACGAACATCCAAGTAGAATTTTAAATGATTAAAATCTTCAGAATGTTTCTATTTAATAATGTTAATATAAATAGTTGGAATTATTTAACTGGATCATTTGAATCTGAAGAGAAAATGTTTTATATTAAATGTTGATCTGCAGCTTCACTCGGAACAGCAACACGCTGCAGAACCAAATGTTTCCTCCAGCTAGAAGAGGAGGAGGAAGAAAGCTGAGAAATCTCTGAGGAGGAGGAGGAAGAAGAGAAGGAGAACAGTGTTCATTTGATTTGGGATTATCTGTTCTTGCGCCCTCGAGTCCCGAGGGATTGAGTTGGTTTTTCATCTCAGTGACCCGGGAGCAGGATTCTCTCAGCAGGACGTCCAGGAGGAGACGCCAGGACAGATACTGCTGCTGTGAACTGAAGGGCCGAGGTCACACGAGGTCACGCAGAGTCACATGACCCAGGACTCTCAGAGTTACATGATTATAATTCAGATTTAATCCCATCTGGCTGCAGAAACCACAGCATGGAAGAGGAAACAGATTTTCATTACAAGCAGTTTAAACACGTTTCTGTTAAATCAGAGTCTTTTCCAGATGTTCGACCTTTAAACAACTTTTAAACATCTGAACTTGAGTCCAATAAGTAGTTTTTAATACAGAAGAATGTTTAAAGATGTTCTGACAGTGAAGTGATTGTAATAAATCCAGCAGGTCAGTGACCTCATGAAGGTGAATCATGACTCGATTAGTCGATCAGGTTTCACCTGCACGGATCAGATGGTGTGATGTCATCGTTCCTCCGTCTCTGTGAGGAACCGTCGTGTTCCAGCTGTGTGAAGTCGGGATGTTTCGTGTCAAACTGACTCAGCAGGAGGTTTTTAGGAGCTGCTGTTTACAGACTCCCTCTCAGTCTCTGCAGGAATCATGAAAGTGTGACTCACCCGATTTTAACAGTGTCCAGCGTGTGGCAGGGGGTCCCGTACACGGGAACTTTCCCCATGATGAACATCATGACTTCAGCTCGCTGGTAATCTGGCAGATTTCCACCAAAAAAACCTGCAGAGACGAAGAGAAAAATGAGTCAGACCCTCAGACCCGGACTGAAGAGTTCCTGATCCAGCAGAAGAGACGACCCTCAGGTTTATTAGATGAAACCGTACCGATGGTTTGGATGATGGCGTTCTGGACGATCCGCTCTTCACTCTCTTTCCCTCGGACGGATGAAACGCTGCTGCCGGAGTTTCTTCTGGAGCTTTCACCCAACTCAAAGTCGACGCTCATCCTCAGGTGTTTGAGGAGAGTGTTGAAAACCTCCAGAACCGTCGGACCTGAAGTCACATGACAAAGTTAAATGGAGCACCATCTGTTGGAAAAGCAGACATGAACATTAAAATAGACGACCCTGCTGTGATCCGCCCTGTGCAGCGTGCACTCTGAGACAATGTCCTGTTGGAAACCCTGATCAGCCCGAAGCTGCAGGATCAGCCCGAAGCTGCAGGATCAGCCCGATGCTGCAGGACCAGCCCGATGCTGCAGGACCAGACTGATGCTGCAGGATCAGACTGATGCTGCAGGATCAGCCCGATGCTGCAGGATCAGCCTGATGCTGCAGGATCAGCCCAACGCTGCCGCAGGATCAGCCCGATGCTGCAGGATCAGCCCAACGCCGCCGCAGGATCAGCCCGATGCTGCAGGACCAGACTGATGCTGCAGGACCAGACTGATGCTGCAGGATCAGACTGATGCTGCAGGACCAGACTGATGCTGCAGGATCAGCCCGACGCCGCTGCAGGATCAGCCCGATGCTGCAGGATCAGCCCGATGCTGCAGGATCAGCCCGACGCCGCTGCAGGATCAGCCCGATGCTGCAGGATCAGCCCGATGCTGCAGGATCAGCCCGATGCTGCAGGATCAGCCCGACGCCGCTGCAGGATCAGAGAGTCCAGCTTTAGATTCATGAAACACACTGAAGCTGATTCTTTGATGATGGAATCTTTCATCACAACAGAAGATCGTTGATTAACCTGAAGGTGGATTGAGTCCAAACAGATTTTATTATCTGTTATCTATATTTAAATACATATCAGAATTTTTAGTGTTTATGATAAACAGATAATTTTTTTCATTAGAAGCAGAAAAATCAGAGTAAAAACTCAGAATCAGTCCTAATCCCGACCCTCCTCTCACTCCTGTGATTTTGGGTTTTTCACATGCACAAACTGTAGAAAAGTGACGTGACAGTAACAGATTCTGGTGCAGTTGTTCTGATTTAATCTGTCACACAAAGCAACACCTCAGATTATTGGCTAATCTGAGTTGACGGCTTCACCTCTGACTGCCTACAGCTCTGTGAAGTCGACTCGGTGGAAACAGGAAACACAAAACACCAATTAACCTTTAAAAATAAAGTCATTTTAGAAACAGATTTATTAAATTAAATAATCTCAGAAGTTTGTTGTAGTCGCACAGTTTGAGCAGAACAAATCTCTCTGATGATAAACACGTTGATACACTTCCATTAAAAACTGTCACTGAAGCAGAGGAGAGTGAAACTTCTGCACCTGTCCACAGGTGTTCTGACCCGGGAACAAACTGCTCCAGCTGTTTCAGGGTTCTTCTCCAGATGTTTCAGCTCTATCAGACCCGTCTACAGTTTGGTTCTGATCCATTCTGGGTGTTTTCAGCCATGTTTAAACTCATTCTCCTGTTGAACCCACAATCAGGTCCAGATTTATGATCAGATTATTTTCAGTTTGTTCATCGTTTTGGTTTAAACCAGTTTCAGTTTTGATTTTTAGCATTTTTTAACAATTTTAACCAGTTTTAGTGTTTTTCTGTCCCTCGTTAATGGAAGTGTACCGACAGTTCTGTTAAATGGACACAGACTGAAATCTTCACTCTTGCTAACAGTTTCTATTCACTTACATTGTTTATGCTAAGCTACGCTAACAGTCGTCTTTAATAAACACCTGAGACGGTCTAATCTGTACTAATCTCTACTGAACAGACCAACATCGCAACACAACACAGATCTGCAGCTTCCCACAAACTAAGTGACCAGAAGAACAGGAAACACATCCAAATTATTAACTCTGGGAATATAATCCCAGTTTACAATACAGCTCAATCCAATTAATCTGCATCTGGTATTTGGTTAGATTAGAAATCCACATGTAAAGTCTTCTTTCTGTCTCTCTGGTCACTCAGTGTGTTTACGTTAAATCTGAGTTAATCTGAGTTAATCTGAGATTCATCTGGCATCAACAAGCATCTTTTCTGAAACTTTATCTGGATGTTATTTACTGTCAGATCTTTATGAGCTTCAGATTTATTCTCTTCACTCAAGTGTTGGAACCAAACTGAAGACATGCAAACGTTCAGACTAGGACCTGATGAATCATGAGTCATTAGACATGTTCTTTATGATCATGAAGTTCAGAAAATATTATCACTGAAATAAAATATAATCCATAAAGACTGGAAACAAACCTGAAATAACTTCAAATTAACCTGAAACAACGTGTCAGCTGGTAAATCCTGTACGACCTGTCTGCCTCTATAACAGCGTGTGAGCTCTGGGATGCTGCTGATACCAGGTGAGTCCAGGTGGGAAGTCTGAGGTTCATGAGTTTTACTGTACCGAGCCACAGATTGGGAGGAGTCGTGTTTTCACTTTCAAAGACGAACACGTCGCTTCTTTTGGACTCCTGGATCAGTCCTGTCCACGTGGAAAGTGATTTTAAACCCACATAGTAAAACAAGTTGCTGGAAATAAAAACTTTAATAACTTTAATAACTTTAGGTTTTTAATCATCTCCTCCCAGCAGGAGATTTACACCTTCATTTATAATTAAACTTTCACTCTTTAATGTGTTTTGAGTCGTTTCTGTTTTTTCCTTCTCGAGCTGAACACCTTCATATTTACCTTTAAATCTGCACATCTATTAAAACCTGAACAGGATGCAGGAGCAGTGAGAACATGACAGGAACATAATAAACACCATCAGTTCTAGTCTTGTGGAGAACTCGAGGTTCTCCTGAAGCCTCCTGATTCGTTTGAGTATAAAACTTCGGATTTGAGAGTAAAAGTTCAATCAAAGTGCTTAAAACCAAAAAGCTGCTTATTATCCACGGTCACCATGGTAACCACCAGAGGATTGCTGTGGTCACCATGGTAACTACCCATAGCCTATACATGGTCACCATGGTAACTACCCATAGCCTGTACATGGTCACCATGGTAACCACCAGAGGATTGCTGTGGTCACCATGGTAACTACCCATAGCCTGTACATGGTCACCATGGTAACCACCCATCGTTGGCTGTTGAATCCACAGCTACGTGTTTTAAACTCACCCACAGATCCTTTGGCGGCGATGGCCACCGTCTCCAGAAGGACCTGGACGATACCGGCTCTGACCCGCGGAGTGCTCTTATTGTGGTGGTCCAGGTGGTTCAGAACCTGCTGGATGACGTGGTGCGAGTGTTGGGCCTGGAAGAATCCAACAGATAAAGATTTTAAAATGTCACCAAGTCCCTGTCAGACCCGATTAGAGGGATTTCAGACCAGGATCCAAACCCCCTTCCTGTCCATCATGAAAGAGGTTTTAATCAGTTTGAGTCTCATCTGGCAACAAAATCCAAAAGAAGGTTCAGTACAGAACCAGGACTCCTGCAGGTTACTGAAGACTTACTACTAACAGTGGACTGAGTCCTACTGTCCTGGACCTGCCCGCCGCCCTGGTCCTCCCGGACCTGCCCGCCGCCCCGGTCGCCCCGGTCCTCCCGGACCTGCCCGCCGCCCCGGTCGCCCCGGTCCTCCCGGACCTGTCCGTCGCCCCGGTCCTCCCGGACCTGTCCGTCGCCCCGGTCCTCCCGGACCTGTCCGCCGCCCCGGTCCTCCTGGACCTGCCGTCCCGGTCCTCCTGGACAGTGAACTCGTGTCTGACAGATTTCTAGCTGTTGAATGAGGTCTGATCCTGAATGCAGCTGTTATTTTTAGCCTGATTGTCCTGCGGCGTCTGACTGCTGGAATTATTGTACATTACATTCTAAAATCTGGTGGTACGGTCGTAATCAAGGCCCAGCTGGATGTTTCAGAAAGAAAATGTTTTCTATTCTTTTTGTCTGGTGATTAAAAACTGTCATTGTAGACCGTGTTCTCCTGCTGCGGGTGTAGAAATCAATGTGTTTCTTCCATCCTCTGATTGATTTCCTGCTGTGGGACTGTTGGAGTAATGGTACAAGGAGATGACTTTAGAAACCAAACATGGACGACAAATTGCTCTTTCAGAAAACAGTCTCAGCTTCAGGGTGGATGATGCTGATGTTCCTCTGTAGCAGAACACATGATGGTTCCTGTACAGGATCAATCTGATCAGATCAAACAAAATGTATCTGGATTCAAACGTCCCTGAACGCATCAGAGAGACCAAACCTGAACATGAACTAAATTAAACCCCTGCAGGACTCAGACGGAGATGAACCCTGATCCACCGTGTGGATTTTACATGTGACAGGAACTCAGAGTCACCTGGAAGCCACGCCTTCATTTCTAAAAGCACCTGGTTGAAACAGAACAGGATCCTCCAAAGATCTGCAGAGAACCACCAAACAAGCTGGTGCTGCATGTCAAGATTTAAACCAGTGAATGAGGGAATCCTGACAGGAAGTTAACTGAAAAAATAAAAGCTGATTTTAACAGCTGAGGTGACCAGATGTTTCAGCTGTGATAATATCCACATCAAGAGGAAATAATATAAACTTTGATTCTTTTTGATCGTGAGATACTGAAGATCCGGTTTCAACCAGATGTTTACAGACAGTTTCGTACCTGGATGGAGTACATGATGATCCTGAAGCAGGAAACTGCGAACTCGTTGGGCTCCCACAGGTGATGGTTGTCCAAGTGACTAGAGTAAAAACAGAATCTGTTTAGAAGACGGAGACGCTTCCAGGTGTTTCAGTCAGACTTGTTACTGACTGTTCAGACTAAACAAAGTCTCAGACAGTAAGTAACTCATCGTGTCTTCAGGAGGACGAACGTGGACATTTACACCATCAGACGTTGAAACGTGGTTCATTTTCCTTCATTTGTCTCATGACGTCTCTCCTCACACACACTGTCCCTGTAAAGTATTTGACACCTTGTCCAGGTGGGAGTTAGAGAGACGTCCAACACCTGCTGAATGTTTGTAACCAGCTGATTTCATGTGGTCTGTGTGACCCTGTTGTGTTTTTAATCCTGCGACTCGCTGATTAAAGATTCTGAATCTCAGTGAGATTCTTCCAGGTAACAAACAGGTTCAGTTTAAATGTTTCAGACCAACATGTGGGTCGAGTTTTATTATAGATTCTATATCATAATGATGCTGATAGTTCTTCAGGACAGAAATAAAGAGTTATAATTAGAGACTGAAGAGGAGGATCAGCGTAACGATCCAGCAGCTGATCTGAGAGATAAACCTGAACTGCACGAGGTCAGAGGTCACACAGCGTGGGAGACGACGTGACTGTACGTTTATCACCACGAGAGCCGACCTGCAGACTTTAAAGTAACTGATGTTCATCTTATTTCTGGCGGCTGTCGGATTATTCATCCACCCACAAGCAGGAAGATCCTCCACCAACATCACGGCTTCCACAAACATCTGCTAACAAACAGGAACCATTTAAATCTGATTTACATTCAAACTGAGTCTCAACAGTTTAAACACTAAGAGCTCATCAGCTTTATAAAATGATGACGAGCTTCCAAACAACAACGACGTGACCTTTCACCTTTCAGTGTCAGACACCAAATCCAGGAGTATTTGTTGTTTTCCTGAGAGAAGTCAGATGTTCAGCCATCATGGCGGCGCTGCAGTGATGTCAGGATCTGTCAGATTCAGCTCAGCTGGAAGCTGATTGATCCGTCATGATGCTGCTTCATGTTCTTTAATCAGACCTGCTTTAGTTTACATCTCACACATAAAAAGAATTTAAAACCAGCTTCTTACAGGAAGGACCAGTTAGTCATGTGACTCCTCCCAACCTCCAGAAGATGTTTATTACAAACAACTGAATAAAGATGAGAAATGATCCCAGACGCCGTTAAACCGGGTCAGAAATTTAGAGCTGAAGTCGTAAGAATCCGGTTTTATAGGAAGAGAGACGGTGATAAATAATGTAAAGATGAATCTGAGAACGACAGGAACAAAGGAAGGAAGAGAAAAGGCTGAGGAGAGCGATACAGGACTGGAAGCTGCTCATATCAGAACAGTTCAACAACATGACGTCAATCCAAACCCCCAAAACCCTCCTCCTCCCCGTTAACCCCAATCCTCGCTATTTATAGTCTGATGATGCTCCCCATCCTCCTCCTCCTCCTCCTCCTCCTCCTCCTCCTCCTCACGCTGCTGCTGCCTGCAGGAGGAAGAAAACTGGTTTCACCCTCAGACATGCAGACGGGAAACACTCGGCTCATCCAGGACAAATTAAAACCTGTACAGCTGGTTTTAAAGTGTCTCCACGCGGGTGCAGTTAGATTCACCATGCAGGGAGCGTCTCGCCGCAGCAGCATCATCAGAATACATCACACTTTAATCTGACACCACAGAACGTCACTAAGAACCCACCAGAAACCCTGGATGAATAAAAACCTGCAGGATCCACCAGGACCAGACCTGCACACCAACCAACAGCTGCTGAGGTAAACTAAAGATCAGCAGCTGGATGGAGGGAGCTGAGAGGTCCAAACAGCTGCTGCTCAGCTCCACCCGATTCATCATCCTGTACGTGTCATGAAACACGTCTCAGGCTGAGAGAAGGAAACCGGTCGGGTCACACGGTTCAAACTGGACTTTCAGACGGGTCAGTACCTCGACTGTGTACAGACACAGCAGCTGAGACACATCCTGACCTGCAGGGGGCGCAGGAAGTCAACGAGTCAGCGACTAGAGCTGCAGCAGGAAGACAGACAGGCAGAAAGTCAGACAGTCAACGAGTCAGCGACTAGAGCTGCAGCAGACAGACAGACAGGCAGAAAGTCAGACAGTCAACGAGTCAGCGACTAGAGCTGCAGCAGACAGACAGACAGGCAGAAAGTCAGACAGTCAACGAGTCAGCGACTAGAGCTGCAGCAGACAGACAGACAGGCAGAAAGTCAGACAGTCAACGAGTCAGCGACTAGAGCTGCAGCAGACAGACAGACAGGCAGAAAGTCAGACAGACAGCACGCTGCTGCAGCCTGTAAGAGCAGTTATCAGACACAGAGTGTGTGTGTGTGCACGTGTTCGTGCACGTGTGCGTGCACGCTGTCAAGTGTCTCTTCAGGTGAGAGCTGCTACACGACAGAATGAATAAAATATCTGAAACAAGAGATTTTGTTAATCAGACGCTGATTGTTGAACATGACGTATGTAGATGTTACAGGAGAGTCTCGGTCCTGGACCTGCTGGTCCAGGACCAGCAGGTTGGACAGAACCAGCTGCTGCTGAACGTCTCCAGGACCTGCAGGTTGGACAGAACCAGCTGCTGAATGTCTCCAGGACCTGCAGGTTGGACAGAACCAGCTGCTGAACGTCTCCAGGACCAGCAGGTTGGACAGAACCAGCTGCTGAATGTCTCCAGGACCTGCAGGTTGGACAGAACCAGCTGCTGCTGAATGTCTCCAGGACCGGACTGGAGACGGATCTCTAACAGGTTTTACAGTTTGCATCATATTTAACAAAGTTTTTAAATCTGTTTTTAGTTTGTTGATGTGATGAAGACGGTTTCCAGGATGGAATTAAAATATTTGTCTAAAAATAAATCTGTGAAGGTAAGAAATACTCAAACAGCTTGAAGGTTTTTATATCCTTCAGTCTGCTAAGGGATTAAATGATGGATTATTTCTGAAGGTTTTTATGTTTCCAGAATTTATCCATTTAATCCACTTTCAAATCCTAAATTTAAGTAACACAATTTAAGTCATGTGACCAAAACCTGACAGCAGGAGAGCTCAGAGAGACGATCTGATTGGCTCTGATGGAGCTGTCGGAACACGCCTCACTAAGAGGGTCTGCTAACAGGAAGTAGACTGGAACAACTCGAATTCACCAAAATAAAGTAAATGGCTGGTGTAAAATCTGATGGTTTAATCTATAGACGTACATGTTCAGGAACATTCTGTATGTTATTTGTGGTGTACAAACACGTAATTTATCAGGTCTTTGTTAATAATTTGGAAATAAAAGTCTCAGACTTCTTACTTACTGGTAAAGTCATAAAGAACTTTATATTTGTGTTAATTTCATCCTATTTCTGTCTCGACTGAAGCCACTATGGGATTAGATTTTGCCTCAAAGATCAAACAAAAATTTTTAAGCGCCAAAAAAAAATAAGTCAGAGAAAATAAACTGCAGGGAAGCAGATAAATTCAATCCCAAAGCAAAACCTTTAAACTGCAGCTAATTATTTCTTTAATAATAAGTTAGTCTTTTATTTTGGTGATGATTCATTCTCTTTTATTTGACTGATGAGACTTTTATTTTGACAGTCATTATTCTCTTTGTGTCTGCTAAACGTTTGTGTCTCGTTTTGTCGTCTGAGGTGGGAGGGACACGGTGAGGTCACCCCGGGTTTCACCGTGACGGTTAGCTGCTTGTTTTCTTTGGAATGGCGACTTCCTGCTGCAGGAGACGAAGGAATAAAAGATTTATATCATGAACAAACACAGAATCCTTTTTGGAGGTTTGTGGAGTTTCTGAAACGATGTTTTTCAGAGTTAATCTTCATTATGTAGCTAAACATTTAAAAACAGTGTGTAAACTAAGAGATCGGAGTGAATTTCCTAACTGAGGAATCGTTTCTGAACTTAAAGAGATAAAACGCTTCCTTCAGGTTGGGAGTGAGGAGGAGATGAAGCGCTCACCCTCAGGAATGCGTGTGCACGTGTGTACCACAAGTTTATTTACTCTCCTGTCTGTGTCATGACTCTGACGGTTAATAAAGCGAGTTATGAATCTGCAGAGTTTCTGCACAGCGTGACGCAGCAGACGCTGCTGCAGGTTTCTTTGATGAAAATCAAATGAACTCCATCTTTGGAGACTGAAACATTCTGATATAAACATTATTTATGGAACTTATAATCAGCTGTTCTTGGCAGGAAGTCGTCTTATATTAGATCAGCATCATTTCAGCACAATAATCTCATCGTTGGAAGAATTCCAGTTCCTGTTCAGATTCAGGTACTCACACCAACACGGGTCGGACAGCGTTGTTCATGTTTCCATAAGCCGCTCGACCCAACAGCTCCCTGAAGCAGTTCTCAGCCAGCGCCGCCGGGTTCTCCTCTCCATCCTGACCCGTTCCTGACGGCGTGCTGGGGTGCCCCGCCCTGCAGATTAACACAAGAAGACAGTTGATATCAGAGCAGGAAAACTGGACAGAGAAAAGCTGAGAAGCAGGTCGACGCCCGTTAGCTCATGACAGCAGAACCATTTCCTTTAAATACAGTTAACGTGGCTGGAAACAGAAGAATCATGTTACAACAACCTGCACGAGGCAGAAATCAATATTTCATATCACAAGAATCTGAGAAAAAGGAATGAGAGACCGCAGACGGATGAAGAGAACAATGAAGAACGATGGACAGGAAGGAGACGGAGACGTTACTGCAGCTGAGAGACAGAGTTTAACCAGGTGAGTAAAACCTCCGAACTGCTCAGAGTTTTCTAAATAACACGCGCATCATCGTATAGAAGGAACCGGAACGTCTGACTGTTTAAATATCTGCTGAGGTTTTTATGAGCTCATTTTAAAATAACCAATCAGCAGATCATAAAACGGTGTCACCTGTGTCGACGACACGAGGTTCTAATAAAAACAGACTGTCTGAAACCTGCTGGGGGGTTTAAAGGTCACCTTATCTGAAATCTCACAGCTGGACGTGTGATGGAGACCTGAAACCTGAAAGATGTATTAATGATCATCTCCTGATAAACCAGCAGGAACCATTAAAAATAATGTCATCTGGACTTGATGTATTCCAGTCTGAGTTTTACTACAAACAACCTGGTTGATTCTGTTTTACAGAGTAAAAGTTTTGTGTTGTAACTCTGGTTCCTCGTCAGTCAGATAAAAGAATGTAACAGTAAATGACTTCCAGACAATAATCCCTGGTGCAGATGGACCGCAGGCAGCCGAGTCTCAGGAGGGAACCAATGCAATTACGATCAGCCCACACAGACACTTCAGAGGAAATTAAATGCTCATTGCTTGTTAGAGGTGTGGAAAGATGAAAACTCCTGCTGTAATTGAAGGATTGTTTCAGTTTAATGAAGTCGGATGAAAAAAAGTTTAAAAGCTTTTTTTTCTAAAGAATAAGATGCAAAAAGATTTTATGTTTAAAATCAGGAAACTTCTTAAAAGTTTCCCATGTTTAGGTGAAAATGACATTTAATCTTTATTATAACCTGGTTAATCTGAAGATTCTTTTGAAAAAAGGGAATTTATGAATTTTTATTTTTAATAGATGTAAAATCAAATAAGAACAAGCAGCTTTCATGTGAAATACTTGATGAGTTTGAAAAGGTTGAGACGATGTTGGACCTGAACAACACGGTGCGTTTAATCAGATCGAAGGTTGTTCTAAAGCTGCACGTAGATTGAAAATCAAACACTGAGGTGTGTTTGATTTTCAATCTGACGTCAAAGTCACGTCCAAAGTGACGCCTTCATGTCCAAAAGGGTGCGTTTGTTTTGTCTGTTAAAGACAAATTATTTTTTAGCTCTGAAAGCAGAAGCTGTTTTCCTTCTTTCTGCACGTCGACCACGTCCACCTTCCCCGGGAAGCAGAATCTGAGGCTTCGACCTCTACGACCCATCAGATCCACCGAGACACGAGGAAAAACTCCCACGACTCAGAAACGAGGACCTGAGTCTGGGAACAACGTCGGACCAAGACTCAGACCAAGACGTGAAACTGGACTCAGTGGACGAAAATCTAAAACTCTGCTGGAGGTAGTTTTCTTTAGCAGGATGTACCCAGACTGTTGAGACCTGCAGGGACCCGCGGAGACCTGCAGGGACCCGCTGAGACCTGCAGGGACCCGCTGAGACCTGCAGGGCCGTGTGGAGACCTGCGGGGACCTGCTGAGACCTGCAGGGACCCGTGGAGACTTGCTGAGACCTGCAGGGACCTGCTGAGGCCTGTGGAGACCTGCAGGGACCCGTGGAGACCTGCAGGGACCCGCTGAGACCTGCAGGGACCCGCTGAGACCTGCAGGGCCGTGTGGAGACCTGCGGGGACCTGCTGAGACCTGCAGGGACCCGTGGAGACTTGCTGAGACCTGCAGGGACCTGCTGAGGCCTGTGGAGACCTGCAGGGCCGTGTGCAGACCTGCAGGGACCCGTGGAGACCTGCAGGGACCTGTGGAGACCTGCAGGGACCCGCTGAGACCTGCAGGGACCTGCGGGGCCGTGTGGAGAAGAAGGACTGGACTGCTGGTTTAACTGCCTTGTGACAGACATCAACACTCATCCAGGAAGCAGCGCCGGCGTCGGCGGTTCAACCAGAAACCTCGACCATGTTTCTGACTGAAAGACACGATTTTAAACTAAAAAAAAACAAATTTAGTTTTAATTTTATAATAAAACTGTCTGTAATAATGAAGCTGAGCTGAAGGTCGTGTGTTTCCTGCATAATGTGCCAATTATCCATTAAAGTGAATCTGCATCGCATCCCGCCAAAATAAAATAAAAAAGTTCTTTAATTTCTACACCACTATCAGGACAAAATAAAACATTTTAATCACAAACTCAAAACTTTATGATCAAATATTTCAAACAAACGTTTTCAGATTTTAAGAATTCTCGTGTCTCGCTGGTTTCTAGAAAGATTTTTCTCTTCTTGGAGGTTTTTGTTGGAGTAGAAACACCAGAGAATCCAAAAATAGATCGTGTTCACATGGAAACACACAGATGAATCTGAGAAGAAAGGTGAAGCAGCACATGATGAAGAGGAGGGGCGATCAGGTGACAGGTGAAGAAGAATGAACCAGGATGATGATGATGATGAATGTGGTCTAAAGAGACTTTATCAGTCCGTTTACAGGATTTAATGTGTTTGATGGATGAAGCTCCGGTTTCTGAATAAAAGAGTCAAATAAAAGACGTTTCCTGTCTCGAGTCCTTTAACTAAACGGAACCGTAATGGACCCGGTGGCGTTCAGTGAGCGGCGCCGCGTGCGTGTAGATGCAGGTAACCAGGTTAGTGATGGCTGCTGTTACAATATGCAGTTAAACATTACTAACAAGTCTCAGACTAGATGACGGTCAGGAGGGACCGAGTCACGTACCTGTCCAGGTCTTCACTGTCCTGCATGTTGAACAACATGGAGGGAATCAGTTTGTCCATGTGCTGAGGTTCCCAGATGATGGCCTGCAGCTCGTCGTTCACCGTCTTCCTCACCACGCCCTGCAGACCTTTAATCCCAGCAACACGGATCCTGAAACCAGAGTCAGACCCGTCAGCTTGAACATCAGATGCTTCAACCAGATGAAGTTCTGATGGAAACGTGTTGGTCTCCGTTTATCAGATAAAAAGACGAGAACGTCTCAGAAAATCACACGAATCTGAAGGTTTTGATTTACAGGGTTTCAAATCCTGAGAAGAAGCTTCCAGAACATCAACATGGGTTTTATTTGGCTTGTGTGATATAAAGGTTGGTACACACTCACCACCACCCCCCCACCCCCCCCACACATCCACCCTCATACACACTCACCACCACCCCCCCACCCCCCCTCACACCCACCCTCATACATACAAATAGATAAAATTTCATTTTATGCACCCATATTCTGGTTCACCTCAGACGGCTCAGGTGCAAATGTTAATACGTCTGAAGGCAGCAGGTTATTTATAGAATCAATAAGAAAATCATCTTCAGATGTTTCTATACGCTGTTCGTCTTTATTAGAATCAAACTCTGACCGACGGCGAGCGGGCGGGCCGACAGACGGTGAGCTGACTGACGGCTGCATCTGATTCAGGTTTTATGAAAAATAAACTGGGTTTGAAAAGCATGACATCATGAAGCATCAGGAGGTACTGGTGCAGCTTTGGGTTGCTGGTACTTCCAGTTGACTCTTCTTCTACTGATGTCTTTTCTGCAGCCTCGTTCTCTCTGTAGCGACGCCTGCAGGAAGTGACATGCAGTTCAGTCTAAACAAACCACGCCCACTCCGCAGCTCCTTCTCTCTAATGTTCAAACGGTTTTTTATGTCTGATAAAATCTCAAAATCATCTTTAATGACAGAACTTTAATAAGACAGATATTAATACATGTTCCTGGTTTAGAATCTTTAGAAGGAATCATTCAGTAATTAATGTAAATAGAAAATTATTATGATCAAAGAAGGCGCTATATGGAACCTATAACTTTCAAAATAAAAGTTCAAAACATAGAATTATTGAGATTAAAACTCATTCTCAGATTATAAAGATGCTTTAAATTAATCTGGTTCTGCTTAAGATTTAAATTTTATTAATTTAAAACTTGTCTTTTTATTGGACAGCCTCCTCGATAGATGTTTGAGATTAAGAGCGTCTTTATGGTGAATTGAGGCGTGTTTAAAAACATTTGTTTGCCCCTGCGGGTGTAATCTCATCAGATTAACGTAGCAGCAGTAAAACGATGTGAAAACGTATAATGTGTTTTAATTTGACAGAGTTCTGACTCAGAGGAAAAATGTAATAATTGCAGCAAATCTGGGGGTAAATAATCCCAATGTGTGCTGCTTACACATGTTCAGAACTCATTGTGGTGGAATAACGGGTCTGTTTATATCCGTTCATGCAGCATCCACTCAGTCTTTTTACGGATTAGCCTCTTTAGAATACATATGTGGTTTCTTTGAATGTTTTCCACCCAACAGCCGGCTTGTAACGCTGCTCAGGCTCTAATCCTCTGGGTTTGTTACTCCAAATAGTCGTCCCTTGTTGTGCATGACTAATTATCCTTGAATGATGGTTTTCCCTTGATTTCAGATTATTCTTCCAAGAAAATAGTTCCCCCATTTTGGACAACATAGACTGCTAAACAGCTGATAGATTGAGAATAAATCTAGTTAGTTCTGATAAATATTAAATGTGTTTTTATAGAATAAGACGTCTGCAGGTCGTTAACTAGATGAATAAACTGATTTGTTATCAAATACGTTCGCTGTAATACGTTTTTAGGTACATTATAAGAAAAAAGCAGATAAATTGTGTAAATGAAAGAGTCTAATAATAAGGACATAGTATTTAATTCCAACTATTTAAAGGTTTTATTTCAAGGGTTCATGTTTCATTTTAGGAAGATCAGCCTGCGATCTGAGAGGAAACTGATTTTAATAGATATGTGTGAGATGAGAGGCGCTCTGGTGGGGATGAAGTTACCGCTTCTATTCCTGGATGTTGCTGCTGATGTGTAAAACCTCTAAAACAAAGACAATATGGAGAATTTAGACCTCTGTGTTCAAAAAATAAATCTAAATCAGTTTTTTATTTTTATTCAAGCTCAAACTCTGAGTAAGGTCCAATTCCACCACATCAAGGTAAATAATCAGTATTCTGTCTGCATGTTCATGTGAAATGCATTAACAGCTGCTCTCAGTCAAATTAAACAATTCATCATTTCATCAGGAAACAACTTGTTTTTAAAGTTATATGTAAATTACTTTGGAGAACATGACGCGTGTGAAGATGCTTTTTATGTCAGACAGTATAAAGTTACAGTTAAATACTGCTGCATCATTAAACATGTTTTTATTTAGTGGGTTACAGAAACCTGTATGTTTGGACTGGTTCATGTCAGAAACAAGCTCCGCCCCCTCCTGACCTCCCATCACCCACAGCTTCCCCATCATGTTCCACGTCACCCCCCCCCCCCCTTCCTGTCCACATCCTTCAAGGCTCATGACGTCTGATTGACTAGAGTACCTGGTTCTGGTCTCAGGATCTTCATGAGGTGAGTGACACATGGCGCTGAACTGAGAGACGAAGAAGTCGTATCGACGATGGTAAGAAGGCGTGTCCTCCTCGATGTTGGCAAACTTCACAAACTAGAGAAGAAGAGAAGAATGAAACAATGTTTAATAGATTAGATGCTACAACAGGTCGACTACAAACAACACCTGCATTACCTGCTGCAAAGTGTCCACAACATAATAACTGTCTCACTGAGACGCTGTAAGACATCTAACTACATCCCAACTGGAGACAATAGTTTCTTTCATGATGCCGGTTTTAAATAAGAACATGTGAAACTGTGTGAAACGTTCTCTGAAACATCTAAAATCTGAACTGGAACCGTGTAAAAACCATCAAAGATCTCAAACTGCATTCTGTTGAAGACAGCTGGTTTTCCAGAGTCTCCCTGATGTCTCTGGAACAATCTGAGACAGAACTGAAAAGGTTAGTGATGATGATGCGGTTCCTGTAGCTGCAGACAGCCAGGGGGATCCTGGTTTCTCTGGTCTGACATCACTTCATTCTGATTTTTAGTTCAACATGTTTCTTTTTTCCTCTTTAATGCTGGAGCTCCACCATGAAAACCTGATCGGATGGACTTTATGAAAGTGGTCTCATGTTTTCACTAAATCCTCCCACATTCAGAGGTTAAATGCTTTCTATGAGGAGTAATTCTGACCGAAGCTGAAGTCTCATCATATAAATAAGAATAAACGGGTCGCGTGTCTCATGGACGCCTCAAGGTAACAGATATAACAATGAAGCTGTGAGACAGTGATACAAACAGCAGCCCAATTTGTTTTACTTCCCTGAGGTGAAGCAGCAGAGCTCATTCTGAAATGAGGAGTCAGATGAAACGAGCTCGTTTTACTGTAGTCTGCATACTAATTAGTTCAAAAACTAAACTGTTTCAAACCTGTGAGTGAAGACAGATCTGACCATCATCAGAACACAGTTCAGTCTTCTTTATAGCACATTTTACATTGTTAGAATATGAGCAACAGTCAGGACCTCCCCCCCGCCCCCCGTCCACCGAGGACTCAACATTTGGTCAATGAGACGGAGAGAAACAAGCGCGCCCGCCCACATTAACACCTCTCACCTCCATCCATCTGCTCCTTTTCTCTTCTGAATCCACTTCTTATCTCTGATGTTACAGACTTGTTACAGACACGCGTCTAATTAACAATTCAGAGCTAAAAACTATTTTTTAATGAAACCTGGAGCTTTTCTCCAGGATCACTGATGTTTACAGTCTATTTTCCCGGTAATTTACTTAATTTAACTGATTTTCAGACTCGTGAATTAATTGTGTATTCATAATGTTCATCACTTACACAAACATGTGGGTCTAAATAAACAATTTTAAAATCTGTATAAAGAAACATCAGATTAACATTTTAACTGAGTTATAAACATCTTGTTCCATCTTTTAGTCCAGGAAGAAGATTACCTTAAATACAAACTATATTACTGATTTGATCATTTTCACTTTTCAACTTAATTAATCATCAGGTGCTTTTATTCCCCTCTGATTTACAAGGATGATACTTCAGCTGAAACTTTATTAACTTTACAGACTCATTGGTTCTGAGTTGGGTGTACATCAGGGCTGAGTACTCGGTCCCTTTTCAACCTGCACTTCTATGTTTCCTCTTCTCCACGCCATTCAGTGACACGTCTGTATCTGCTTTAAAAACCTGACATTAAATCTTAGACAGGCATCCTGTTAACGCTGCCCGGGTCACGGTTTAATGTCTAATCTTGAAACTTATTCACTGGAATAAATGTCAATCTGACTGATTTTCACTCATACTATGAAATAATTGTTACTAGATCTAATGAATTTGGTCTGATTTACAGGTTATTTGTTACTGACATGGTCTTAAAATAAAAAAAAAATCCTGTTGTAGTATCTATTTCTTGACTGTGCTCGACTGATGAAGATCAGAACAATTCAACATGCGCCAGCGTTAAAAACAAACAGTCCTGCTGGGTTCATTAGAACGACTCACTTTGCTTTCTGGGTAAAGTTTCTTTGTTTTCTAACTTTTTAGATGATTCTAGATATTTTGTCATGTTTGTGTGATTTTTCTTACCTTCGTAGTTGTGTTTTACTGATTTATTTTACATGTAAAATGTAGAGTTTTCTGTTTGAAGTTTCTCTTTTGTTGAGTTTTATGCTGCATTATTTTCAGAAGCAGTGGTTTGACAGGTTTCCTGTTTTGTTGTGTTTTGTGAAAGTTTGAGGCGTCTGAAGTGCGTGTGCACTACAGGGATGCTGTCAAACCCACGTCTGTGATGTCTGTAAGTAATTAGCTAATGCCAAGACTCCACTGAAGGCAGCCAAGTCTCTTTTAACCAACTTGCTGTAATTTTGTTGATGCTGTTCTGCAGAAACCTCAAATAAATTCATTAAACTGATACTTAGCCAAAAGAACAAACAGAATCATTCTGTTTTGCTGAACTACAAAACAAAAAACAAACACTGACATTAAATGGAGTTAGTCAGCTTTGTAGCGGGTGCCATGGGGAAAATTTAATTAACATGGTTCTAACCTACAGGCTGTCTACACCTCGGCTAAAATCACCCCCCCACCCTCCAACCTCCCAGCTCGACTCGCCGTCTGCATCTGTTCTCCTCTGTCAGAGTCTAAATACCACACATAAATAATGCAAAGGTTTCTGCATCTGAAGCTGCAGCTCAGTATCCTGCTCAGATGAACTGCTAACAACGACAAGGACGACAGGAGGCACCGAGACGACAGAGAGAAAAGACATTTTATTCACCTTCAGGACACTTAAGGAAGAAAATGGGGCAAAGACTCGCTGGCAGCTTATAGAGGATAATTATACTTGTGCACAGTTGGTTTCTCATGTTCTTTGCCAAAGTAAAAGTTAAATTAGATCTTTAAGCACCAACATCAGCCTCCGGGCTGCAGCTAACCGATTTGGCCCTTTTTGTGGAAAAGAGGTAATAAATTGAAGTCTATTTGGCATATAATGTGCTCATATTTGGTGGAATACATTCAGCTGCACATGAAGGGAAACATTAAAGTAAGACCAGTTATAAAAGGAAGCAGGGATCCTTTATAGTGAACGAGGAGCAATAAGAGGCTTTAATGTTGCATAACAAACACTGTTCAGGTGAAAAATCTCATTTGATGCTAAAATACTTGAATTTAAAAAGGAAAAAAGCTTCAAGAAGAAGAAGCAGATTTACTTCATCATATGGTAGTTTTACCATTTAGAGAGGAAATTATTTATATGTGTATTTTGCTTTTAAGTATTTCATGTCTGTTATGCCTGAAGCACCAAGTTATCCAAATGTAATCATAAATCAGAATTATAAAGCTTATAACTGGCTTTAGTGAGTCATATATCTGTCTACACGTCACGTCTCTTATTAAATAAATCAGCCAGTAATAAAACATGTGACTAAACCAACTAGTAGCATCTTCATCCTGCTCACAAAAACCTTCAGATGAAAACAGGATGACGTTTTGTGTTTGAACCAGACCGTCAGTGTCGTACCGAGTTTGTTCCCAGAACCTGCAGGTCCGGTTCTCTGGACTCCAGCAGCTTGGCCACCATGTGCAGGAAACTCTCCACGAAGGGTTTGATGCTCTGAGAGTGACACGCCATCAGCAGCTGGTCCAGCGCCTCCATGGCGATCACCACGTACCTGCACACAGGTGGCGAAAAGTCTGTTAATAATGTTTCACTTTAATGATATCGTTTAAAAAGTGTGAAAAACTTTTAGTAAAAATAAAAATAAAAACAAAGAAATGAAACTTGAAGTAAAAACGTGGAACTGGTGATATTTATGATCTTTATTTATAGTTTGATGTAAATGAATAAAACTTGGTCCGTCCTTCTCTGCGGTGCTTCAGCTTTGATTCTAAATACTGTTCCAGCAGAGGATTTAGAGATCTTATAAATATAAAACTACATGAAATGAGTAGTTTGACCACATTTTTCTATTTATCTTAATATGATGAAGCCTTGGCCCCGCCCACTCACCCGTAACGATGTCGCACCACGTCTCTGCTCAGCCTCTCCGCCAGGTACGCACCGATCCTGTCCAGCTTCTCCGGAGCAGAAACAGCGTAGAAGGTCAGCTTCTCCATGTCGGATTTACTGAGTCCATCCTGAGAACAGAACCAGCTTTTACAACACAAACATCTTTTTAAACAGGATCTAAAACCTCCACGTGGTTTTTAACGCCGTGCACGTTGGATTTCTGCTCCTCGTGCAGCCTGACTGGTCGTGTTGTGGATTTAGAAACTTACTGCTGTTGCATCATTTCAACACATTCACACTGAACAGTGTTAGTTCACCGTTAAAGGCCCAGACTGTTACCTCAGCATGTGGTCCAATAAACCCGCGGCGAGCAGAACAAACATGCTCTGAGTTTGAAATAAGATCCACACAGATGATTCATTCATTCATCTTCACTGTAACGACCTGCAGGAGGATCTAAACACTCACTTTGGGGTCTTCTGGGAAGATGTTGTCCACCAGTCGCTTGTACCTCGGCCTCAGCGGCCCACAGCAGCCGCAAACTCCTGAACAAACACAAACATCAGAACTTTAACTTTTAGAACTACAAAAAGCAGATATTTATCAGGAAAACTGGTTTTAAACATAAAACAGTTTCAGGAGCTGCGAGTCGAGCAGAGTGTAGTTCTGCAGGTCGGATTCATTCCAGCTGTCCAGATGATCCAGATGTTCAAGAGCAGGCAGTGATAAACATGTTGAAGTCTGAGTCAGCGTCACGACTCACAGGTGAAAGAGTTAAAATCACATTAATTCAATAACAAATAACTTTATAAAAGAAATGAATCACCAGCATTTAGAAAATATTTCAGATGTTTTTATTATTCTGATTCCAGTTCGTTCAGATTTACAAGCTTCTGCTTCTTAAAAAACAAAAAAAAAGTCAAATTTAAACTAAACTCAGGTTCAGATTCATATTTTTAAAAGCCTCTTTTTATCAAGATAATAAAAACTCAAAGTGACCAAAACATCCGGGTTTCTGTTTCCCTGATGAGCCGACGAGAGTTCGTTTAAACAAGAGTAAGAAAAAACTGAGTTAAAAAAGTTTAAGATAAATATAAAAATACAGGAAACGTGTTGGAAATAAAACACTCTGATATTTATGGGAAAAAAAACTCCTGAATCCAGGAAGATTTAGTGATTTACAGTTTTTTATTTTGATACTTTCAGTAAAGACTGAAACTGATTTCTAAAACCTGCAGAAACTAACGAGTTGATCTCGACTCCACCTGGTTGAGTCACCTGTCGGTGTTCCAGGTGTGTCTGATGCTTCTAGCTGCATAATGTTTCATACAGGTGTAGATACTCATATCATTAACATCAGACCCACCTGGAACACCAACAGGTGACTCAACCAGGTGGAGTCGAGATCAACAGGTTGTTATTAAACAGGATCAGCTGGGAGCGTCGAGTCTGAACTGAACGTGTAGATTTAGATTTGTTTTGTTTTTGTTGGAAGAGTTTCTGCCTCTTTCATTCTACATTCCTTCAGTGAAAGTCACCTGGCTGCAAGGTGCGAGTCATAAGACCTGGTCATGACAGAACGCTGCACACGTTAATGTTTATCGCTTCCTGATCAGTGAGCATCAACCAGAGACCGAACTGCGTGTAGAACAGAGCGCTGGGAGGGCGGAGCCAGTCTGAAAGGAGCCATGACGTGAAGGAGTGGAAACTATCGAGTGGATTAAAACTTTCTAAAGATATTTAAATCAGCTGATTTCCTTCATTCATCAGTGAACAGACCTTCACGCGATATGAGCACCAAGGTGACGAGCTGCGGTGCAGATAAATCGGCTTTATTACAGCTCGTATCAACAGCTGGTCGTCATGGCAACGCGTTCACTGCAGAGACTGCTGATTATAAATCCTGGAATTATTTCAGAAGGAGATCCAGCTTCTGGAGGACTTCATAAACCACCCATTTAGTTGTAACTAGTTATCTGATGTTTATATAAAAACATGGTGAGCAGGTAAGTGGGCGGGACTTTCAGCCTGTCTCTTGTAATACAACATGGCGACTCCTGTCAAGTGATTTCATGGCTTCACTTTTCATGAGACGGACGTCTAGTGTCTCTCTGAGCGTGTTGTTTATGTAAACAGACAGATGTGTCCTGATGACTGACGTGCTCGTCCCCTTTGGATCCTCCGAACGATCGATGGATTTAAGCTCAAACATTCAATAAACAGCAGATTCTATAAGCACCATTTAAATTAAATACATAATCTCGAACCTGTTGAACATCTGTCTGGACAAAATATTTTTATTGACTGTTAAACTCCAGATGTGTGACACAGTCTTTATATTAAATATAATCAGATATATTAAGCAACATTCATCACACCAAGTCATTAAACTGAACTTTCTAATTGTTCCATCAGTGCTGCTACGGGAGCCCGGGGGTCCAAACAGAGAGATGTGAAGTCTGCAGGAGGAAGGGGGCGGGGCATGTCAACCACACAGGACATCCCAAAAGTAAAAATGTATAAAAAAGATCATGATCGTGTGGATCAGCAACAGGTTCTAACACCGACACAAATTTATTAAATATGTTGAAAAGTCAAAACTTCAGTTCAGCATTTTAAACAAGATGAAACTTAAAGAAGTTTCCTGAAGCTGACGGTCCAGTTCTGATCATCTGGTCCAGTTCTGATCATCTGGTCCAGTTCTGATCATCATCTGGTCCAGTTCTGATCATCTGGTCCAGTTCTGATCATCTGGTCCAGTTCTGATCATCATCTGGTCCAGTTCTGATCATCATCTGGTCCAGTTCTGTTCATCACCTGACCCAGTTCTGATCATCATCTGGTCCAGTTCTATTCATCATCTGGTCCAGTTCTGATCATCATCTGGTCCAGTTCTGATCATCATCTGGTCCAGTTCTGATCATCTGGTCCAGTTCTGATCATCTGGTCCAGTTCTATTCATCATCTGGTCCAGTTCTGATCATCTGGTCCAGTTCTATTCATCATCTGGTCCAGTTCTATTCATCATCTGGTCCAGTTCTGATCATCATCTGGTCCAGTTCTGATCATCATCTGGTCCAGTTCTGTTCATCATCTGGTCCAGTTCTGTTCATCACCTGACCCAGTTCTGATCACCTGGCCCAGTTCTGTTCTGTTCATCTGGTTGATCATCTTCTGGCCCGGTTCTGATCACCTGGTCTGGTTCTAGTCACCTGGTCCGGTTCTGATCAGCTGGCCCGGTTCTGGTCATCATCTGGTCCAGTTCTGGTCATCATCTGGTCCGGTTCTCATCCTCATCTGGCCCGGTTCTCGTCCTCATCTGGTCCGGTTCTAGTCATCATCTGGTCCGGTTCTCATCATCATCTGGCCCGGTTCTCATCATCATCTGGCCCAGTTCTCATCATCATCTGGCCCAGTTCTGGTCATCATCTGGTCCGGTTCTGGTCACCTGGCCCGGTTATGCGGTTCTGATCATCTGGTCCGGTTCTGATCACCTGGTCCGGTTCTGATCACGTGTTTACACCAGAAGCAGCAAAAGGACGATGACACACTAGAATAACATCAAATCCATCAGGGCTTCAATACTGTAATAGAGGCGATGCATCAATTTAAGTGTCGGGCGATGGATCTGCAGAGAAGGCGGTATAATCACAGCACGCAGCAGGTCTGAGAGATCCAGAGACTGTCGAGGGTAAAAAAACTGATAAATTACACTCAAAGACAACAAACTCAGCTGGCGGAGAAAAGGCAATTACACCAGATCAAATCCATCAACCTGCTGCAACCAGAACGCAGAAACAGGGAGGTAAAACCTGTTGAAGTATTTACATCCCACCTGCTGGCACACGTCTTCAAAGAGGTTTTAAATGAGGATGCTTCTATATTTTATTCATTTTATTGATTCCAAGCCATGAATAAATAAAAGTCCCTGAAATCGGAGTTTACTGCTTTAAACAAAATCTGCCTCTGACATGTTCCATCTGTACATATAAACCTAAATGATTTAAATCTCATTAACACCGTCGCTCACGGAGACGAGGACAGAATGTCCAACTCTCTCAGTATAAAGTTATTTGTTCCTGACGTCTCAGTTTAAATACAGTTTTATTATAAATGTTTATTTACACACTATCAGACTCTCTGACCTCCAGAAACTGGAGAATTAAAGCAGATCTGATTCCAGTAGAATGAAACAGCCCTTTAGTAGAGGAACATGTGGAACATGTGGAACATGTGGAACCTCGGACCTACCAGGGTTCAGCAGACCTCGTCTGTTTGAGGCCCGGCTGTAGTTAAAAGCTCCATCAGCTTCAGATCGAGGAACTCGTCTGTATCTCCTCAAAAAGCTACAAAAAGACGGCATGATGGAGGTTTAATCCCAGCTGATGGTCCAAAACCCACCGCACAGGAAGTTCAGGTACGACCAAACAACAACAACAACAACAACATCCGTCCTACAGCTCTGAGTCTTTACTGAGTCACCAGTTCAACAGGACGTCTGATGGACAACACGTCCAGCCAATCAGCATCATGTTTACAATCACCTGGGATCACCCCTCTGAGGCTGAAGACGAGACTCGGCTTGGTCTAATGTTCCACTGGTAAACAGCTCAGATTACCGACCCGTGTTCACAGGAAGTATATGATCCAACACCCAGATGAAAAGTTCTAATGAGACAAACATGGTACCGCCAAAATAAAGCTCACCTCCAGCAGAGCTGTGTGCTTTAATCTACACCCAAACCATAATCTACTAGATTAAACGCGGCCCTCACCCCTGCTGATTCATCCTCTGGCCTTTGACGTGGACATGAAAGACAGAACAGCGTCCTCTGTCCACGCTGTCAGTCAGCTGACAACATTCTCACCGTGTCCTTGTTCAACTCAAGTCCTCAGGTCGGATACGTGAGCAGAGTGTCAACATGATGGAGATAAAGAACGACTGACAGACAGACAGACAGAAGCTTGGACACAGTTACCAGTAATTTATCAGCCCAAATATCTGAATGTGTACGAACTTCTAAACAGATTTAAATTCTTTTGGATTGAAGTCAAAATGAATTATGATTGAATTAGTTTATATTAACCTGCTCAATCAGAACATCTCTGAATATGTGATGGGCTTCAGCTTAAACCTTACCAGGTTTGTGTATCACACACACACACACACACACACACACACACACACACACACACACACACACACACACACACACACACACACACACACACACACACACACACACACACACACACACACACACACACACACACACACACACACACACACACACACACACACACACACACACACACACACACACACACACACACACACACACACACACACACACACACAAGTGTGTTTTGTTATCCTTATGGGGACCGTCCATTGACTTCCATTAATTTTAGTAACTAGATTTATACCTAACCCAAACCCTTTTACTAACCTTAACCATTACTGATCTATAACTAACCCTAAGACTAACTAAAACTCTATTCACACCATACCTATAAACCTAACCCCTAACCCTAAAAAGGGGAGTCCCCCTCATGGGGACCAGGCTTCGGTCCCCACAAGAACCCTCGGACCCCAGAAAGATAGTAAAAGTCAGGAAACGGGTCCACAGGAGGTCAGAAATACAAACCCACACACACACACACACACACACACACACACACACACACAAGTGTGTTTTGTTATCCTTATGGGGACCGTCCATTGACTTCCATTAATTTTAGTAACTAGATTTATACCTAACCCAAACCCTTTTACTAACCTTAACCATTACTGATCTATAACTAACCCTAAGACTAACTAAAACTCTATTCACACCATACCTATAAACCTAACCCCTAACCCTAAAAAGGGGAGTCCCCCTCATGGGGACCAGGCTTCGGTCCCCACAAGAACCCTCGGACCCCAGAAAGATAGTAAAAGTCAGGAAACGGGTCCCCAGGAGGTCAGAAATACAAACCCACACACACACACACACACACACACACACACACACACACACACACACACACACACACACACACACACACACACACACACACACACACACACACACACACACACACACACACACACACACACACAATCTGTTTGCATTTATGTAACATGCAGGTCACATGACCAGTCATACATAGAACATGATTCCAACTAAAACCAGGTACATTTATCACCAACCTGGTGACCAACCGTCAGCTCTGAGATACAGACTTTATTATTACTGTCAGACCAGAAGGTCAAAGGTCAAACCCTCAGGGTTTCATATCATGACCCGGTGGACCTTTAGAGACCTGAACCTGACTGATACGTGGTGGACCTTTAGAGACCTGAACTCGACTGAGACCTGGTGGACCTTTAGAGACCTGAACCCGACTGAGACCTGGTGGACCTTTAGAGACCTGAACCCGACTGAGACCTGGTGGACCTTTAGAGACCTGAACCCGACTGATACGTGGTGGACCTTTAGAGACCTGAACCTGACTGATACGTGGTGGACCTTTAGAGACCTGAACCTGACTGATACGTGGTGGACCTTTAGAGACCTGAACTCGACTGAGACCTGGTGGACCTTTAGAGACCTGAACCCGACTGAGACCTGGTGGACCTTTAGAGACCTGAACCTGACTGATACGTGGTGGACCTTTAGAGACCTGAACCCGACTGAGACCTGGTGGACCTTTAGAGACCTGAACCCGACTGAGACCTGGTGGACCTTTAGAGACCTGAACCCGACTGAGACCTGGTGGACCTTTAGAGACCTGAACAGGAAATGATGTCTGCAAACTTTAATAGAACTGAAGCACCAGTGAAGAACAGGTCAGAACTCGTTATTCATCCAGGTTTCTCAGAACCTGGTCCTGTGACGTTGCCTCCAACATTTCTACAGAACTTTCTGCAGCTGGAGACAAAGATTCTGATCCATCTGGATAGTAAATGTAACCGCAGCAGCTCAGTGTAGATAAAAGGAAAGTGAGTCACCGAGTCCTGGTTCATATTTCCTGGAACAGGAGGAGGAACCTGAAACTGGAGCTCTGTGGAACCTCACAGGTGAGACAACATGAGGTGGTGACGTACACGTCACCATCAGAACATTCTACTTCACTACGGCAGAGAGATTCTAATAAAAATAACCACAGAGACTAATTAGCTTTCAAACCCAAATGAAACCCAGACTGAAGGAGGTTCAACGCCGACCAGCTGAAGGACACAGTGATGGTGCTGATCAGCTGCAGCAGAACCGGAACATGCAGCAGCTAATGTAGGCTGAATATTTCATTAAGTGCTTATCAAGGTTTTTCCTTCATCAGGGAAGAACTGAAGTCCAGATGCACCGAGTTCAGTTTTAGAATAATAATTTGATTACAGTGTTCCTGAAACAAATAAATCTGGTTTTAATTTGGTCTTTATATAAAACTACAGATCACATGATATTCTGCAGATATGCAGGACAGATTTAAATGATTATATCTTCTGATTAATGATTTACTAGAACTCAGATTTTACTAGATAATTAAAACAAACTCCATGTTTCACATGGAGTTAAACTCTCAGATATAAAACATTATTATAATAAAAGACTTTTGAACATCTAAATGTCTTATTACACATATTTTATAAGAACTCATAATTCATCTCGTGTCCTTCACTTTAAAAGTTTCCAGAAACTTCTTGAGTCTAACCTCTTGGTCCTCCTGCTGCTGGGAGAACCAGCGGTTCTGGTTCTGGATCATCGAGGTCGAACTAATAATGTTCTCCCTGAAAGTACACGCGGTGATATCTGGGCCCTCAGAAACACATTAAAAACAAAAAGCCTGTTTTCAGCCGACTGATCCATAAGTCTGCCACACGGGCTCCAAGAACGACGCTGACAACCGAGCCGGGACATCCATCAAACACAGCGGGGGGGGGGGCTGATTGCACGGACGGCCCATCCATCTCTGGGCAAATTACAGCAACCATGAGGGAGAAATCAACTGGTGAACAGAGAGAGATGGATGGAGAGAAGCAGGAAAAACAAACAGAGAAAAGATGAGACAATAACAACAAGCAAAACAAAAAGTTCAATATGAAGACATGAAGACAGGCTGGACGAGACTCACGAGGATCCAAGATGGAGTGAGGAAAGGACGGAGGAGGAGTCGACAGATAGAACGCAGTACGCTGGTAAATGAGACCAATTTAAATTCAGTTCTTCATCCGTCTCTCCAGACTCTGAAGAGTCAAAGTCCAACACACAGACTTTAAATTCACTCAATCGTCCCCAAAAAACAGCAAAAAGCAGGAAAGAATTCAAGTAAAATCCAGTAAGAAGTGCAGCTGAATGGAAGACTCAAGCAGGTGAACTCAGCAGGACAACTACTACCTGTATCACACAGTTCTACTACAACATGTACAAAATTCACTAAATATAATGAAAACTTCAGCATGATTCTGAATTTCTGCCCTTGTACTTTTATTTTGAAAGGAATACAAATGGGAAACTACGGCTGTGGTTGAGGTACACCTTAACTGCTTCAATTCAACGGACAGGTTAAAATGAGGAAACAGTGCGCTGACAGGATGAACAAACATTTCCCAACAACCTGGGTTCATCTGTGGAGGCAGATAACTGAATAATCTAACGACTTCCTGTAAATTCAAATAGTGTTTCTGAGAAAATGTTCATCGCTAACAAGAACAAAGAAACTGCTGTTACATTTCTGACCCTCAGGGAGGAACTGAGGATTTAAAGGAAACAGAAAAGGGGTGTGGCATCACTGTTTCAAAATATCCTCTACAAAGATAAATAAATAAAAGACTCTTTATTTCACAGTTAAAGGAATCCAACACGTTTATACATCTTCATCCTGATGTTCCACAGGAAGTTCCAGTAGAATCAAACTCATTCATCTTACAAACTCAGAATCAGACATTAAATTTATAATCTTAAATCTGATCTCTGCCCCCCCCCCCCCACCACCCCCCCGTCTCTCTGACAGTAAACAGACGTTCACATGCCTCCACAGGAAGAGTTGTGCTGCGTTCACTGACATATGCTTCTGTTTATGCAACATCACCAGAGTTTACTTGTGCTGAAAAAACACATCTGCTCAGCAAAGAGACACAAAGAACCAGAACACGACTACAAGTCACTCGACTGTGGATCAGTCTGGAAGAGGTCTGGGGTTCCACATGAAGGTCTGGATCCATCACAACATGAAACAGGATCACATTTAAATCCTGCTGACAGCAGCAGCTGATCTGAAGCTCCTCTGCTGCTGCAGGACGTCGTGATATTCTATATATTTTAGTGGTTCTGTGGATTCTCAATCTGGACCTTGAAGGTCTTTAACATGTTGGTTCTGATGTACCAGCGTTCTGTTTCACGTCGTGTTTGTGGATCTGAAAACATCAGATAGTAAATCTGTCAGGACGCGTTAGTCCAGCGTCCGTGTGTCTTTACATCCTGTTTGAACATGAAGACGATGTTTGTTACAGTAAAACAATCTGTTCTATGTAAATAAAGAGTTTCCATTAAGCTTCAGATTGTTTAGATCACTGTGCATGTGATGTTCCTCAAACAGGGTGTGTGTATCACAGCGAGGATGAAGAGATCTAATTGAGCATGAAAGGCATCAGATGACCTCTGGTGGTTCAGTTCAGCTGCCAATCAAACATCTGCCCGCCTGAAGCTCAGCAACAAGCACACAGTCCTTCACGCTCAGATTCACCTGGACACGCTCTGACGTTTCATCTCCAGTTATTACTGAACCAACTATCAACCAGGATGTTTTTACAGCTGCAGCAGTTCAATCTGCATCATTTTATATATTCTAATCTGTTATTATAAATATTAACATAAACTTAACACACAAACACACGACAAACAGAACGACCTTAATGTTACCACCCATCTAACCTGGTGTTACCACAGACCAGCTGGTAGTTTAAATAACTAACTAGATCCCACACCTGTTTACTGTTTTAACTAGAATCAGCCTGTTGTGTATTTACTGGTAAATATATAAAATCAACCCGTTTAAAAACAGTGAACTGATAAACAACAGCAGGTTAGTAAACATCTCAGTATCCTGGACCTTCAGGATTATAGTTACTTTGTATCAATCCCTGCTCTGATTGGTCTGGAGGCGTGTCAGTCAAGCAGAACCAGCATGCTGATTGGACAGCTGGGCTGAGGTTCTTAAACAGCTGATCAATGGCTGCCTCCATGTGTAAGACTGTTTCCAGAGTCTTAAAGCTGGACTCCCTGGACCTGGACTCTATCCTCACTGAATTTATCATCTGACACACAAACACGAATCAGAAAATAAAAACCGCCTCCTACCCGACTCGTTGTTCTCTGGATCCATCTTGGAGGTGAAACAGCGGACGGCCTACCAGGTGGACCTTGACTCCTCTGCCTCTTTCCCTTTCTGTGTTTCCACTCTCACTGTCTCTCTCTCTCTCTCTCTCTCTGAACCCCCCACCCCCACCCCCCCTCACACAGTCATCGCTGACCTTGCAGTGCTTGTGTTTCCCCTCGCCGACAGCAGCAGCAGCTCTGCTGAGGGCTGCAGGTGAAGCTGTGTGTGTGTGTACGTGCACGCTGTGGCTAGATGACATCTGTTTATATTTGTTGAAGATGTTTCAATCAACCTGATTGGATGATGTTAATGCAGCTTAACAAAATGAAGGAATTCAGTGTTTTAAACTGTGTGCATGTTTTCATGTCTGTGCACGTTTCAGTCCTCGTGCTGCATAATAATTATCATCATGTGCTGCATGCAGATCATTTTAGTCCCAGAACTTAAAGGCATTTTAGTAATTTAGACTCATTTTCTAGTTATATGAATTTAAACATCCAGATGTTGTTTTAAAACAAAATGTTCCAGATTTTAAATTCTACAGAGAATTAAATCAAACATTTGCCTGTTGAATACTTTCTCCTTGTTGTAAACATTAATATGTTTGATCATTAATTATTTGGTTTGGATGCTGAGCTGTTTGACAGATTTCTGCTGTAAACCTGTGACTAAAAGCAGGAAACAGCTGTTCCACATTAAAATAAACTGATTTTACTGTGTGACATCACTGGATTAAAATCATTCAGAAACATCTCACCCACTCTGTACTTCAGATTTATGAGTTTAGTTGTAACCTCATTGTTTTATTTATTAGGATTAAGTGCAGTAACTTAGCTTTAACCTCTGGAGAGATGCTGTTATCACATTTAGAAACAGTGTCATGAAGTGAAAGAGTTAAACACCGACATGCTGATCGCTCTGACCTCCTTCAGACCTCTAAAGCAACAACTCACAACCAAAAAAGGTAAAAGCTGCCAAGCTGAGAGGACGATGGCATCTCTTAAGACCCTCAACCAACCAGTTACATACATAATATCTGCTGCTTAAAGCTAAACTACACTTTTATTTTAGAGGGAAGACAAAGTGAACGGTTCCTGCAGAGTGCACGTGGGCGTGCATGTAGTTTTCTGAGTAAATGTTAACAGGTCAGACTGACATGCAGCTGAAATTCAGGTAGTTTATTTCAAACAGGCATTTAAATGTCATCATCCACAGGATGAAGCTCCAGTTCTCCAGATTCCAGTAAAAACAGGTTTTAATAAACTGGATTTGTCCTTCTGTCTTCAGGTCAGAGGATAAAACAGGACGTTTGTCCTACATTTCTTCTACAGTCTGCAGGATTAATGAAGCACCGTGAAAAGGAAATGCTCAAACACACACACAGTGACAGCGTCGTGTTGGAGCCAAAAATAAAATCTAATTACAAGTTTGAAATACTTCAATTTAATTAATTTGTCAGGAAGTTTTTCATGAAAACTTTTAGTATCATCATGTATCGGTGATGTTTCATGTTTGCTGCTGTAAGAAGAAACAGGACAGTCAGTGTTATTGTGTTGAAACCTCAGAACAGCAGTCGCATGTTTCTTTGGTTTTATATGATCCAACTGAGCCACCGTAGACAAACATCTGAGAAGCAGCAGCTGATGTTTGAACAGTGAAAAATCAAGATGGTTATGGTTTAACATGTTACACCTCCAGTGACCTTTTCCAGCCTCATGTTGACCCGGTTCAGACTCTGTCAGGTCTGGAAGGTTCTGCTGTAAACATCAGAACCAAACACGGGCCAGAGAAAGTACTGAACAACAAACCGAGCGTCACACAACAAGCAAACAAAGATAAAAGCTTCCTGCTCTGGTAAACCATCGGAGGAGACGAAGGGAGGCGCGAGTCCTTTGAAGTTATATTTAGGCCAAAATCCTCCTTCACAGAACAAACCGTCTTATACGGTGAATACAAATCACAGCACCAACAGAGGAGGACGCGTCCTACGAGCACGGGAAGCTGCTCTGCATTTACGATTAGCACAGCATCAAAACACGCAGACCTGCTGCTTCTGATTGACTTTGATTCCTTCTGCATTTGCAAATATTCCCGTTCCACCTGGGACACAGATGCATGCTGGGTAACTGGTTTCCCGCCGGATACAACTTTGAAGATCTGAAGGCACAGAAGAAATTGCTGCAGGTGGTACAGATGCAGTTAAGTCACAGTTACACCAACTGCTTAGATTAAAGAGCAACACAGAGCAGGAAGCTTCCTCTGGTTTTACCAGGAGACCTGAACGCAGCAGGTCCAGGTGATGGACAGGTGATGGACGGGTGATGGACAGGTGGGCTTCTAGAAAACACCATGAACCTTATTAAACCTTTTTAAATGCCAAGAAAATGTTTCATTTATCTGCATGCTTTGTTTAATATTCTAATCTTAATGTTTGAGTTATTTCTGTACTTTAATTTTAACTAGTAAAATAATAATAATAATAAATATGAATTAGATTACAGATAAACAAAGGATTCATGATTCGTCCTTCTTTATGCCACAAATGTAAAACATGTAAGTTGTAGCTGAAAACACGCAGAGAGATCAAATAAATCCCAGACAGCAGGATTTTGGTGAAATTGATCATTTAGCTCAAACTATTCTTTCATAACTAGAAATGAAGGTTCAACTAAACTAAATAAATCCCATTTGGTCGGAGTCGAGTGACACGAGGTTCAGTTTTTAATCTGATCTATAGTTTTATTAAAGATTGAAGTTGGAAACAGATCATCAGGTTCTTGACTTCAGAGCTTTCTTCTGAAAGCAGGTCACCTGTTGCGATGCAGGGAGCACATGAAGGTCTCTGGGATCTGGACGGTCTCTGGGATCCGGACGGAGACCTGGAAGGTGTCTGGGATCTGGAAGGTGTGTCTCTGGGATCTGAAAGGTCTCTGGGATCTGGACGGTCTCTGGAATCTGGATGGTCTCTGGGATCTGGAAGGTGTCTGGGATCTGGACGGTCTCTGGGATCTGGACGGTCTCTGGGATCCGGACGGAGACCTGGAAGGTGTGTCTCTGGGATCTGGAAGGTGTGTCTCTGGGATCTGGAAGGTGTGTCTCTGGGATTCTTCAGTCCGTCCTCATCTCTCTCTGCTGAGTTTATCTGACTGTTCAGTTTAAGAGCAGAAACAGTGACTGCAGCACCTGCTGCTTTGCTCTTACACGTTTAACATAATAAAAGCCTCTTAACTACCACAGAACTACAAAATAAAGCTGCACACAGAGAACACGTTGATTACAAACAGCAACAGGTTCAGGTGAATCCAACATGTCTTCATATATGTGGTCACATGACGCCACCCTGACTGGACTGATGTGGTTCTATTTGATTAAACGTGTCGGAGCTTCAGCAAATCAAACAAACTTCAGTCCTCATGAAGAAACAGGAAGTAAAAAGAAGCTTTTATTCTGTCGATTCTGGATCTTTTTCATTCAGTACTGAACTTGATTCTTTGTTTTTTTATTTTATTGCTGAATCATGAACGAGGTGTTGCATCATAAAACAACATCCTGCAGGTATATAACGATGGTAGTATTTACATCCATCTCTGAACTCCACGCTGTAGAAGATGAAGGACGTCTAGAGGCTCATTCACACAGACTCATTCTGCCACTTTTCCAATCAGCGATCAATGTTGTAGTCGTCACATTATCTGTAATGCAATCAGCAGTTTACCACAGGGAGCTGTTGCTCGGCAGACACGAGGCCTGCGGGGATGCAGAGACCTTGGAACTGCAGACAGCATCCAGACACATCAGCAGTCTGAGATATCACCTCCAGCCACCGCTCACAAACATAAGCACTCCATCCGGGGGGAGACGTGCCTTTCTGGCTCCGCCCTCATCTCCCATTCCACTCGTCTCAGCAGCCAAGAGGGAAACATTTTCCATTTTCTATTAAAACAGCAGCTGTTTGCCTGTCAGAGCTGCTGCTGCAGGAGAAGAAAGACGAGGGCGACCAGAGTCCAACGTCCCCAAAAATAGCAACAGAGACGACGACGTGCACACACGCGCGCACGCTTTCTGAGGCCTGGTGTCATTACTTTATTCATGAAATCCTCCATCAGGCGCATGTTCAAGATTTAACAAGAATCCAATATTTGCTGCTGCTGCTGGTGTGAGAGCTGGATCACATGACCAGGACCTTCAGGAGAAGATCCGGTCACATATAAAAACTCCATCAAGCAGAAACAGACCGACTCCAACCTGATAAACTACGTCAGGTTCTAAAATAACCCTGATGATTTCAGCTACAGCACTTGAAACCAGTTTGTTCTGGATCAAACGTTCAGCGTCACCTGAACACTCATGATGTTCAACGCAGAACCACTGGGACATTTCTAAACCCAGAAACATCACAGGGTGGGTCAGTGGACTTCCTGTTCTGTTAAAGAGGAACCTGATGCCTCGCCATGAACCAGCTGACTGATGAGTGATCCGCCATCAAGCACAAAAACATCTTTTTATATCGACATTTTGTTCCTTCTGGAAAAACATGATTAAATCTTTCTCAGCGTGCGGACACGTGGCGAGGTCTTCATCCCATCATGTGTAAAACAAGCTTCAGATTCAGAAAAACCAGGAACATTAAGACTTCCCATGTGCAGTCAGGTGACAAGGTTCGATTCAGACGGGACGAGCTGCAGAATGCTTCAGAGCAGGTGAAACAAACGCTCCCCTTCAGCGTGTATGAAGTCAGAGTTCATGCAGAAATCAGAGACAACAAGATCTTCCTAGATTAACTCAAACTCAGCTGGATTAACGAGGTTTAATCTCCTAGAAACCAGATCAAATTAAAGTTTTCAGGTTCCAGACATGTTAAGACTTTTCATGCAAATTATTTTATAATCCTGTAAATTCAAACATCAAACGCATGACGGCTTCAGCAGATCACATGACTGTTTTCTCTCTTTACAAAGTCCAAACGTTCCCTCTTGATTTCATCGTCTCCAGCTGAAATCTGATCTGAAGTCGTGAACGAGGATAAAACAGAATTAAATCTGATGAAGTGACCCATTTGTCAAATTTCCTCTGAGACGACCAGCGTCCCAACTGCGTTTATCTAGTTCATCAATACGTCCAGAAAATCCAGGGTTTTACACTCCAAACCGTTTCCATAGTAACCACTGACCAAAACACTGTACAGAAAACACACACACCTAAACCAGTTAGAAGTTTTCAGTTGTAACTGAAGCTGCACCGTTACTAATAATAGTCTGATGTTTTATATAAACCTGAACTCTGGTCTCAAGCACTCAAACACCTGTTCAGGTGAAGCCCCGCCCACATCCAGTGACCGCTGGAGACAGGTCGACCCCATACAGAAAGCAGGTTAAGAACATGACTGACTGACGAGTCTCAAACCCGGATGTAAAACTCGGTTCTTAGACAATAAACCAGAATTATTACAGTCAAAGTTTAACTTTGAAAACCTGCAGCTGAGTTTCGAGTCACCAAACAATCTGCTCTCTGATTGGACGGGATTTTCAATCAAAACATTATTAATTCAGTTATATGTATTACTGATTTATAAACTTTAACCCAGATTAGTTTCACTTTATTTAGTATAAAGTTTAGTTCAGGTCAGTTTACTGTAAATGTCGACTTATTTCCTAAATGTCCACATTTCTTACAAGACACATGATTTTAAATAATTTCAGATCATTTGTTGCAACTGACATTTAAAAAAAAGATAAATTGTCGTACTGGACCTTGAAGGGAACCTTGAATCTCATAAATATTGTAATTTGTCGATTTTTTCCTGGTTTGAGGATAAAATGAGCAGATCACCGTTTTACATCGCAGATAAAAACAAATTTATTCTCAGATAGTTAAAACCGGTCAGATGTGTTATCGTTGCTAATGTTCAGACCATTATGTAATCAACAAATTACCTGCCAGCCGACAGGTGCTGAGATCCCACAGTAAAATGGTGTCCCTGAACGCACCACCATACTTTTTTTAACTTCAATCTTTTATGTCGCTTTTGTAATTAGGTCCAAACAGGGACCCTGAACGCATCACAGCACAGCCGATTATTCCTTCAGCATGTCAACACACACACACACACGCACGCACACGCACGTCTTACCGACTGGCATTTTGGTGCTAAATGTACCGCAGTCCTCCTGTGAGCCGAGCAGCGACGGATCCCGGTTCGGTTCGTTAGTTAGCCTCCATGTAGCTTCTCCTGTCGCTCCACTTCACCTGACATCCGAATGACAAACCTGTGACACAAAATCACCTGTTTACAGTTTCACACGACACGTTCGAGTCAGAACACGGACACACGGTTTGATTCTGGAGCTAAAACGGTTCCGCAGTGACACCGAACCACCGGGAAACGGTGTGACCGGTCCGGGGGGACGTGACCGAGACGACGGGACTACCGTGGAGGTGAAAACACACAGAGACGTTACTGACACAGACAGGAACATACCTGCAGGTAAACAGCAGCACGGCAGATTAACTCGTTACCACACTGCTTCCTGCTTTACGGTGACAGACAACACGGAAGTGTGCGTGTGTGTATGTGCGCGCGCGCTCTGCAGAAGAGCAGGGCCAAAAAAACTAAAACACATGCTATTTGATCCAGAAACACGTGGTCTCTACAGAACCAGAACCAACAGGAACATTCCCCCGGTAAGGTGTGCAGTTGGTCTGAGTGATCACGTGACTCAACAGCATATTAACCTTCAGGAAGTTCTCACGTGGCATGCTCACCTCACCTGAACAGTACTGAGTCCTTCATACAGAACACCTGAGAAGTTCTCCAGAGGTGCGTTTGAGGTCAAATTGTCCAGGTGGGTCAGATGAAGGTCAAGGTGCTATTAGGCCCCGCCCATCAAGCAGGATCTGGACTAGAAGTGTTCCATGAGAGTCAGAAGCAGCCAGATGTGTGAGGTTAGGATCCAGTTTACTGGGTTGGAACATTAAACACACACAGTCAGGTTAAGTTCAGGTAACTGTTTAACACACCTGATCTAAACTGGACCTGATCAGTGTGGTTCAGGTGTGGCAGCAGGTAAACGAGCAGTGACTCACACTTTGGAACTTTTACTCACATTATTTACAGTTATTGTTAGAATTCATGTTTTTAAAGTAAATAATCAACACATTGAACTGAAGACTTCTCTGTCTGAGAGTTGGTTAATCAATACATCAGGTGATTATCATCCAATAACTGACTGACTGACACACCTGCATTTGTTAGCATCCTCCTGGTCTTTGAAACTAAACCCAGTGCATATGTGGGTTTTCTCCAGGGTTTCTGGTTCCTCCAAACCCTGAACCTGAACAAGCAGGTAAAGAAAATATAAACTATAAAAACTAAGTAGTTTTTATTTTAATGATAAATAATCTGAACACGTTTGTTCCTAAACTGTTGAACCTTCATCAGTGTCGCAGGTGTCTTCAGTCTTTTTAGGCTCTAACAGGATATCTTTGTGTGAATCACTCTGAACATGGACCAGATAAAGACCAGACCTGTCTGAGGAGCTCAGAGAGAAGATGTTAATCTCCATGACCATCTCTAAGCAGCTTCACGTTCCTGTGATCAGCTGATCATATTGTACAAGGTTGATGTGACTGTAGCAGGACAACGTCCAGGATGTGGACACAAGAGGAACTACAACCACAAGGGGATCAGATGGAGAGAGGAGATTGTAAAATAAAGGAAACTATCATGTCACATTCTTTATGCTCCGTGGAAGAAGATCCAGGAGAACTCCTGACAGAAAAACCCTCAAACAGACTGGAATAAAACTAAATGCACATTGAGCTTCAAACTGGGACTGATGAGATGAAACTGGAACTCTTGAGTCTCAGATACTTCCTGTAACTAAAGGAAAAGAAGAACAGATTGTTTCTTGTCTCATATGATTGTGATGATATATCAGTTCCAGATGTTTTATGTCCTCTAAGTCCAAGATCATGTTGGTGGAGTCACATGACTTCTTATGTCCATTAACTACAGTCTTTTCTTCTTCTGTTTAATCTCAGATGAATCTAAACACATCTGGATCGTCTCACATGCACTAACACATTGTTAGTGTCACATACAAGATAAATCAGTCTTCATCATCACTTCATTAAAGTAACAGTCACACAGACGTCCTAGAGACAGTAATTATCCCGAGCTGGACTAAAATAAAAAACCTCGCCGAGCTGATGAGTAAATGTACGTGAAAGTGTCCCGTTTGTGCTTTTTAAGCTCTTAAGGACCTTTGCTGCATCGTCCAATGGACTTAAGGGTGATTAAAGGCTTTGCCCACACAGATGGGATGCCAAGCGTGTTAAAGTCAAATGAGTGACGGTGACTGTCAGCACCCAGACCTGATGGAAAACATCAACATTTTCTCCTAAAAAGATCATGTTAGAGTAATTACTCTAATGCATGAGACATCCACATGTCATCATTGTACAATGGGACTAAACCCAGGATTAATACAAAGCTGGAGGGGGTGTGGTTCATATGGTCATGTGATTAATGAACACACATCAACAGATTTATCAGCAGCAACGTTACCGACAACCAGTTTACTGTAAGAAATGAAGTTCCAAACTAACAAATCTGTTTCACCCAGCTGTTCAAATAAAGAAATAGAATTGATGTGGGTGAGGTTCTGCATCATGGAGACTGTGTCACCATGCCGACAGCTGCAGCACAGTGAGATGATAGTTTAAGGATGGAACGAGTGTTTAGAGACCAGAGAAACTGAAATGATTTACAGCAAAAGGAACTGTGTGAATCTGTGAGCTGGTGGTGTGTCAGAGTATTTATAGATAGTTCTGCAGACGGGATCCATCATGTTGATCTGATGCAAAGTTAAAACACAGCTGTCCACATCTGTCTTTTACTTTTTACCAAAATCTAAACTTTATTTCCTTCTTCATTGTTTTTACTCCCTAAAACAATAAGTAGAAACACAGAGTAACTGGAGGAGGGGGGGGGGGGGGTTAGTTCCCTGAACATCCATGTGTTGTCTGAGTTCAGGAGGCAGCCGTGTGCAGCCATCCTCAGCTAAATATTGATGAGCTTAAAGCGTAAACTAGTGAAGTCAATGAAACGTTTACACAGTCACAGTTTCCTCATTACGATGGAAAATTGGCTGCTGATTGTCTGGCTGCTTTGGGATGTTTTTGATGCAACAAGTCCAGTTTAGTTGTTAATCAGCAGATTCTGTGAGCCAATAAGATTTCTGAGAAGTCAGTGTTTTATGTAAATGGTTTTTAGTTTCTTCTGAAGTGGAAGGATGAAACCTTCTCAGTGAGGAATCTGATGACATCATCAAACCCAACTCCAGTCGTTAGGTTTCACTCATTAGCATCAACCATCTGATGACATCATCAAACCCAACTCCAGTCGTTAGGTTTCACTCATTAGCATCAACAATCTGATGACATCATCAAACCCAACTCCAGTCGTTAGGTTTCACTCATTAGCATCAACAATCTGATGACATCATCAAACCCAACTCCATGATGGATCGTTGTTTTAATTCTGCACCTGATTGTGTTTGTGATTTTATTGGATGCAGCGGAGCGTCGTCTCGTTCTGATGCTCATCTGGCTGCTGAGGGTTGAGGGTTGTAATCCGTACAGCTTCATACATTCATTCTTTACTTCCACAGAGACTCTTTGGACCGGGTCTTGATCAGGATTGTTTCTTCCTGCAGCTTCCTGTTCTCTGTTGAAAATGACCCAATCAGAACATCCTGTTCTGAACTGTTTAATGCTGCTGTAGCTCCGAGGCTTCACTGATAATTCCCTCATTCCTTTTAGGTTGATCTGAAATTCAGAGAAGCGACAGGATGGATTTTAAACTCCTCATCAGGTCTGGACCAGATCAACTCTAAAGATTCAAACCTTCTGTTATTATTCTAAGGAGGAGGATCATAAATATCAGAGACAGAGTGAGTGAGGTGCAGCAGTCTGCAGAGATTCTTCAGTTTGATTTATTTACAGCTGCAACAAGTTGGTTTCTGTATTCTGTGCTGATAAATTCAAAGTATCAGAGTTAATGTGGAATTTATTCAGTTTTTCTGTTTGTAGAAACGAATAAACCAACAAATCCTCAATCAAACTGACAATATTTTAAATATTTTATCGCTTTATTTTATTTACAAAGTCTGAGTCTCAAAATTAATTTAAACATATTCAACATTTCTTCCTGTTATAATCTGAAACTTTTGCTTCTGTCTTGGTGCTTTTCATGTGATTCTTAAACTATTTCCTCAATAAATATACGAATATTTCAACTATTTATCTAAACATCTGAACTGAATCTGAAGAATCACTACAGCAGAAAAACAAAATGGGATTCAAACGCGTTTAGGGAACACGACTCGGTCATGTGACTCTGTCCGGTGACTCGGTCCAGTGACTCTGTCCAGTGACTCGGTCCAGTGCCTCGGTCCAGTGACTCTGTCCAGTGACTCGGTCCAGTGCCTCGGTCCAGTGACTCTGTCCAGTGACTCGGTCCAGTGCCTCGGTCCAGTGACTCTGTCCGGTGACTCGGTCCAGTGACTCTGTCCGGTGACTCGGTCCAGTGACTCTGTCCGGTGACTCGGTCCAGTGACTCTGTCCAGTGACTCGGTCCAGTGCCTCGGTCCAGTGACTCTGTCCGGTGACTCGGTCCAGTGACTCTGTCCGGTGACTCGGTCCAGTGACTCTGTCCGGTGATCCGGTGACTCGGTCCAGTGACTCTGTCCGGTGACTCGGTCCAGTGACTCTGTCCAGTAACTCGGTCCGGTGCCTCGGTCCAGTGACTCTGTCCGGTGACTCGGTCCAGTGACTCGGTCCAGTGCCTCGGTCCAGTGACTCTGTCCGGTGACTCGGTCCAGTGCCTCGGTCCAGTGACTCTGTCCGGTGACTCGGTCCAGTGACTCGGTCCAGTGACTCGGTCCAGTGCCTCGGTCCAGTGACTCGGTCCAGTGACTCGGTCCAGTGCCTCGGTCCAGTGACTCTGTCCAGTCATTTGGTTCAGTTCCGCTCTCACTCGGGACGATGGAGAACTTTTCAGGACTTCCTGTTGAGCTCAGATCCATCAGTCGACTTCTCGCTCATAAAGAAACAGAGACTCTCTCAGCTGAACGTTCCTGATCAGGAACCGTGATCTCAGATTTGGAGGATCTGACTCTCCTCTTTGAACGCTGAAGGTTGTGGTTTGATGACACCAACAGAACCTCATCATGTGCAACAAGTAAAGACTCGAGGTTCCCCTCTTCTGCAGGTCTAGGCCTGTCCATGAACGTTTGGCTGGAAACCCTCTGATACCAGAACTTCAGATCACATGAAACCAAACTGAAGAAAAGATTTCTACTGAAATTCACTGTGATGTCAGTCTCATTTGTGCAAAGTCAAAGTGTGAGAACCAAAATAAAAGCTGTAAAACTGAACCAACAGAGACCCGGACTGTTCTGAACTCGGAGTTGTTTTCATTCCTGTTACATGTGAAAGATGTTGCAGCACCTCATCATCAGCTGAAGGCCCGGTTCGTCCAGGTCCAGATAAATAAAATGTTTAATCAGAGTCAGAGAAGTTAATAAAAGTCTAAAACATTGTCTCATTAAAAGGTTTCTGATCCTTTCACTCAAAGATCCACTGAAACATACACCGTGTCAAGGTTTCTCTTTAATTAACATTCTTTTTATTTTTTAGTTGTTGTTATGCAAGCTGTGTGTTTTTGTTCACATTTATAATTTATTTTACAATTTTAAGGTCCTTTTAAAGCTGTTTTCCATCCATTTGTTTGTTTCTGAATCTTTAAAGTTTCTCTTTTTATTCATGTTTTGTTGTGTAGAATATTTAGTTTCTGTCTCCATCAGAATGTCTATAACTCTGATCCATTCTGTTTATTTAATGTGCTTCATATTCAAACTGACAGAATCTGATTTAGATTATTTTAATCATCTAATCATAAGATTTGTAGCAATAAGAACAAACTAACAAACTGAGCAGTTTTATTTATTTCAGCTTGTTTTATTTTGAAATAAACCGAATACATACTGACTGTCTGTTTTATTCTCAGTTTTCTTCTTTCTGCTGAAACTGGATCTTAAATCTTTAAATTTTAAACATCTTTATAAATAAATTTAACAGAAGAATTTGGTGTTTTTGGTGGATTTTGTTGTTTTTGAGTTCTGACAATGTTTTTCTGTATACCAAGCCTCTCGTCATTACAAAAAACTGAATGTTATGTTCTAGATTATGAACTGTTGTTCAGTAGATTCTCACATTTCATCCTCAAATAAAACATAAATAAAATCTTTTGTTTACCATCCGTCTCACGTAGCTGTTGATCTTTAAAATCCCCCGTTAACTCAGTGTAGATGGGATTCAGTGCAGGTTCAGTCTGATAGCCAGAGAGATGCAGTTCCATACTGTAACCATGTTTCTCACCTTAGAGGGCAGAGTTGAGCTGCGGTGCTGATGCTGCTCCCTCATCTCAGATTCAGATGTAACTCCCGCCTCTGCTGGGGCTGAAAGTGGGCCACGGCGTGCAGGTTTTCCTGGAGGAAAGGGAGGGAGCTTCCTTTGATTTTAGTCGGGTCAAACTCCAGATGATCTGTTCAACATGTCACACAGAAAAACACGGAAATGTTCTGAAATCAGGTAAAATCAGCTGGAGCTGCAGCCTGTCATTCAACCTGTGAATCTGAACATCATCACCAGCAGCAACCAGCAGCATCCTGCTCCAGCATCCTGCACCAGCAGCAACCAGCAGCCTCCTGCTCCAGCATCCTGCCCCAGCAGCATCCTGCCCCAGCAGCATCCTGCTCCAGCATCCTGCACCAGCATCCTGCACCAGCAGCAACTAGCAGCATCCTGCCCCAGCAGCCTCCTGCCCCAGCAGCATCCTGCTCCAGCAGCATCCTGCTCCAGCAGCATCCTGCTCCAGCAGCATCCTGCTCCAGCACCCTGCACCAGCAGCAACCAGCAGCCTCCTGCTCCAGCATCCTGCACCAGCATCCTGCACCAGCAGCAACTAGCAGCATCCTGCCCCAGCAGCATCCTGCTCCAGCAGCATCCTGCCCCAGCAGCATCCTGCTCCAGCAGCATCCTGCTCCAACAGCATTCTGCTCCAGAAGCATCCTGCTTCAGCAGCATCCTGCACCATCTGCATCCTACACCAGCAGCATCCTGCACCAGAAGCATCCTGCTTCAGCAGCATCCTACACCAGCAGCATCCTGCTCCAGAAGCATCCTGCACCAGCAGCATCCTGCTCCAGCAGCATCCTGCTCCAGCATTCTGCTCCAGCAGCATCCTGCTCCAGCAGCATCCTGCTCCAGCAGCATCCTGCACCAGCAGCATCCTACACCAGCAGCATCCTGCACCAGAAGCATCCTACACCAGCAGCATCCTACACCAGCAGCATCCTACACCAGCAGCATCCTGCACCAGAAGCATCTCCTACACCAGCAGCATCCTGCTCCAGCAGCATCCTGCACCAGCAGCATCCTGCACCAGCAGCATCCTACACCAGCAGCATCCTGCACCAGAAGCATCCTGCTTCAGCAGCATCCTACACCAGCAGCATCCTGCACCAGCAGCATCCTACACCAGCAGCATCCTGCACCAGAAGCATCCTACACCAGCAGCATCCTACACCAGCAGCATCCTGCACCAGAAGCATCCTGCTTCAGCAGCATCCTACACCAGCAGCATCCTGCTCCAGCAGCATCCTGCACCAGCAGCATCCTACACCAGCAGCATCCTACACCAGCAGCGAAGCATCCTGCACCAGCAGCATCCTACACCAGCAGCATCCTGCACCAGAAGCATCCTACACCAGCAGCATCCTGCACCAGCAGCATCCTACACCAGCAGCATCCTACACCAGCAGCATCCTGCACCAGCAGCATCCTACACCAGCAGCATCCTGCTCCAGCAGCATCCTGCACCAGCAGCATCCTGCCCCAGCAGCATCCTACACCAGCAGCATCCTGCACCAGAAGCATCCTACACCAGCAGCATCCTGCACCAGCAGCATCCTGCACCAGAAGCATCCTACACCAGCAGCATCCTACACCAGCAGCATCCTGCTCCGAAGCATCCTGCTTCAGCAGCATCCTACACCAGCAGCATCCTGCACCAGAAGCATCCTACACCAGCAGCATCCTACACCAGCAGCATCCTACACCAGCAGCATCCTCTCCAGCAGCATCCTGCACCAGCAGCATCCTGCACCAGCAGCATCCTGCTCCAGAAGCATCCTCAGCATCCTGCTCCAGCAGCATCCTGCTCCAGCAGCATCCTGCACCAGCAGCATCCTGCACCAGCAGCATCCTACACCAGCAGCATCCTGCACCAGAAGCATCCTACACCAGCAGCATCCTGCACCAGCAGCATCCTACACCAGCAGCATCCTGCACCAGAAGCATCCTACACCAGCAGCATCCTACACCAGCAGCATCCTGCTCCAGCAGCATCCTGCTCCAGAAGCATCCTGCACCAGCAGCATCCTGCTCCAGCAGCATCCTGCTCCAGCAGCATCCTGCTCCAGCAGCATCCTCCAGCAGCATCATCCAGCAGCCTCCTGCTCTCCAGCAGCATCCTGCTCCAGCAGCATCCTGCTCCAGAGCACCAGCAGCATCCTGCTCCAGAAGCATCCTACACCAGCAGCATCCTACACCAGCAGCATCCTGCACCAGAAGCATCCTACACCAGCAGCATCCTGCCCCAGCAGCATCCTACACCAGCAGCATCCTGCACCAGAAGCATCCTACACCAGCAGCATCCTGCACCAGAAGCATCCTGCTTCAGCAGCATCCTACACCAGCAGCATCCTGCACCAGCAGCATCCTACACCAGCAGCATCCTGCACCAGAAGCATCCTACACCAGCAGCATCCTACACCAGCAGCATCCTGCACCAGAAGCATCCTGCTTCAGCAGCATCCTGCACCAGCAGCATCCTGCTCCAGCAGCATCCTGCACCAGCAGCATCCTACACCAGCAGCATCCTGCACCAGCAGCATCCTGCACCAGCAGCATCCTGCACCAGCAGCATCCTGCACCAGCAGCATCCTACACCAGAGCATCCTGCCCCAGCAGCATCCTGCACCAGAAGCATCCTGCTTCAGCAGCATCCTACACCAGAGCATCCTGCTCCAGCATTCTGCTCCAGCAGCATCCTGCTCCAGCAGCATCCTGCTTCAGCAGCATCCTACACCAGCAGCATCCTGCACCAGAAGCATCCTACACCAGCAGCATCCTGCACCAGCAGCATCCTACACCAGCAGCATCCTACACCAGCAGCATCAGCAGCATCCTACACCAAGCATCCTGCTCCAGCAGCATCCTGCCCCAGCAGCATCCTGCCCCAGCGCAGCAGCATCCTACACCAGCAGCATGCAGCATCCTGCCCCAGCAGCATCCTACACCAGCAGCATCCTGCACCAGCAGCATCCTACACCAGCAGCATCCTGCACCAGAAGCATCCTACACCAGCAGCATCCTGCACCAGCAGCATCCTGCACCAGCAGCATCCTGCTTCAGCAGCATCCTACACCAGCAGCGCTCCAGCAGCATCCTGCTCCAGCATCATCCTCGTGTGTGTGTGTGTGTGTGTGTGTGTGTCCTGCCCCAGCAGCATCCTACACCAGCAGCATCCTGCACCAGAAGCATCCTACACCAGCAGCATCCTGCACCAGCAGCATCCTACACCAGCAGCATCCTGCCCCAGCAGCATCCTGCACCAGCAGCATCCTGCACCAGCAGCATCCTGCACCAGCAGCATCCTGCTCCAGCATCCTGCTCCAGCAGCATCCTGCTCCAGCAGCATCCTGCCCCAGCAGCATCCTACACCAGCAGCATCCTGCACCAGCAGCATCCTACACCAGCAGCATCCTGCACCAGCAGCATCCTCCACCAGCAGCATCCTGCACCAGCAGCATCCTACTCCAGCAGCATCCTGCCCCAGCAGCATCCTACACCAGCAGCATCCTGCACCAGAAGCATCCTACACCAGCAGCATCCTACACCAGCAGCATCCTACACCAGCAGCATCCTACACCAGAAGCATCCTGCTTCAGCAGCATCCTACACCAGCAGCATCCTACACCAGCAGCATCCTGCACCAGAAGCATCCTACACCAGCAGCATCCTGCCCCAGCAGCATCCTACACCAGCAGCATCCTGCACCAGAAGCATCCTACACCAGCAGCATCCTACACCAGCAGCATCCTGCACCAGAAGCATCCTGCTTCAGCAGCATCCTACACCAGCAGCATCCTGCCCCAGCAGCATCCTACACCAGCAGCATCCTGCACCAGAAGCATCCTACACCAGCAGCATCCTGCACCAGCAGCATCCTACACCAGCAGCATCCTGCACCAGAAGCATCCTACACCAGCAGCATCCTGCTCCAGCAGCATCCTGCACCAGCATTCTGCTCCAGCAGCATCCTGCTCCAACAGCATTCTGCACCAGAAGCATCCTACACCAGCAGCATCCTGCACCAGAAGCATCCTGCTTCAGCAGCATCCTACACCAGCAGCATCCTCCTCCAGCAGCATCCTGCTCCAGCATTCTGCTCCAGCAGCATCCTGCTCCAGCAGCATCCTGCTCCAGCAGCATCCTGCTCCAGCAGCATCCTGCTTCAGCAGCATCCTACACCAGCAGCATCCTGCTTCAGCAGCATCCTGCACCAGCAGCATCCCGCTCCAGAAGCATCCTGCACCAGCAGCATCCTGCACCAGCAGCATCCTGCTCCAGAAGCATCCTACACCAGCAGCATCCTGCCCCAGCAGCATCCTACACCAGCAGCATCCCGCTCCAGAAGCATCCTACACCAGCAGCATCCTACACCAGCAGCATCCTGCCCCAGCAGCATCCTACACCAGCAGCATCCTGCACCAGAAGCATCCTACACCAGCAGCATCCTGCCCCAGCAGCATCCTACACCAGCAGCATCCTGCACCAGAAGCATCCTGCATCAGCAGCATCCTACACCAGCAGCATCCCGCTCCAGAAGCATCCTGCACCAGCAGCATCCTGCACCAGCAGCATCCTGCTCCAGAAGCATCCTACACCAGCAGCATCCTACACCAGCAGCATCCTGCACCAGAAGCATCCTACACCAGCAGCATCCTGCACCAGCAGCATCCTACACCAGCAGCATCCTGCACCAGCAGCATCCTACACCAGAAGCATCCTACACCAGAAGCATCCTCCACCAGCAGCATCCTCCACCAGCAGCATCCTGCTCCAGCAGCATCCTGCTCCAGCAGCATCCTGCTCCAGCAGCATCCTGCTTCAGCAGCATCCTGCACCAGCAGCATCCCGCTCCAGCAGCATCCTGCACCAGCAGCATCCTGCACCAGCAGCATCCTGCTCCAGCAGCATCCTGCACCAGCAGCATCCTGCACCAGAAGCATCCTACACCAGCAGCATCCTGCACCAGAAGCATCCTACACCAGCAGCATCCTGCACCAGCAGCATCCTACACCAGCAGCATCCTGCACCACCAGCATCCTGCTCCAGCAGCATCCTCCTCCAGCAGCATCCTGCACCAGCAGCATCCCGCTCCAGCAGCATCCTGCACCAGCAGCATCCTGCACCAGAAGCATCCTGCACCAGAAGCATCCTGCACCAGCAGCATCCTACACCAGCAGCATCCTGCACCAGAAGCATCCTACACCAGCAGCATCCTGCACCAGAAGCATCCTGCTTCAGCAGCATCCTACACCAGCAGCATCCTGCACCAGCAGCATCCTACACCAGCAGCATCCTGCACCAGAAGCATCCTACACCAGCAGCATCCTACACCAGCAGCATCCTGCACCAGAAGCATCCTGCTTCAGCAGCATCCTACACCAGCAGCATCCTGCTCCAGCAGCATCCTGCTTCAGCAGCATCCTACACCAGCAGCATCCTGCTCCAGCAGCATCCTGCTCCAGCATTCTGCTCCAGCAGCATCCTGCCCCAGCAGCAACCTGCTCCAGCAGCATCCTGCTCCAGCAGCATCCTGCTCCAGCAGCATCCTACACCAGCAGCATCCTGCACCAGAAGCATCCTACACCAGCAGCATCCTGCACCAGCAGCATCCTACACCAGCAGCATCCTGCACCAGAAGCATCCTACACCAGCAGCATCCTACACCAGCAGCATCCTGCACCAGAAGCATCCTGCTTCAGCAGCATCCTACACCAGCAGCATCCTGCACCAGAAGCATCCTACACCAGCAGCATCCTGCCCCAGCAGCATCCTACACCAGCAGCATCCTGCACCAGAAGCATCCTACACCAGCAGCATCCTACACCAGAAGCATCCTGCACCAGAAGCATCCTGCTTCAGCAGCATCCTACACCAGCAGCATCCTGCACCAGAAGCATCCTACTTCAGCAGCATCCTACACCAGCAGCATCCTGCTCCAGCAGCATCCTGCTCCAGCAGCATCCTGCTCCACGAGCATCCTACACCAGCAGCATCCTGCACCAGAAGCATCCTACACCAGCAGCATCCTGCACCAGCAGCATCCTACACCAGCAGCATCCTGCACCAGAAGCATCCTGCTCCAGCAGCATCCTGCTCCAGCAGCATCCTGCTCCAGCAGCATCCTGCTCCAGCATTCTGCTCCAGCAGCATCCTGCTCCAGCAGCAACCTGCTCCAGCAGCATCCTGCTCCAGCAGCATCCTGCTTCAGCAGCATCCTACACCAGCAGCATCCTGCTTCAGCAGCATCCTGCACCAGCAGCATCCCGCTCCAGAAGCATCCTGCACCAGCAGCATCCTGCACCAGCAGCATCCTGCTCCAGAAGCATCCTACACCAGCAGCATCCTACACCAGCAGCATCCTGCTCCAGCAGCATCCTGCACCAGAAGCATCCTACACCAGCAGCATCCTGCACCAGCAGCATCCTACACCAGCAGCATCCTGCACCAGAAGCATCCTACACCAGCAGCATCCTACACCAGCAGCATCCTGCACCAGAAGCATCCTGCTTCAGCAGCATCCTACACCAGCAGCATCCTGCACCAGAAGCATCCTACACCAGCAGCATCCTGCACCAGCAGCATCCTGCTCCAGCAGCATCCTGCACCAGCAGCATCCTGCTCCAGAAGCATCCTGCACCAGCAGCATCCTGCACCAGCAGCATCCTGCACCAGAAGCATCCTACACCAGCAGCATCCTACACCAGCAGCATCCTGCACCAGCAGCATCCTACACCAGCAGCATCCTGCACCAGAAGCATCCTACACCAGCAGCATCCTACACCAGCAGCATCCTGCACCAGAAGCATCCTGCTTCAGCAGCATCCTACACCAGCAGCATCCTGCTCCAGCAGCATCCTGCTCCAGCAGCATCCTGCACCAGCAGCATCCTACACCAGCAGCATCCTGCACCAGAAGCATCCTACACCAGCAGCATCCTGCACCAGAAGCATCCTGCTTCAGCAGCATCCTACACCAGCAGCATCCTGCTCCAGCAGCATCCTGCTCCAGCTGCTCTCAGACAATCCAGGACACAACGATCTGCTCCGTTACATGCCGCCTGTGGATTTTAGGTTTTATCGTTCAGACATGTCAGAGATTGTTTTTAAAAAATCAATCATGTTCTTTATTCTCTCTGTTCTTCAGAACTCATTGTCTGCCTGCTCCTTTTCCTTTTTGTGTCATATCTGCAGCACCCGGCACCGAGGAGCCTTTGATTTTCCATCCCTGAGCTAGTTGACATTTATTGCACAAACACTTGACATTTGGAAATCGTCTTCCTCTGTGAGCGGCGTCTGTGCACCCCCGTCCTCAGACACACACACACACACAGTGCCGTGCCATTAGTAGTGTTTGTACAGAGCAGCTGGATGGTTTGGACTCAGTTCAGTCTGAAATCGACGGTTTCAGTTGCGACGTCTGAAGCTTTTTATCTGCTGATAAATAAGTAGAGTTGAATCAATTTACACAGAGGTGGTTCTACTGAAAGACCCGAGCCTAAAGCTAACATTTAAATCCAACATCCTGATGTCTGTGCTCCTCTTTTACTGATGCCTGAAGGTTCGAAAGTTGGGTCTAACCTTCAGGGAACGTTTAGGGAACCTTTAAGGGTTCAAATAGATTAAATCATTTTAAGATTCAGGATGTTTTAAAGATTAGTCCGATCTCAAAAACTGGACAGAACCATCGAACCATTGAGTCTGTTTTTAGATTGTTTTCTGATGTTAAAATGTAAAGTTGGATTAGAACCAGAGAGAAGATGAATTACGGTGGAGAAGAAAAAAGTTGCAGTTTTTCACTGCAGGAGTCGATGAGTCATCGCTGAAGCTGTTACACGGGCGGTGCATCAATCAGCCTCTCCTGATGGGAGCAGATGGCATGTGGCGGCTCGACCAGCTTGAAGGAGTGTGTGTGTGTGTGTGTGTGTGAGTGTGTGTGTGTGGGTTTGTATTTCTGACCTCCTGAGGACCCGTTTCCTGACTTTTACTATCTTTCTGGGGTCCGACGGTTCTTGTGGGGACCGAAGCCTGGTCCCCATGAGGGGGACTCCCCTTTTTAGGGTTAGGGGTTAGGTTTATAGGTATGGTGTGAATAGAGTTTTAGTTAGTCTTAGGGTTAGTTATAGATCAGTAATGGTTAAGGTTAGTAAAAGGGTTTGGGTTAGGTATAAATCTAGTTACTAAAATCAATGGAAGTCAATGGACGGTCCCCATAAGGATACCAAAACACACTTGTGGGTGTGTGTGTGTGTGTGTGTGTGTGTGTGTGTGTGTGTGTGTGTGTGTGTGTGTGAGTGTGTGTGTGTGGGTTTGTATTTCTGACCTCCTGAGGACCCGTTTCCTGACTTTTACTATCTTTCTGGGGTCCGACGGTTCTTGTGGGGACCGAAGCCTGGTCCCCATGAGGGGGACTCCCCTTTTTAGGGTTAGGGGTTAGGTTTATAGGTATGGTGTGAATAGAGTTTTAGTTAGTCTTAGGGTTAGTTATAGATCAGTAATGGTTAAGGTTAGTAAAAGGGTTTGGGTTAGGTATAAATCTAGTTACTAAAATCAATGGAGGTCAATGGACGGTCCCCATAAGGATACCAAAACACACTTGTGTGTGTGTGTGTGTGTGTGTGTGTGTGTGTGTGTGTGTGTGTGTGTGTGTGTGTGTGTGTGTGGGTGAGGGGTGGCTCAGACTGCCAGCCAGCTGGGGGGTTAGATGAAGACTGATACAAACAACAGCACTGAAGGAGATGACAGCCGCTGCTCGGAGCTGCTCTGGTGCTGGAGATCCAGCTGTGGATCTGCTGCAAAGAAAACCACAGAAGAAGAAGAAGAAGAAGGGGGGCTTTAACCGCGGTGACCCAGGTGTGAAGACCAGCAGCAGTGGGAGTGTCACCTGTTTATAGTGAGATTGGGGAAGAGGTGATTCACCATGTGTGATCATCACATGATGAGATCTGATTGGATGCAGGTTTATCCAATCAGGGTCTCTGGAGAAGTCTGGTGCTGATAAAAAAACCCAAAATGCCCCAGAGGTAAAGAACCTGCTGTGCACGAAGGTGTGTGATGGAGGCGGGCTGAACCAGAACCAAAGATACTTTAATAACACATGAAGGTTCTGCTCAACTGGAAATCATCTGGAACGGGCCAACAGAACATTTAATACTCAGTTTGTAAAGAGAAGAAGAGAAGAAGAAGACAGCAAAACAGAAACTCATTTATCACTTTAACACACACATGCACACAGACAGACAGACAGACAGGCAGACAGACAGGCAGGCAGGCAGGCAGGCAGGCAGACAGACAGACAGACAGACAGAGAAGGAGTCCTGGAGGATCTGAGTCCTCCTGGATAAACCTGGGGCCAGGAGGTGGATCACAGAGATCTGCAGTGTGGAAGCTTCAGCCTCTACTGTGTGAATCCAGTCGGGATGTGCACGTGAGCGTCCGTGTGAATCCAGTAGGGATGTGCATGTGAGCGTCCATTACTTTAGTCTGAGACAGAACCGCAGGGCTGACTGTCGGGCCAGCTGGAGGGAGCAGAACTCAGAGCAGGTAGAGGCAGAGAGATAAAGAGATTTTAGATCTGTTCTTTAGTTTTTCTTCAGGTTTCTGTCTCTGGGGTTGACGGTTCAAATCCAGCTGTTGAAACAAAGACTTTATTACTTTTAAAGGCAGCAGGATTTTATAAGATCTGACTGAGAAGTTGGACCAGAACTCACTCCAAAGACAAGATCACACCCATATGTAGTTAATCATATCTCTGGTTACATGTTGGTCCTCCCTTCATCAGATAACAGATCCAGTCTTGTTGTGTGACCCGGGTCCACGCTGCTTCTCATTCACCACCTCCATAAGTATCTGGTTTTACCAGATCGTAGACTGCCACAGTCAGTTTGATGTACGTAGTATGATGTAAGTCTCAGCAGTTATTAACCTGTCTCTCCATCTACATACAGATCTATAGGACCTGACCGTACTGCTAAAGTCTGCACCGCTTCACCACCGTGCAGCTGTGTCTTCCTCCCATCATCATCCACAGCTCATTCCTCACTCGTATAATAAACCACCATCAGTGTAAGATGGAGGTCTTGACCTCTAACTCGTTGTTAACCTGCAGCTCCTGATGGATGAACATCTCCTACATCTTCTTGGTTACTAAAGTTTCTTTCCAGGCGTGATTAATCTCTAAAACCCTCCGTATGGTTCAATAAATGATCCCATAAATCAAACTGTCTTTAACACATTATTACTCAGTTTGAGCTGTAATAATATAATATAGTTTTACCTGATAGATCAGAGGCGCCGTGCTGTTCAGAGTCCTTATTGTCCATGTGACCAAGTTTTAGACAAAAAACAGGAAACAATTGTTTCTACTTTGAAACAGATTTTTAAAGAATAATAGTAATTAGCAGTTTAAAGTTTTTACTTTTCAGCATAATAAAGGAAATATAAAGATAAGACACATTTCTTTTGTTAATTAATGAAGCTACATTTAAACATGAGAATATAAATCTCATTCAGCCGTATTGATTTTTCTTTTTATCATGTTTGTTTATTAGATATTTTACTGCTGTTAGATCAAATAAACCTGCGTCAGGTGCTTTTAAATCAACTATCTGATGTTAGAAATCTCATCTGGAACAACCGGACAGTGAATAAATCTTTGTAGGAGACAATAACTTGTTCACTGTAGTGTAAAATCAGCAGCAGCAAACAAAGGCAGCAGAGGAATAATAAATCCAGCGTGAGGTAAAAGAGAAAGTTAGAGCCGAATTTGCATGTTTAATGTTCTGAGGCAGGCGAGGCGTCTCGGACGAGTAAACAGACTGATGGAGGAAGTTCTAACAGCTGATTTGGAAGTATCTGACTCCTTTATGTTTATGGTTCCATGAGGGTTCAGAGGAAACTGCTGATCAGGTGTATTGATTACTGATCATCATTGTTCCTGCAGTTTGCTGCTCTGGAGCATACAGGTGTGTGTTAACATGATGTCAGACAGAAAAACATCAGAGAAGCAACAGCTGCATCAATCTGAGAAGAGTTAAAGGTCCCAAACTACAGGAGTCCACCATCCACAGGAAGTACCAGGAAGTACTCTGTAACAGGAAGTACCAGGAAGTACTCTGTAACAGGAAGTACCAGGAAGTACTCTGTAACAGGTAGTACCAGGAAGTACTCTGTAACAGGTAGTACTCTGTAACAGGAAGTACTCTGTAACAAGTAGTACTCTGTAACAGGAAGTACTCTGTAACAGGAAGTACCAGGAAGTACTCTGTAACAGGAAGTACCAGGAAGTACTCTGTAACAGGTAGTACCAGGAAGTACTCTGTAACAGGTAGTACTCTGTAACAGGAAGTACTCTGTAACAAGTAGTACTCTGTAACAGGAAGTACTCTGTAACAGGAAGTACCAGGAAGTACTCTGTAACAGGAAGTACCAGGAAGTACTCTGTAACAGGTAGTACCAGGAAGTACTCTGTAACAGGTAGTACTCTGTAACAGGAAGTACTCTGTAACAAGTAGTACTCTGTAACAGGAAGTACTCTGTAACAGGAAGTACCAGGAAGTACTCTGTAACAGGAAGTACCAGGAAGTACTCTGTAACAGGTAGTACCAGGAAGTACTCTGTAACAGGTAGTACTCTGTAACAGGAAGTACTCTGTAACAAGTAGTACTCTGTAACAGGAAGTACTCTGTAACAGGTAGTACTCTGTAACAGGAAGTACTCTGTAACAGGTAGTACTCTGTAACAGGTAGTACTCTGTAACAGGAAGTACTCTGTAACAGGAAGTACTCTGTAACAGGAAGTACCAGGAAGTACTCTGTAACAGGAAATACTCTGTAACAGGAAGTACCAGGAAGTACTCTGTAACAGGAAGTACTCTGTAACAGGTAGTACTCTGTAACAGGAAGTACTCTGTAACAGGTAGTACTCTGTAACAGGAAGTACCAGGAAGTACTCTGTAACAGGAAATACTCTGTAACAGGAAGTACCAGGACGTACTCTGTAACAGGAAGTACCAGGAAGTACTCTGTAACAGGAAGTACCAGGAAGTACTCTGTAACAGGTAGTACCAGGAAGTACTCTGTAACAGGAAGTACTCTGTAACAGGAAGTACTCTGTAACAAGTAGTACTCTGTAACAGGAAGTACTCTGTAACAGGAAGTACCAGGAAGTACTCTGTAACAGGAAGTACCAGGAAGTACTCTGTAACAGGAAGTACCAGGAAGTACTCTGTAACAGGTAGTACCAGGAAGTACTCTGTAACAGGTAGTACCCTGTAACAGGAAGTACTCTGTAACAAGTAGTACTCTGTAACAGGAAGTACTCTGTAACAGGAAGTACTCTGTAACAGGTAGTACTCTGTAACAGGAAGTACTCTGTAACAGGAAGTACTCTGTAACAGGTAGTACTCTGTAACAGGAAGTACTCTGTAACAGGAAATACTCTGTAACAGGAAGTACCAGGAAGTACTCTGTAACAGGAAGTACTCTGTAACAGGAAATACTCTGTAACAGGAAGTACTCTGTAACAGGAAGTACTCTGTAACAGGAAATACTCTGTAACAGGAAGTACCAGGAAGTACTCTGTAACAGGAAGTACTCTGTAACAGGAAGTACTCTGTAACAGGAAGTACTCTGTAACAGGATGGTGGTCTGATGTCTCAGCGAGTCGTGGCTGCAGCATGTTCTCAGCATCGTACTGGTTTAACCTGCACACAAACAGAACAACAGGTAGTTTACACAGGTAGATAAGTGGGTGTGACTGAACATAAGTTTATAATATGGAACCATCAGGTGAACCACCTGCATTGTATTTTATAAATGCAGGAAATGTTCAGAAAGATGAATAAAATAAAAAACTTTGGCTGATTTTAATCCCAGTTTGTTTCTGGTTCTTGAATCAAACCAGGACAACATGTTAGTTTGATCCTGATAGAACTGAGAAAACAGGTGCAACAACAACAACAACAACTACAACAACAACAAATATGATGACGGCCTGAGACTTTTGCACAGTTCTGTAACAAACTGCATGAGTATTCTGATGGAATAAGAGAAACACCAGAGTCTCTGAGTGAAAATCTCCTCGACCTAAAATATAAATAAACTCTATAAATCATGTTTGTAATTTCTGAGTTTAAAAGGACCAGATTTTCAGTAACGAGTCTCCGAGTCGGCAGCGTTGAACAGAATCGCAGCTCGGAGCAGTTAGTCTACTGATTGTACTTTGTTATATCTGTTTATTGGAAAGGAGAAATGGCTGGAAGGGCCTTTGAAGATGAACACATGTCCTCTTTTGAAGATAAGAAGCTGTTTTGTGGCACATGCACACCATTAGGCCCACACAATGGAGAGCCCTCAGGGAAGCGCACGAGACTCGCTGTACAGGCAGTTTGTCCAGCTCCTGCTTCGTCCTTCAGCTTTTTAACAATTGATACAACCTCCAGGGAATCTGGTTTTAAATATCTGAACGTCCGGGAGTCCGACGCTCCTTTAATCACCAGATTTACGAGCCTTAAACAGATCATTATGTAGCTGTTTGCGTTTTCACAGAAACTCGTTGTTGTGTGTAATTCTTTGCGTGTTTTTCATGAAGCTTCATGAACCAGATGAAACTCTGTTTAGGACAATTTCATTATTAATAATATAAAAACACTGAAACAGATCAGTTACAGTGAAGAAAATAAAGAAAACAACAGAATCTGAGTCACGATCACAGACATCTGGGCTTTTTTCTTTTTGTAGAAATAGTTTTTTAACAAACTCTCCAGGAATCATTTCCTCACAAAGTTAAAACTGAAACATCTCGTTAATGTCAGTGACTCAACAGAGACGCGTCCCTCCAACACGGAAACGTTTAAAGATGTCCTTGTGTTGAAGGATGAAGATGGTCTTCATCATCATCAGGGTCAGACTGATGTGAACAAGGTGAATTTAGTCTCTTTCTTCTTGTTTTTTGACCTTTTCTAAACCCACAGTGTTTTATTTTGAAGTGTCCTTGAACACATCCTCCTGCTCTGCCCTCTGTGTGTTTCAGTACAACACGCCTGAATCATGATGATAAACACCTGATATCTCCACATCTCAACCAAATGAATCGTTTCCTCTTCGGGTTTCAGTCTTATCGTTCTCTAACAGACGTGTTGAACAGAACTCAGACCTGCTGGGGTTCTACACCAACTGGAAGGAGTTCAGATCTCCAGGTAGAAATATTTCTGATCACATCGTGACTGGTGGATTTCAGCTTAACTGTGAAATGTTGAAAAATGATCCACCGCTTGTAACATGTGATGAAACATGTAATAAAGCAGGTAATGACATGCAGCATCAGCTACAACTACATGATACATGTTCAGGTGCAAGTTCATCCATCCATACAGCTGGTGCTGCTCTCCAGAGGTCATGGAGCAGGAGGCGGAGCTACACCTGAGCAGGTTGTCTGTCCATCCCAGAGACACGAACAACCATTTGATGTGTAAGTTCAGTTTAATATCAACACGACTAACTTCACTAAAAACTAATTTAAACATGTTTTTATTTGCAGAGAGGAAACTGACCCTGGCTTTTCAAAATAAAATTAAGTTTACCAAAAAATAAAATTTGATCAGAAATTCATCCTCAATCTATCTAGATAACAGACAGACAGACAGACAGACAGACAGACAGACAGACAGACAGGCAGGCAGACAGGCAGACAGACAGACAGACAGACAGACAGACAGACAGACAGACAGACAGACAGACAGACAGACAGATACCAACTGTAACACGTTTAACAAAAACATCTTCATCACATTAATATTTCTGACATCATGAACTCCTTTGCTTTGTGTAACATTCTGTCTGCTGTTGTGTAATAATAAAGGTTATTTAGTTTAAAGCATCAGAACTAATTTTTAAAACTTTTATTTTGACAGGAAACAGAAAAAAGCCAGATTCCCTAAAATATCTGCCCAGTCAGTGGGATCAAATGTTCTCCATGACTTTATTTTTTATGTCTCTTTAAAGATTAGCTCCTAAATTGTCAGAGTGACTCTGACCTTTGACCTCTGCTCTGTTTTAAGTTGATAATGTTGCTAATCCGTCTGCAGCCCTGCAGGAGCCTCGACACAGAAAAATAAGCCGCAAAGAGAAGCAGATTTTCTCATTTCATTTACAGTCAGAAACACAGACGGTCACATGCTGTGAGATTCCCTGCTGAACACGCACACACACGTGCACACGTACACACACATCCCATCAGGTCACCCTCCTGGATCTGCTTTATTGCAGCTCTGAGCAAATCCTTTCCATATTTTTGAAGTTAGCAGGACAATGGATGAGAAAGGCGATTAGTGCACATAATCCACTGTGTGTTTCTTCTTCTTCTCCTCGCCGCTGCGTCTGAGCTCCAAGGCTGGAATCATATCAGATGAAGTTCAACTCGTCTGACAAAATCATTTTTTTACAGAAAGCAGCTTGTTTTTGCTGTTTTTCCTTAATATTTATTTTTTCTTTGCTCTGAATCGTCCCACATCTCAGGTAGAGACTCAGACTTGTTGTCTCTGTCAGTGTTTGTCCACGTTGTTCTTCTTCATGTCCTTAAATCAGCAGGTCTCTGTGTTTCCAAACGTTTTACTGTTTCCTGAAACTTCAACATGCTCCTTCTCACAGAATTCACCTCCAGTTCAAAGGGAAATTATTTTTTTTCCACAAAAATCAGAACTCAGAGCAGCTAAATAAAACTGTAATAAGATAGTAAGTGTCTTAGTTTACTTGATTTATTTATCTATTTGTTTGTTTAAAAGTTTGAGGACAATAGTAAATAATATTTTAAAACTCTGTTGTTTTTAATCCAGGTTCCAAGTGAAAGTCTTAAAAAATCAATTGTGTTTATTCTTAGACACAGAAAGACGCCAGAATTCCAAACTAACTCAGTCTCCTTCCTCCTCCTCTTCCTCCTCTTCCTCCTCCTCCTCCTCCTCCTCCTCCTCCTCCTCCTCCTCTTCCTCCTCCTCCTCCTCCTCCTCCTCCTCTTCCTCCTCCTCCTCCTCCTCCTCCTCCTCCTCTTCCTCTTCCTCCTCCGCCTCCTCTTCCTCTTCCTCTTCCTCCTCCTCCTCTTCCTCCTTCTCCTTTCAGTAACCTGTTGGAATCTGTTTTCAGTCGTCCTTGTGTGTCTAAATAAAAACCAGGAGTCATCAGATATTCTCTAAGGATGATCAGCTGCTCAGTGGAGGATCAGTTAACCTCCCGTTGTGTGTGTGTGTGTGTGTGTGTGTGTGTGTGTGTGTGTGTGTGTGTGTGTGTGTGTGGGTGTGGGTGTGGGTGTGGGTGTGTGTGTGTGTCTTTTTTCATCTGAAGGATATTTCATGTGAATCTTTCCTGGATTAAAAAAGCAACGTTGATTGTAAAATGAGTTGAACTCAGAACTTTATTGTTTCCACTTAAAGCAGGTGGAAACGTGAGTACGCTGGTTGGTTCTACCTGCAGTTCTGTGTTCTGTTCAGATCAAACGATGGACCTGATGTAAACATCTGAATCCAGTCCCTTATATCTCACTCATCCTGAAATGGGCAAGTCATGCTCACATGACCTTCACTTCCTGGTTTCATCCTCGTTATGGTGTCATAAGGTGTGAAGGTGAGAGTCAGGCAGGAGAAGGTAACAGAAATCATGATGGTGATCCATTTAAACACAGTAACAAGGAAGTGAGACGAGGAAGTAACAAAGAATGTCTGAAAATCAGACGGAGGTGTGATCATTAAACTAGAAGCAGGTGTTAAAAGCAGAGCGCCGCTCTCACACTGCGGAACAAATGAAACACGAATCCATCAGCTGTTCCCACCAACTGTCAGATCTCTGCAGATTAAACTGTCTTATTTCTTTAGAATGTTGTTCATGTGTATCTACATGATGTTCAGAAAAGGATAAAAATAGCAGCACGTGTTCAAGGTTACTGGTTTTATATCAACACCTCCATCCTGGTACTCTGACCTCTAACCACACGGAGATGGAACATCGGGGTCATCGACCTTTTCTACCTTCTCTCCTACCAAATCACATCGAGTCACTATTTGATGCTAAAAATCAAGATATAAGATTTTAGAAAGTTTCATTGTTCTATGTGTGGATGGAAACATGTTGCTTGTTATTTAGGCTTCAAGAAAACGAATGATGGAGATTATCACTAAAACCTGTTGTCAGTTTAAAAATAAACAATCAGAATCATTTAATTTTTGGTCCAAGTCACGAGGAGCCACTTCAAAGAAGCTGAAGCCACATGTGGATCTACTTGATTTTATGTCGCTGGGTAAACAGGCAGATACTTTTACAGATACAAATATCCTGTAAGAGGAGAGATTCAACTCATGAGTATTGTAATAGCAAGTAAACTGGTAAGTAAGATTATTAAATTTTAGAATAAATACAATTATAATGTTTATTTTCATTACACAGCCTCCATGTAGTTTAAGCTGTCACTCTCACCCACAGAGCTTTAAACAGCCTGATGACGTACGTTAACCTTCAACCAGACACGTCGCTGCTCGTTAGCTTCCATCACCTGCTCAGAATCTGCTGGTTGCTGGTGAAGGTTCTCCACCTGTTGGTTCCTCATACAAGGACGGAACCGGGCCGTTTAATTCTGAAAGTTCATGAAACATGTTTGATCAGGCCGTGATTCACTGGGATTCTTGTTCAGCTGTATCAGTGTTGATCTGAACCTGGTGATGTTGATCCTTCTCAGATCTCCAGGGGAAACTATATGTCCTCACAGCAAGATGGCAGAGGTCATGTAAAACACACAGAGGGAGATTTACATGTATGATCTGTGTGTTTGTGTTGGAGTGTTTCAACAGAAATGAGGCACCAAAGTTACAGCCTAGAATTACTTTTATATGAGCTACTGATCAGCTTCGCTATTGATCAACAGTAAGACATGCGAGAGCATCCAACTCAATTATTCATCACTGAACTCTTTTATCTCCAGTAAGCAGATCAATAGATGCTATTATCAGCTTCCCGATGAAGAAAAGTAGCTCATTATGCACAGGACTACAAAGAAGCAATGCTAGCTCTTACACGCCACAAACCAGGACGGGTTTTATAGTTTTAGTTTTTTTATTGAAAGGAATTTTAAATGTTGTTAACTCAGTCAGCATCTAATGGCTGCTGGACCTTTGTTTCCAAAATAAACCCCATTTAAATTATGCTAAATGAAACTTCAGAGTTGCTAATTTGTATTAGCGACTGAATACATCAACAGTGTATTTAGCTAACATGCTAACATGGTACTTTAATAGATAGACTAAAAGTAATAGTTCATAAATTTTATCTTATCTTATCTTATCTTATCTTATCTTATCTTATCTTATCTTATCTTATCTTATCTTATCTTATCTTATCTTATCTTATCTTATCTTATACCATACTATATCTTATTATATTATAAACCTCTTGTGTCAAATGAATGATCTTTACATAATGTTTGAATGCTGAATCTAAATGCTGGTGGATTATAACATGTTCATAATATGTTCTCAGTTTCCTCTGACATAATGATCTTTGTTTGAATCTAGTTTAAATATCATCCTGTTCTACCGGATCGGTTCTGCTCCTATCTGCTGCTCTTTTTATTAGCATGCTAACATGATAATTAGCAGGACCAGAGTTGGCATGGTAACATGATGTTATGCATGATTTCACATTTTGATAGTAGAAAATGAAATCCCTTTGGGGGGAACCAGCCAATTAAAATAACCGTATGCAGCGTAAATGTCACATGTAGCGTGTTGGTAATGTTAGCATGTCAGCGGCAGCAGCATTAATGATCAGGAGCCTGAGAAAACAACACTGACAGTTATTTAGTGTCCCGTAAAATGGTTCTGGGATGTGCGTTTGAAGCCTAATTTCAATTCAATTCAAATTTCAATTAGTTTGACCAAATTGAGCTTTTAATTTTGTCAATTTTGAACAACAAACTTAAATTGAATATGAATTTTAAACCTTTCCTGAACTCTGTAGGGCAGAAAATGTCAGTGAACATCTTTATAAATCTATAAACCTTTTTGTGTTGGTGACATGAATTTACTTCTTTAGTTCTTTAAGAAAATACCAATAAAACTTTGGTTGTTTCCTGCTTTGTCTGGATTTCAAAATTAAACGACAGTGATTTTAATTATGTATAAAATAGATGTATAAACATTAACAAGCTGTTTCTCTTTGTTTAAAATTGATTGAAAAAACTTTTATGAGAAAGAAAAGATTCTTTGGATTTTCAGAAAAAATGTCTAAAATTGTCTCCATTACAATAAAATCAAAAACTTAAACATGACATCCTTTTAAAACTACAGCACAGTTTAAATCTGCTCATTTACACTTTAGTATCTTGTGTAAATTTATCAGGTTATTCACACAGTCTGAGAAGCACGAGTGAAATACAGCAACACGTTATAAACATTTTCTAACATCAGAGAAAGTCTTAAATCTTCAAAAACTAAAAAAAACACTGACTTTTCCATTTTCTGAGTCTGACTCATCTTTTAATTACACGTCTCCTGATTGGGAGGTCAAAGTTCATGAAAACTCCAGATACTGTGATGATAACAGCAGTTCTTCCATCTCGAGCAACTCTTTCATTTCCATCTTAAAAACGACGGGTCTCCCATCGGACCACTGCTAAGTAATATAAAAGGTAATGAGAGAAAATTAAAATGACTCAGTGTTTCAGTGGCAAGACATCCTTCTTTGATGAAGTGGCCCAATTAAAGTAAGAAAGATAAAAAGACCCGCGGGGAGCTCGCGCTTTGTTTCCTTTTGTCGGCTGAATTATGGTGCGGTTCAGTTTGAACGGGAGACCGGAACGTCATGCCACCATTCAGAGGAGGAAGTCGACCAATGAAAAGGAAAACTGATTAAAGAGGAAAAGAGCAAAGTGTTTGGCCACATTCTGTGGAGTTAAAAGGAAGGTTAAATATGAGGTTTCATTGTTGTGAACAATAACCTGATTTATTCAAAAGGACTTTAATGTTTATATTAACCACAACAAAAAAAATCACACCTGGTAAAACTTTAAAGTTTAAATCCTGACAACAACCTGCAGTCACAACTAATGATCCAGGAGCAGAACCCTAGAACCAAAGAAAGACAACCTCCATCACACCTGGTTCCAGTTTTAAATGGATACATTTTAAATTTCCTTCATCTCAGTGAAAACAAATTCATCCTTTTTGGGAGGAATGAGTTTGAAGACGACCCGGAACCTTTAAACAGATCCGTTCTAAACCAGAGAACTTCCAGCAAAACGCTGCTCATCTTTAAGGTTCTGAAAAACTAATAATGTCTTTATTAAAACACTTTTAGTTTACTGTGATCTCTTTTCTAGGAGTTCTGTCTTCTCTTTGCTTGCAGTTGGTATAAAATTCTGCTGCTCGTCTCTCAGCAGACTCAAAATATATAAGCACATATGCTTCTGGCTCGGTTCTGTTGGCTTCTGGTCCAACTCAGACTTGATTTTAAGATCTTACTGTAGAAGACTCTTGGTGGTCTGGACTCGTCCCATCTCATGTAGAACTGTAAAGTCAGACAGGCTGGTGGTCTTTGATCTTTTAGAGGTTTTCAGCTGCAGCAGCGACAACGTGACCTGCTCTGGGTTTACAGTCTCAGTAAAGCAACAGAACAAGATGCAGAGAACTGAACAAAACTCAGAGCTTTTATTCTCTTCCAGTGAAGCGAGTTTATAACCAACACTCTGCCGTTTGCTTTACACCTGACGGCCCTGATCAGGCTTTCAAAGCTCTAAAAGCTCTTTTACTGAATCGACTGCTGTCTCTTATTTCCAGGTTCTGCTGCTTTGACTGATGGGTCACAAGTCCAGTTGTTCAGGATGTCGGTTGTGCCAATTAAATGAAAAGAAGCAGAACCAAAAGGGGAACTGGTTTCAGTTTTTCCATAATTAGATTCAGTTGAGAGGCTTTTTACATCAGCAAGGTGACTTAGTGAGAACCTCACCTGTCAAAACCCAAACTCTCATGATCCGACCCGCTGCAGATGTTTCACTGATGGACAAGAACTTTCTCTCTAATTATCTGCTTCAGTTTGAGGTTTCTGAGTCAAACTGAGATCAAATTAAAAGCAGAAAAAACAAAATCACAAAAATCTGTTCAATCATTTTAATATGAACCTAATTGATAACATTTGGTTTCTATTTATTTATTTGACTAAAATTTAATTAATTTCTTCTTATTCAGCTCCTATTTCAACATAATGAACAGAAATCAAATTAAAGATTAACAAACACATTAATTTTATCTGCCTAAATATGAAGCTGACTAAAAAAAATTAAACAATCACAAACTAGTTAATTTAAACTTTTAAAAATGCCACCCAGTCAGTCACCATACACCTGTCCCACACCTGTGTTACACCTGTCCCACACCTGTCCTCAACCTGTGTTACACCTGTCCCACACCTGTCCTCAACCTGTGTTACACCTGTCCCACACCTGTCCTCAACCTGTGTTACACCTGTCCCACACCTGTGTTACACCTGTCCCACACCTGTGTTACACCTGTCCCACACCTGTGTTACACCTGTCCCACACCTGTGTCACGCCTGTGTTACACCTGTCCCACACCTGTGTTACACCTGTCCCACACCTGTGACACGCCTGTGTTACACCTGTCCCACACCTGTGTTATACCTGTCCCACACCTGTGTTACACCTGTCCCACACCTGTGTTACACCTGTCCCACACCTGTGTCACGCCTGTCCCACACCTGTGTTATACCTGTCCCACACCTGTGTTACACCTGTCCCACACCTGTGTTACACCTGTCCCACACCTGTGTCACGCCTGTGTTACACCTGTCCCACACCTGTCCTCCACCTGTGTTACACCTGTTTCTTCCCCTGCCACAGGTTTGTCCCTTTTTGAGTAAACTCAGATCCTGATTGGCCCTTCATCTCACCTGTTTCCTGTCAGATCCTCATCGTTGTTTTCTCTGTACAGTTCTCAGCTCAGTTTATCACCTTCACCTGTTTCTCACCTGCTGCTCAGTCGGTTAGTTTGAAGACTGTCTGCTGTAGTTTCTGTCTTCAGATTATGTGACCCACTTTAAACTGTCTCCTGCTCTACTAATCTCGGCATATTAACTTCAGAATTTAGATTATGTATATTTTCAGTTCTGTTGTTCTGTTGGTTCTGACTCGATGGGCCACTAAAGCAAACTGGAGCCCTTCCTGCTCCTCCCGACCTTCCGTTACAGTAATTCTGTTAAAAGCCTCCAAATCCGTCCATCATTAACAAAGCTGTGGGCTCTTCTCTGATTGTTTCTGTCACCCAAAAAAGATTCATAACATTTTATATTTAGGAGAATTCTTCAATTTCAACTAGAAATAGAGAAAAAAAAACTTTGAAACAAGTAATTTTTTAAGGATGAAATGAGAAACCAGAACAATTCTGATGAAATACTGTTGAACATCAATTCAAACATCAAATCTGTAACAATTAAAGTCAAAATCTAAGATTAGATGAATAAACTGTATGAAAGGAGAATAAAGACAACTAAGATCAACAGAAATGTTAAAGCTGCTGCTAGTGGCTCCTTAAGGTCACCATGGCAACCAACAGTGGCTCTTTAAAGTCACCATGGTAACCACCAGTGGCTCATTAAGGTTACCATGGTAACCACCAGTGGCTCATTAAGGTCACCATGGTAACCACCAGTGGCTCTTTAATGTTACCATGGTAACCACCAGAGACTCTTGAAAGTAGCCATGGTAACCGACACCTGTGTCTTATTGACAACTCAAAAAATTACAAACAGAAGGGGGCGGAGTTTTTTATCCTAAAATCTTGTTGTTGTTTACAGGGAGTTGGTCTATAGCAATATTTGTGAAAGTTGTTTATGAATTCTGTCTGTATCATGTGATGTAACGCTACAAAACTCCCACTTGAATGACATGTTTCCTGTCTTTTAAAAGCTGCAGGACTTGAAATCAGATAGAAATCTGGACAGAACTTCCAACAGGACCACAATACGGGTCCGTTCTGGATCTCCAGCTGTTTAAAGTTAGATGACATGCAGCAGGTATCAGATCATCTGTTTTCTGACAGCTGATGTCAGCTGTGTTGACAGTAGGTTATGAAATCATGTCACAGCAGATCAGTGGAATCTGAGTGTTCTGGTTCTGGTTCTGTTTTAAAATGCTGCTTGGTTTCTTTCTTTAGGAGGAACGTGTCTGATCCAGATACTGTCAGAAAGAGAAGATCTGAGTCAATCAGCTGATTCCCTTTGGGTGGAACAGAGGCTTTGAATCCAAGAACGTTCATGTTTCTAACAATCAGTCTGAACATGCAACACGTGTTTACAGTGTTTACTGTGTTTACCATGTTTACTGTGTTTACTGTGTTTACAAACAAACAGTCTCTCTCCTCCTTCACAGACGGCTGCTGCTGGTCTCACTGATACGTTTCAGTATTTTCTACATGAGTAGATCTGAGAGAGAAGCTCTGATCGCTGCTGAAGCTCCGCCATGATGGAAAAGCCGTGAAGCTCATCTGTTTTATGTTTAATTAGCTACAACATGACTCAGCTTCATCTGGAAAGCTCTCGATGGTTTCATGTTTGAACTGGTATATTTATTCTCTAGGATTCTGTTCAGCTTCCTGGGAGGTCGAGAGTTAGAGTCTTAAAGCCCCCCGCCGTCTCAGACTTGTTCATTTCACTGATTTAGAGCCACTTGTATCCCTGGGAGACTGTCGACTGCGCCGCCACCACCACCGCCGCCTCATTAGGGTTCTGCTGGTTCTGATCAAAGGCCAAAGAATCCAGCAGAACATTTCAGCAGAGCTTCTCACCATCGCGTGTAGAACAGCTGATCACAACAACAAGCACAGTTCAGAACTTCCTGTTAATAAAAACAGCTGTTCATTTAATATAAAAACACTCATCAACAAAGACTCTAAGCAGTAAAAGTCTGTCTGGATGAATTACAGGAGATTTATACGAGATGCAGTAAGTTGGACTGAACTGTTCTAAAGATCTGACGTGATCCAGGAAGTGAACAGAATAAAAACAAGAAGATTTTTACTGTTTTTAAGAATAAATATTATGATTCATGTTGTTTTGTTTAAACACCTCGAGGCTTTTTGTGAAACTCTCCCAGCTGATGACGGCGAGCGTGACGGTGGTGATAATAAACACGTCTGGTTTGTTTCCTGAAGTTCCTGTTCAGATGTCACATCTCTTCTTCCAGGCGTCGTGGGAAGATGCTGAGATCAAACAAAGACGTTTTCATTTTGTTCTTCTTGTTCTTTTGTTGCTTGTTTGAATTTTCAGTACGAACATGCCTGCAGCATTTAGTTTCAGGTTTCCAGCTGATACCGGTTTCTGTTTAATCCAGGAGTTTATTTCTCCTGTAAAATCTTATTTTAATATTCTTCTGTTTCACCTTTTAATTTGGTAAATAAAGTATTTATTTATGGAATCTGTCCTTGTTTCATTATTGATCATGACACAGATGTGAAACCTCAGAAGGAACCAATCAGAGACCGTGCAGAGCGGCTGTAGTACATTATAATGCATCATTCTTCCTCCTCTCCACACATTAATTCCACTTGTTTAATAACAAGGTCAGTGGAAACATGCGTGTCGGAGAGTTTTATTCAGCAGCTGAATCACGCTGATGAAATGAATGAGCAGTTTTCTGTCCGATTTTACACTGAAACACAAACGCTGTGGTTCTGAAAACATCCCGGGTTTGTTCTGAAGGACAAAATATCAAAACAAGATGAAGCAAATTTATGCCGTTAAAAATAGATTTTTTTCTCAGCGGCTCGTGTTAGAAAAAAATCCTTATTATTTATTTATTCCTTCATTTTATTCTGCTTTTTTTTCCCTGTGAAATAATTATTCAGCTCTGAGATTCAGTCAACACTTGTTTATTTGATTACAAGGTTATTACGTCTTTATGAAAAGCTACAGTTTGTATTTTTAGGTTATTTTGATGTATATTTATTATTTATTGTTTACTTGTTGTGTTTTTGTTTGTCATTTAGTATCATATTGTCTTGGTATTATTTTTGGTGCTTTTTTCCCAGTTTTTGTTAATCTTCTTAGTTTATTTTGACCTTCAGTGCTGCTTGTTACACACCTGGTCTAAGTTAATAATAACATGTAGTTAGTTTGTTTTTACTTCCTGTTCTTTATGATAAATAACTTAATGGGTCATTTAAACTGGTTTAAAAGGTTTGAATTTTTAGTTTAGTTCAGTTAAACTCCTGATGTCTCCAGTTTAAAACAAGCATCCTGCTTGTTGGAGCTTCATGTTCCGTTTGTTCCTTCAGTAAATATCAATGTTCTCCAGTTCCCCGTAGGGAACAATCAGAAGGTGTGTTAAAAGTCTTGGTAACGACTTGTTATTGTCAGTGTTAATGTGTCGACTCGTCCCCGGTGATCTCTGGAAGACTAATGGATCGATGTCTCACAGGAGCCCCGAGCCTTTCTCTGGGTGTTGAGCTGAACGCTGAAGCATCAAACAGGAAGTTCAGAAGGTCTCAGAGCTTCTTCAGAAACAAAACTGTTAAAACATTTTGTTAATTTAAATCTGTTTTATTTTTAAGAAACAGGAAGTGGATGTTTTAAATGATTTTAAATGAAACGACTGTGTGTGGAAGTAAACACTGATGCATGTGTGTGTTGAAACGTTGAGGGTGGAGTGAGACGTTTGTGTAGAAGATTCAGACTGAGAGCAGAAGAAGAACGCTTCAGGATGACATCACGTTCTGCCAACACGCCGTTTTTCTGCCAAGAGGAACTCTGAGGAGAAAGATCAGGACCTTTTTATTTAACCTCCTGACTCACTGCAAGGCTCCACACCAGTATGTGTGTGTGTGTGTGTGTGTGTGTGTGTGTGTGTGTGTGTGTGTGTGTGTGTGTGTGGGTTTGTATTTCTGACCTCCTGAGGACCCGTTTCCTGACTTTTACTATCTTTCTGGGGTCCGAGGGTTCTTGTGGGGACCGAAGCCTGGTCCCCATGGGGGGGAATCCCCTTTTTAGGGTTAGGGGTTAGGTTTATAGGTATGGTGTGAATAGAGTTTTAGTTAGTCTTAGGGTTAGTTATAGATCAGTAATGGTTAAGGTTAGTAAAAGGGTTTGGGTTAGGTATAAATCTAGTTACTAAAATCAATGGAAGTCAATGGACGGTCCCCATAGGATAACAAAACACACTTGTGTGTGTGTGTGTGTGTGTGTGTGTGTGTGTGTGTGTGTGTGTGTGGGTTTGTATTTCTGACCTCCTGAGGACCCGTTTCCTGACTTTTACTATCTTTCTGGGGTCCGAGGGTTCTTGTGGGGACCGAAGCCTGGTCCCCATGGGGGGGAATCCCCTTTTTAGGGTTAGGGGTTAGGTTTATAGGTATGGTGTGAATAGAGTTTTAGTTAGTCTTAGGGTTAGTTATAGATCAGTAATGGTTAAGGTTAGTAAAAGGGTTTGGGTTAGGTATAAATCTAGTTACTAAAATCAATGGAAGTCAATGGACGGTCCCCATAAGGATAACAAAACACACTTGTGTGTGTGTGTGTGTGTGTGTGTGTGTGGGTTTGTATTTCTGACCTCCTGAGGACCCGTTTCCTGACTTTTACTATCTTTCTGGGGTCCGAGGGTTCTTGTGGGGACCGAAGCCTGGTCCCCATGGGGGGGAATCCCCTTTTTAGGGTTAGGGGTTAGGTTTATAGGTATGGTGTGAATAGAGTTTTAGTTAGTCTTAGGGTTAGTTATAGATCAGTAATGGTTAAGGTTAGTAAAAGGGTTTGGGTTAGGTATAAATCTAGTTACTAAAATCAATGGAAGTCAATGGACGGTCCCCATAAGGATAACAAAACACACTTGTGTGTGTGTGTGTGTGTGTGTGTGTGTGTGTGTGTGTGTGTGTGTGTGTGTGTGTGTGTGGGTTTGTATTTCTGACCTCCTGAGGACCCGTTTCCTGACTTTTACTATCTTTCTGGGGTCCGAGGGTTCTTGTGGGGACCGAAGCCTGGTCCCCATGAGGGGGACTCCCCTTTTTAGGGTTAGGGGTTAGGTTTATAGGTATGGTGTGAATAGAGTTTTAGTTAGTCTTAGGGTTAGTTATAGATCAGTAATGCTTAAGGTTAGTAAAAGGGTTTGGGTTAGGTATAAATCTAGTTACTAAAATCAATGGAAGTCAATGGACGGTACCCATAAGGATACCAAAACACACTTGTGAGCGTGTGTGTGTGTTTGTGTGCGTGTGTGTGTGTGTGTTCAGAGTTTAAACACATACACACTGTTTACACTTCTCTTACAGAGGGGAATAAAAATATTAAAGCAACATTTTTTATTTTGAAGCTTTTTAATGATTTTGAGATCATTTAAAAAATCTAGTTTGTTGCTGTGAAATAAAAGTTAAACAGAACTTCAGGCCCGTTGGAGGTTTTTAGATGTTCTGGTTTTATTTGTGTGTCAGTTTGAGGAGCTGATGTTCTTCAGACCTGCAGCAGGAAAGAACTCAGCTTTGGTTGATAAACTGAGATGATGGAGCTCCGTGTTCCTCACTAGAACCTTCTTCATTACATGAGATGAGATGTTTGGTTGATCGTTCTCTTCTTCTTCTGATTATAAAGTAACTTCAGCTGATTTTAGCTGCATCAGTAAACATCTCAAACATGGAGGCTGTTGGTGTGAAGGAGACTTTAAGTAACTTCCAGATGGATGTGCTGCCTTCATCTCATGAAGGTCTTCATCAGTTCATTTAACTTCAATTAAAAGTTTGCGTATTTAACTGGAACTCCATCATTTCCTGCTTTCCTCAAATCATCTTTAATCTTAGAGATTAAATTAAGAATCATATTGTATTTTATTAATTTATTTCATTTATTCAGTTTGTGATTCTGATAAAACTCCAGACAGGTTTGGGACCAGCACCGAGGCGGGTCCATTAGAACCAGAACAAGAAGAGCAGCTGGAACCAGCAGAAGGTCTGTGGACAGCTGAAGGTAGAACTTCTCTGATGTTTTTATTCTTTTAAAATATTATTATTATTAGAACCAAATGAATATAAATCAGTAAAGTTCCATGTTTGACATGCAGTTCCTCTAAAACCCACTAGAGACGCCATATGACATGTTGACAGCAAATATTCACGTGTTTTAATCAACTCGATGGAGCTGAACCAGAATAAAAAACATCATGTGTTTGTTTTAATAAATCAGTTCATCTGGTGAATATCAGGTTCCTTCTTCACTTCGTTTCCTCCCTGAGGACAATCTTCATTTGTCCTCTAACACAATAAAATCCAGGAGTCGTCCCCTGTGTTCTGGTGTTGTCCCTTCATGGTGTGTTTACTGACCCATGGCCCGTGTCAGTAAACACATCATCTTCAATCAGCCGTGCTGTCACCTTGTTCAGGTCAGCCAGAGGATTCTCAAACTTCACTCGACTGCAGTACAGTCACAAAAATCTGCTCAGAGAGGCCGTAGAACCCAAAAACCATCAGAGAGGCCGTAGAACCCAAAAACCATCAGAGAGGCTGTAGAACCCAAAAACCATCAGAGAGGCTGTAGAACCCAAAAACCATCAGAGAGGCCGTAGAACCCAGAACCACCAGAGAGGCCGTAGAACCCAGAACCACCAGAGAGGCCGTAGAACCCAGAACCACCAGAGAGGCCGTAGAACCCAGAACCACCAGAGAGGCCGTAGAACCCAAAAACCATCAGAGAGGCCGTAGAACCCAAAAACCATCAGAGAGGCCGTAGAACCCAGAACCACCAGAGAGGCCGTAGAACCCAGAACCACTAGAGAGGCTGTAGAACCCAAATAAAACCATCAGAGAGGCTATAGAACCCA
>SSNP01000048.1:3163726-3211226 GCA_006937955.1 Pachypanchax playfairii
AAAACCATCAGAGAGGCCGTAGAACCCAAAAACCATCAGAAAGGCCGTAGAACCCAAAACCACCAGAGAGGCCGTAGAACCCAGAACCACCAGAGAGGCCGTAGAACCCAAAAACCATCAGAGAGGCCGTAGAACCCAAAAACCATCAGAAAGGCTGTAGAACCCAAATAAAACCATCAGAGAGGCTATAGAACCCAGAACCACCAGAGAGGCCGTAGAACCCAGAACCACCAGAGAGGCCGTAGAACCCAGAACCACCAGAGAGGCCGTAGAACCCAGAACCACCAGAGAGGCCGTAGAACCCAAAAACCATCAGAGAGGCCGTAGAACCCAAAAACCACCAGAGAGGCCGTAGAACCCAGAACCACCAGAGAGGCCGTAGAACCCAGAACCACTAGAGAGGCTGTAGAACCCAAATAAAACCATCAGAGAGGCTATAGAACCCAGAACCACCAGAGAGGCCGTAGAACCCAGAACCACCAGAGAGGCTGTAGAACCCAAAAACCATCAGAGAGGCCGTAGAACCCAAAAACCATCAGAAAGGCTGTAGAACCCAAATAAAACCATCAGAGAGGCTATAGAACCCAAAACCCATCAGAAAGGCCGTAGAACCCAAAAACCATCAGAGAGGCCGTAGAACCCAAAAAAACCATCAGAGAGGCCGTAGAACCCAAAAACCCCTCAGAGGGAAACGAACTTTATGTTCTATAAAAGTTCTAATCTGGTGTCGAATCCTTCAGACTGATGTGTGTGTGTGTGTTTGTGTGTTTTGGCCTCTATCAGGTCCTTTAAAGTAACTGGGGTGTGAAACAGAATTACAGGATCAGTTCTGTTAATGCATCAATCAGACTAAAAGACTCTGGTACATCAGTTAGTCTCAGATTCACGCCTGCAGAGTAGAAAGTAAACAGACAAATATTTCAGCTGATCCAGGAAGATCCAGTTTGACTGAAACCAGAACGTTCAGCTCCTGTTTGCTGACAGATGAGACTGAATGTCTGTCGTTTTTATAAATGACTTCAAAACATAATCTCTGTAATCTGAACACAGATTAAATCCTGCAGGAATCAGTTTGTGTTTCTTCCCTGAAGCAGAGGAACATCCGCTGGTCTTTCTGTCGTTCTCTTTATCTGCTGAATCCTTAAAACTTATAATATTATTTAACTTTTCTGCATCAGATTTTTGTGTCTGCCGTCAATAAAAAACTGAATTCCTGAAACTTTTCTTGTTCTGAAGAAGTTGCTGCTTTTTCTTGTGAATTTCTTTAATTCCTGTCAAAATAAATGTGGCAGCACCAGAAACCCCGAGAGCTGCAGCTGTTTAATAATTCATCATCATCTGATTGTAGTTTTTATAGAACTGAATCTCCTGAATGTAAAACTGTTATTTAATAATCTTTGACTTGAACTGCAGAAATATTCTCTGAAAATAAAAGTTGTTTGTGTCAGACTGTCGTGATCTGTGCAGCTGATTGTTGAAGCCGTGAGAACAAGTCGAATCCCTGAAGCTGCAGTCTGAGTTTTATCAGTGGATGTACTGGATCATTATGTATCTGGACTCAGAACCAGAACCAGGTGTCCGTGTACAGATCCAGATCTCTCCTGCTCAAACCCTGCAGATTCTTTACAACACTTCAGATCATTTAAATCCTGCTTTTAGAGTAGAGATCATGAATCTCCTTCATTATGATGCTGTCAGAGTCACAATTCAGTTTATTTGATATCAATTTAAATGTTTGAATTCTTTAAAATTCTAACACTAAATCTTTAATCTAATTTAATCTTGAATATGATTTTTGGGATTTTGTGTGTTATACAGGCTTCGTCCTGTTCTGGTTGCAGGATAAAAACCTGAACTTTTAGTTTTTCATACAGGAAATGAGGCGGCTGATGAATCAGTGATGCAGAGCTCAAATTTAATCCATTAAACTGATGATTAAATCTGCGTTAGCACACGGTCGGCTGATCCAAATCGTTCCACAGACATCCTGTGAAGTGCTTCAGTCCACTGTGCTCCGATTATCATCCTGTGATGAAACAAACCCGAACTCGTCTGAATAAGACGGGGTTTGGGTTTTTTTTCTGAAAAAGTGATTAATATTCTGCAGCTCCATCCAGCTGAGCAAACTGTCCATGACCAGAGACAATATTTACAGGTGTGACCTTGTGTGTGTGGATTTATTCAGCAGAGGAAACACTCAGCGTGCGACGCACAAACACACAGAGAGTTTTAGTGGAAGAGAATCTTTAAATCAGGGTTTGATTCACGTACGGGTGTCGGAAGACTCTCGGTCTCTGCTGGATCCGTTTCTCTGAGGAATTCAGATCAGAAAAACATTTTTGTTTCCAGATGAAACTGAGTTGAACTCAGATCTCTCACTCAGCTGGACCGCTGTGGTTCTGTTGAAGGGATCAGCTGATCAGGAGAACTGATGGATCAATAAAGTATCAAACATCATTAGAATGAAGTGAATAACAGAGAGAGAGACCAGGATGATTCAGATCTTCTCTGGTTTTGACCCGGAGGCTTCGGGACGCTGACAGTGTGTCTGATTCTGTCTCAGCTGTTCTGTCACGTTGTTCCTGGAGTTGAAGAACCCGTTAATTATGGCGTGCAGTTCACAGTTTGGATAGCAGTGCTGCAGCACGCCGCGGCAGCCCAACTGTCAGTTTAATCACAGAGCAGGGTCGACGGCACCGACCACGCCGGGCTGGTTCTGATTTGACCCATCTGACACTGTAAAACAAGCTCCGACCAGACATCCTGGATCCATCCTGAAGAGTCCCGGTCTGGTTTCTCTGTTCATCTTTCTGTTATATAAGCGTTTGGTCAAACTCACATCCTGTTTTAATTTGTAAGAGTTTAATGTACTTCCTGTTTCTTTATTCCACCTGGTTTGAGTTTATAATCATCACACCTGGTTTTTACTCTCTTGTTTTTGTTTGAAACGAAACATTTATTCTTTTTCGTACCGTTGCTTGTCCCTTTCTGACTGCTGTTTACTCATTAGGACTTCTCTTCCAGGCTGCACGGTGGCTCAGTGGGTAGCGCTGTTGCCTTGCAGCAGTCGGACCGGTATATTTCTGCATGACGTTCACATGTTCTCATCATGCATGTGTAAGTTTTCTCTAGAGACTCCAGCTTCTTCACTCAGACCAAAAACATGCATGAGGTTAACTTGAAGCTCTAAATTGTCCCTCTGATTGTGGATCTCTATGTGGCCCTGTGTTGGACAGGCAACCTGTCCAGGTGTAGCCCCGCCTCTCACCCAGTGACACCTGAACCTGGAACAGGAACAAACAGGTACAGATGATGACTGACTTCTACTCCCTCGACTGTAACAGAGTTTCCTGTCAGCAGACAGATGATTGAAGGTCAGGCTTTAATTTGAAAGTTACACTCTGTGGGTCATTTCCTGTTTTATTTCCTGTTTGTTAGTGATGCATCTCTTTTCCTTTGCAGTATTGACAACTGATGCTGATGGCTGAATGTCACCATTAAAGAATCCCTCCCTTCATTCAGCAGACAATCAAACATGTCACTCAAACATTTATAATATTCTGTTTATGTTACCCGGGTATCAAACCACCGAAACAGGAACATGATGGAGTTCAGTGAGGTTCTGATCACAGGAAACATCAACATGACACAACAAAGGAAGCAGGTTTGAGTTCTGGTTGTTTCTTTATTCAGTTCAAACTGACAGATTATCCAGATTAACCTGATGAAGGACGAACGTAAAGCAGCACCTGTTTATCTCTGACACAGCAGCACAGGTGTGCAGGTCTGTTACAGCTGCAGCAGAGTGCATCGCTGAGAGCTTCTCATCTCCTGCAGCTGCCACTCGAGCTCGAGATGTGAGTAAAGACCCGGAACGAGTCCGTCTGAAATCAGACTGCAACAAGTTCTGTTTTCTGTTTTCTCTCAGAAACAGAAACACACCAGCAGAACGATGAAGTGAGTCTCAGGTTTAAGACTCATTATTGGTCCATTCTGTCTGTTGATTTGATGTGTGTCAGCCGCCGCCGTGCAGGTACAGCAGAGACGACATCCTGTCCTGGAGAGGGTTGAAAATAGCTGCTCATTATGTGTCCTCTTCTCCACGCGCATGCACATGCACACGTACATGCACGCATGTACATACACATGCACTCATGTACATACACATGCACGCATGTACATACACATGCACATGCTCAATTTAAATGTTTGAATTCTTTAAAATTCTAACACTAAATCTTTAATCTAATTTAATCTTGAATATGATTTTTGGGATTTTGTGTGTTATACAGGCTTCGTCCTGTTCTGGTTGCAGGATAAAAACCTGAACTTTTAGTTTTTCATACAGGAAATGAGGCGTACATACACATGCACATGCACGCACACATACACATGCACACATGTACATACACATGCACGCATGCACATGCACATGCACGCACACATGCACATGCACGCACACATACACATGCACACATGCATATACACATGCACGCATGTACATGCACGCACACATACACATGCACACATGTACATACACATGCACGCATGCACATGCACGCACACATACACATGCACGCATGTACATACACATTATTTGAGGCCGTGAGAGTTTGAGTGTTTAACAGTTTTCAGACAGTAACTGAAAACGTCTCAGCAGGTTTCTGCATAAACACAAATTAATTTATCTAAAAGACGATTGTTTCTGCAGATGCAGATGTTTGTCAAATTAAACCCCGAATCCTGTGAAGTGTGACACGTTTGGCCAGTTTATAGATCAGAGGGATCAATTACTTTTACACCAGCGCAGGTTCTGTTGCTGTTTGTATTGACTCAGTTTATCTGTCTGATAGAATAATCTGCGAGGGGGCAAATACTTTTTCAGAACATTATCTTTTCTGTAAACAGCTGACAACTCTCCATGTCTTAGTTTAACCTCATTTCAGCTGGACTTTCCCTGAAGACAAAAAGACAAGCGTGTCTCCTGCTGCAGCGTTCGACCTGTTCAGGGTTCGTTTCTTCCAAAAATAGATTTTCATCCAGGAGGTAAAATAAAACTTCTTAAAGAACTCAAATGAATCTGCAGGAAGTGATTTATTCTCTGTAAATAACAATAATTTACATTAGTGGATAATTAAATGAAGACGTGTCGACGACATGTTTAATTAAACTGAAGAGAAAATAAGAATAAAATCCAACCTGGAAGAAAAACTAATTACATGAAATTAATTCACAGTTAATTATCAGTTTAAACATATTTAAACCCAGGAGGGTGATCAGTGTGAGAGAAGTTTTCTTATTGATCACGTTCCAATATTCTGTAATGGTGATTATCTGCAGCTCGGAGCCAAACAGCAGCAGATTACAGGAGAGAAGCTGGAGGAACCATGAGGCTGAGATGACTCATCCCTCAGTCAGCTCAGACTGCTGCGTTAACACGGTGACTCGTACAGCCGAGTGAGGACTCGATGACTCGCTCGCATGCAGCACTCTGCAGTAAAACAACCAGACCTTTAATTCCCCACAGAGGAGCTTCAAACCTGAAGCATCCAGAGCTTCTAGGTTCTTCTCATCAGGTGATGAATCACAAATCCAGAGATTATTTGCAACATTTCTTTAGAATCCAAACAAGCGTCCTGCTCAGCTGATGGAAAGTTTGTTTGGACGTTCTGAGCAGCATCATGAACCATCTCCTGGTTGGAAGTGACCTGAAGCTTCTCAGAGAACTAAGAGTGAGATCTTCATCCATTTCCTGTACCTGCATGTTCAGGATCTGAGGCTGAGTTACACCTGGACAGGTGAGCAGTCCTCAGGGCCACGTGGAGGCAAACAACCCTTCACACACTCACACATGTACATACTGCAGAGAGGAGCAGCGTCTGATGTCATGTGACTGCTGCAGTAAAAAGGAAGAACAGAAGCGTGACATCATCAGCTTCAGCTAAAGTTTATTTAAATTAAAAACAAGTGTGTAATCTGGATTAATAATCTAAAGTTCTGTAAGAGATTAAAACATAAAAAGTCCCGTATCATCAGGATCAGCCTGACAGACCTGATGATTCATGTCCTGCTTTGCTTTCAGCATGAGAGACGTTTGATCCCAGCGGATCACTTTGTTCTCAGACTGCAGGGTTCTAAATGTGGAACGTGGTTTCAGGTTGTTCTCGTGTTGAAGCGGCTCCAGGTTTCAGGAGGCAGACGGCCGGTCGACCTTTAGCTTTAGAACCGTTTTTATTCAGATTTCATATTGGACTCATGATGGTGAAACATATCAAAGCTGCTGCTGTTTGATGGTGAAATAAGATCAAATCACGAGTCAGAGAGATTTTAATAGTCCCGACAGTGTTGATGTGATAATTTACTGACATCTCGACTGATCTAGTGTAATCTGCCTTGAAGCTGCAGCAGGACGGCTGAGGACGGCTGAGGACGTCCAGAGTGTCTCACGTCTATATAAAACATCACTGTGTGTTTTTTCTTAATGATTCTACGTGTTTGTCTCCATGTGGCGTCTTCTCACGCTCGTTACATCATGTTGTAATTTGATGTATGATACAGCTGCACGAGGAGAAGAAACACCGACACACAGAGATACTGTATAGAGACAGATATGAGTCACCTCCTGCATGCTGACGGGGGCGCACTGGTGGTGGTATGTGAAGTGCAGGTTAGTGTGGTGATCAGTACAGTGTGTGTGTGTGCGTGCGTGCGTGTGCACGTGTGTGTGATAAGACTTTCTGCAGCCTCTCATTTCCTCGCTTGTCTCTGATCTTTCAGATAAACTGGATAAAATCTGCTCAACATTCAGCATCTCATCGTGTCACCATCATAACAGCTGTGACTCCTCACACACAAAATACAACTTATTTACTTAAATAAACAATAAGAAAATAATAAACAGATGTTACAGATCTTCAACTCTAATCTTTAGAAAACAGGATTTTACTTTTATTTTTTACTTTTTCAGTGATTTTCCCCCCAAAGTGACGGACAGGTGTGAAACCTGGTGATGTGGAAGCTCATCAGGAGGAACATGAAGTTCAGAGGAATAAGATGAGCCTGTTGTCTCGTTACACAGTAAATACCTTCTCAGTGCACAGAGAAGAAGACATTTAAACCTTTTACATCACCAGAAGGTGTTTTATTATCTCCATCTTTATAAATCCTGCTTGAAACATCTAATAAATTCCATTTCCAGTTCAGTATAAAACGTTTAGCTCCCAGATCGTGACTAAGACTTCAGTTTGGATCAATAATAAAAACAAACTGATCTGTTTTAATCAGAAACATCTTTAAACTGTAACGTGATCGTCCAGTTTCAAACACTCAGACTGTTTCTTTAAATCTGCCTCTCAGTGAAACGGCTGATGGTCACATGTGAAACATTAAGTAAGTGATTTATCGTCTGACTGTAGCTCAGATGTCCAAATGTGATCCAGCTGATGCAGCTTGATAACGTCAGCAGCGTGCGGTCCGACCCGCAGAGGCTGTGATTAACGTGATTCTTTCAGAGGTCTGCAAACACAAACATCATTACAAAGAGGAATTAAATTCAGGTTCCTGCACGGCATCATTCACATACAACAAACTCAGATCCTGCTGTCATGAAATTCAGAACTCTCTGAACGTCTTTGACCCAAATTCAAACTCGATGCAACTGGAACATAAAATGAGACAAACCTTAATCTGTCTTCCTGCATCTGTTTGTTCCATTTAGATGAACGGTGATCCTTCAGGGAATAAAGACGTTCGTCTGCACTTCACTTGTGTTTGATTCTGTAGGTTTCAGATCACTGATGCAGCAAAGACAGAAGTCTGTGTAATTATTAACCTTTAACAGGAAAAGGTGACTGAGCTTCTAATCTTCCTCCTTCACACCTGCTTTACTCCTGACAGACGGTCGGAACTTCACAGATCCTTCAAATTCAAACTGAATTAGACACATTGCTGTTTATATTCACTAAAAACTAAGACTTGCACCTTATAACCCAAATACCTACACACATGAACTTTAATCGTTCTTCATCATCGTCATCATCATCATCCTCATCCTCATCCTCATCCTCATCCTCATCCTCATCCTCATCCTCATCGTCCACGTCCACGTCGTCATCGTCGTCATCGTCGTCGTCATCGTCCTCGTCGTCGTCCTCATCGTCCTCGTCGTCGTCGTCGTCCTCGTCGTTGTCCTCGTCGTCGTCCTCGTCGTCCTCGTCCTCGTCGCCCTCGCCATCGTCATCGTCATCGTCATCGTCCTCGTCCTCGTCGTCGCCGTCGCCGTCGCCCTCGTCCTCGTCGTCGCCCTCGTCATCGTCCTCATCGTTGCCGTCCTCGTCCTCGTCGTCCTCGTCGTCCTCGTCCTCGTCGTCCTCGTCCTCGTCGCCGTCGTCCTCGTCGTCCTCGTCGTCGTCGTCGTCATCGCCCTCGTCCTCGTCGTCCTCGTCCTCGTCGCCGTCGTCGTCGTCATCGTCATCGTCATCATCATCATCATCATCATCATCATCATCATCATCATCATCATCATCATCACCATCATCATCATCATCATCATCATCATCATCATCATCATCATCATCATCATCATCATCATCATCATCATCATCATCACCATCACCATCATCATCATCATCATCATCATCATCATCATCCTCCTCCTGCAGGAATCCACTGAGCATGTGTCTTCAGAAACAGTTCAATGATTTGGAGGAAAGTTTTAATACTTTTAAAGTGTATTTAAATGTATTTTATAGTATAATTAACTGATAAATAAAGCAGCTACTTGCATAATAAATAATATTGTATAATACTGTTCCAGTCAGCTGTGATTTAAAGCTTCCTGCATGTTGATTTGATTTATTCTCTCAGAGTAGAGGGTCACTTAAACAACAAAGAGCAATCTGTCCCTTTAGAAACAGCATTTTGATTCATCTTGATTAACAACAATATAAATACAGCAAACAAACGGGTCTCTGCTGAGGCTCCTCTCACTGCTTTAAATCTCTGATAAAAGATTCATGCTGCACAAGTTTACCATGAAAACATGCTAAATTACGAAAAACTAAAACATATAGGATTATTTATAATAACTTTATTGCAAATATCCAGCTTTGTCTCATCTTTACACACTTACCAAACTAAAGCTTGAGGAGCAGCAGTGGAAAAAAAACAACAAAACCAAAGTCCATCTAAAGGTTTTGTTCATTTTCATTTATGTTTCTTTATTTTACAGAATTTGTCCTGAATCGAATCCAAACTAAAAAAATCCAAACAAATGAAGTTACACATATTTACAGTAAACCACAGCTTGTTCAATGAATCTGACACCAGTGAAAACAAGGAAAATTTATTTTTCTGTTGATTTTATTTTGAAACAAACATTAGGATCCAGACTGATAACTTGTGTTTCCAAAACTCCCAGAAACTTTATTTTTTGTTGAAGAAATGAAGCAGAAAGCAGCCTGCTGGAGGAAATGATCAAGTTATTACTCACGCTACTCAGACAGCGCTGCAGTTTGAGCAAACAGAAATAAATAATGTGGAATAAATCATTATGCAGGAGGGAAATTGCAAGTGCTGAAGTGTGAAACATAGGTAGATGCATTGGTTTGACAAATGAGGTAGTAAATGACCTTCACAGCAGGTGGCTGCAGGCTGAGCAGATAAAGAGAAAATGTTCCTGTAGATGACAGAAAAGGAAATATGAAGTCAAAAAGTTTTACTGCAGCGGGCTTCACACGAGTACACACATAAAGAAGATGTATGGATACAAATACTTAATGGAGATGTCTGCAGACAAACACACTAAACCCAAAAGGTGACTGCTGAATACATCTGCATAGAAAATAAAAACCAGAAACTCTCAGAGTTTTTAAGTTGAATTATTGTTCTCACAAAAAAGTAAAAAAATAAAAAATGTTTCTTTTCATTGTTGTTTTTAGAAGTTTTTTTTGTCTTCTTTATGGACTTCTAGCCATCAGCAGATTAAATGTTGGCTAGAAGTCCTCTGCAAAATAACAGTTGCATTGTTTGTATTAATGTTTGTTGTACTGTCCCTTTAAAAATGTGACGATTCTAAACAAAAATAAATCCCAATTTTTAACAGTTTGAATTCGACAGTGTCACAGGAAAATGTTTTATTAGTATAATAATGAGTTAATTAATGTCTGAGTCATTTTTTGGATGTGTTTATGAGCAGCATCTGAATGCAGGACTTCCAGTAATGATTCATCCCAGTGAGATCACGGCTGATCTCAGAGCAGTTTTATTCTTATTCATGGTCGGTGGAGCTGTGCCACATGACTTCATCATATAGTCTGTTTCTCTCTTCAGCTGACTGACACACGGCTGCAGATTCTATTTAAAATCAACTGAACACTGAAAAACAACTGTTTTATGGAAGCAGGAAGTTAAAACCAAACAAAATACTGCGCCCTCTAGTGGCTGGTTGCAGTACCAGCTTTACATCCTCTTCCCTGCATGTAAAGAATTAAATATTTTCTTGTTTAAAAAAATTAAAATACACCTCAGATCATGATTTCCAAATTCTTACATCTGTATGTTCAAAATCTTGTTTTTAGTATGTTAAGATGCAGGCGAGTGGGCGGGACTTAAGATAAACATCTCCTGACTCAGCTCGTGTAAACTTCAAGGCTTCATGTTTTACCGAAAGCAGATAGATAGATAAATAAATATATATATATATATATATATATATATATATATATATATATATATAAAACAATAAAAATAAGAAGGTCTGTTTCAGTTATAGAGAACTGTGGACCATCACAGGTTCAGGGACCAGGTTCAGTGGTCTTGTTTCCCTCGCAGGTGATGTCTCGAGGAAAGGACACGTTTATCCTTGATGCTTGACCTTGACGTGGTCAAGATGGGTGCATACGAGCGCAGGGGGAGCCGTATTTCATTTGGCCGTCATCTCGTCCAAATTACAGTCATCTGGAACTGATGAACTGTCATGTGTGACCCTGTGAAGCTTTCAGCCGAGTGACACACTGAAATTAGCAGGTCACTGCAAAACAGGAAATAGCTTCATTTCTGATGAAGCTGCAAGTAGAAACAGAGGTGAAGCTCAGACTGACGTTCTTCAACCTTTAATGTGAGAGACAAAATAAATAGAGTCGTTTCAGATTCAGGTAAGTTCAATTTAAAACATAACAGACGACACGAGACCTCTGAATTATATAAAAATGGTTACACATTACTGTAAAAAGAGACAGAGTAAACATGACTCATCATGTGATGTAAAGGTGACTCATCATGTGATGTAAAGGTGATCTATCATGTGATGTAAAGGTGACTCATCATGTGATGTAAAGGTGATCCATCATGTGATGTAAAGGTGATCCATCATGTGATGTAAAGGTGATCTATCATGTGATGTAAAGGTGACTCATCATGTGATGTAAAGGTGACTCATCATGTGATGTAAAGGTGACTCATCATGTGATGTAAAGGTGATCCATCATGTGATGTAAAGGTGACTCATCATGTGATATAAAGGTGACTCATCATGTGATGTAAAGGTGATCTATCATGTGATGTAAACGTGACTCATCATGTGATGTAAAGGTGACTCATCATGTGATGTAAAGGTGACTCATCATGTGATGTAAAGGTGATCTATCATGTGATGTAAACGTGACCCATCTTGTGATGTAAAGGTGACTCATCATGTGATGTAAAGGTGACTCATCATGTGATGTAAAGGTGACTCATCATGTGATGTAAAGGTGATCTATCATGTGATGTAAAGGTGACTCATCATGTGATGTAAAGGTGACTCATCATGTGATGTAAAGGTGATCTATCATGTGATGTAAAGGTGATCTATCATGTGATGTAAAGGTGATCTATCATGTGATGTAAACGTGACCCATCTTGTGATGTAAAGGTGACTCATCATGTGATGTAAAGGTGACTCATCATGTGATGTAAAGGTGACTCATCATGTGATGTAAAGGTGATCTATCATGTGATGTAAAGGTGATCTATCATGTGATGTAAAGGTGACTCATCATGTGATGTAAAGGTGACTCATCATGTGATGTAAAGGTGACTATCATGTGATGTAAAGGTGATCTATCATGTGATGTAAACGTGACCCATCTTGTGATGTAAAGGTGACTCATCATGTGATGTAAAGGTGACTCATCATGTGATGTAAAGGTGACTCATCATGTGATGTAAAGGTGATCCATCATGTGATGTAAAGGTGACTCATCATGTGATGTAAAGGTGACTCATCATGTGATGTAAAGGTGACTCATCATGTGATGTAAAGGTGACCCATCATGTGATGTAAAGGTGATCTATCATGTGATTATGTGATCTATAAAAAGAACCAAAGAAAATGTATTTTATTATGAAATCATCTAATCATCAGACTGTGACCACCAACATACATGACGTAACATGTTCCCAGTGTGTTTTATATTGTTTTATAAACAGATGTTTCCTGTCTGAACTTGCAGTTTACTTTGTGTCTTTGAATCTGCAGCTTTATTTAAATTCTGAAGGTTTTTACAGATGCAGCTTCACAATCTCAGGATTTTTCTGCCTGATCAGTTACGATGCCCCACTTTCACGTAAAGACCATGTTGGATAAGAGCCGCCGCTGACTGACTCTTGATAGCGTTTGGTGAGATTCGGTTTGGGAGGGATTTCTGTAATTCTTCTTTCCCTGGAATCAGCAGAATGAGGAGCAAATGTGGTGATACGACAGAAGAAAGGAAGTAAAAATAAACTGAATAGCAATGAGGCAACTTTCTCTTCGGCCTGGAGCAGTGTGTGTGTGTGTGTGTGTGTGTGTGGGTTCGATTCTCCTCACATGGAACTCTAACAGATCCTTAAGGTTTAGGAGGGAATAATTTTCCCCGGTCTAATCCGAGTCCAGCGAGCTCTGACAGGCCTTGGCGCTGCTTCTCACGGATAAGGAAAACTGGGGCAAGACACTCTCACACGGCAGCCAGGGGATGATGGAACCTCATCTGTTCACTCTCCTTGTTTTCTCTCTCCGTTTGGGGCGTCTAGATGAATCTCACTCTAACCAACATCCCTGTAGCAAAGATCTGCAGAGAATGATTGTAAAAACATCTCTGGGGAATTTTTCTTGTAATTATTTCAAAGTTTACTGTTTACAGTGATTAACATGTGAGGGCCTGCGAGCCTCAGATTAGAGTCATTCTTAAGCTTTTATCACTCTGAGTTTCATTTACATTTTACTTTGCTGAGGGTGATTTAGGCTGGATGATTTCAGACCTTTATAGAACTACAGCTCCATTAATGACCCCAAACAAACCCTGCGTGGCTGAACACTTCACAGCTGAGCTGCTCCACTCACTTCCATTTGATTATAGAATCTCACTAACAGCTGACCGTGAATGTTTAGATGAAGATTCATGGATGGAGTTACTGAACAGGAGCTCTCTGAACACGGCACCATACTGAGTGCAACCCATTCTTTTATAAATGTTTGAGGAAGCAGCTGCAGGTTCTGATACACCTGGACGTGCTGGGACACCTGAGTGTATCTGAAACCCCACGAGATAAAAACACACACTTCTTATTCAACAATCCAAAAAGATTCTTGTTTCATGTTCTTATTAAACTCAGGTTGTTGAAGAGGTGTTCTGTGTGCCTGCTGACTGCAGGGTGGAGTCTCTGTTGCAGGTGTTTAGGACAACTCAACATTCTCTTGATGATGTTTCTCATCTCACAGATCACTGAAGCTCAAATCACTGATGGGGACACAGATTCACCAGCAGCTGACTTCTGATCAGGTCCTGAGCATCAAAACCTGCAGCTGTCTGAAAAAATGTTGAGGTGGAGAGCAGGTGGGTTCTCTCAGAGGAGCACTCAGCAGAACTTTACCCCTCAGTGGTCTCGGTGTTATGCAACATAATGTCAGTGAACATTTTAAACCAAGGCTCAGATAAAACCTGGAAACAGATCCAGAGTTTAGAAATCCCGAGCACCAAAAAGAAGAAGATAGACCCCGATCAGGAAGAGGAGAGTTAGAAGACAAAAGATGGGATGAAGAATGTAGGATGACACAGACGGTGAAGATGAGGGAGAGAGGGAGCTCACAAATACGTGCAAACACACAGAGGTGACGTCAAACCGGAGCGCAGCTGACTCGCTCGCGCCGCCGTGCCTCCACTGACCAGCCGGGCACTCTTCACCTCCACTCCACGCGGCTGCTGCTGCACGTCGTTTAAAACACCGAGGAGGAGGAGGAGGAGGAAGAGGAGGAGAGGGGAAACCGGGAGGTCTCACGCGGAGCGAGCGCTCAACGGGAGAAGGAGGAGGAGGAGGACGGAGGAGGAAGGAGGCTCCGCTTTCATCCTCGCGCGCAGCACCGGACGCAACGGACTCGTTATTTACTGAATGGAGACGTGCATGTTCGCCTCAGAGAGGAAATCAAGCAGGACTGTGACGCCTTTTGCTTCCCGCCACTCAGGTGTTGCATCCGAGCGCGTGAGCTTTGTGTGGCTGGAGGGGCGCGAGACGGAGGGTTGATCTGTGATGAAGGGCTCGTGCACTCCACATTGATCCCTTTGTGGAGGCTCATGCGCAACAACAAGTTTGCAGAATCAGGTGTTGTCTGTCATGAGACCGCGTGTTTTTTAAGACCTGGATTACAGGACTTCCCCCCGTTTCTTGGATTTTCTCTCTGAACCCCGCAGGAACGTTTCAGAAGGTTGGAATTTCCTGAACCTGCTATAATGTTTTTGCTCTGAAGCTGCACGCGTAAATAAACAAACAAACAGAAACCCAAACAACGCATAATCCCGGATCTGGCAGTGCCAACGACGCACGAACCGTTTTTGAGGTTCTGTGAAAGATTTGGTGCCGCCTGCGCCACCTGCCACCGCTCGCGTCTCAACCTCCGCCTTGTTTTCACGGATCCCGGTCCTCTGCGACGCCGCGACTCCCTGATGGTGCCCGCTGTTTGCGCACGGTGGCTCGAGCTTCTGCCTGGAAACGCCACCCGGTGATTTGGAGCTTGTGCTCGGCGTACGGTGCATGGTGGAACCGATCCACGGGATGGAGGGTCCGCGAGACGCTTTCCTGATCATTTAGGATTGGTTTGCTGCTTCTTGATCAGAGCTTGACAATGACCTCCAGCCGCGCTTTGCCCCGTGCCATTCTCGTCGCAACCCGAGAAAAAAGCACGCGCCCTCGGTTCGATGCGCACGAGAGGACGTCGTCTTCCCAAAATCGTTGATCTGACTGACGGCCTGGAAGGGAGGGGGAGAAAAACCGACACGAACGATCATATCAGAACCCAGAACAGCAGCGCCGAGCGGCAGCGGTGATGGAACTGTCCGAGGTCCGGTGCTCCAGCGCGAGCGAGGAGCTTTACACCATCAACAAGACCCCGAGCAGCAGCAACAACAGCAACAGCAGCGGCAGCGCGCGACCCAAACGGCTGCTGTGGCAGAACGCGGTGCGGCACATCACCGAGCAGCGCTTCATCCACGAGCAGGGCGGGGGAGGGGGCCTGAAAGACGACCCCTTCGACCCGATACAAGGTGCACGGAAGCAGTCTGCAGGGCGGACGTCGGTGGGCGACCGGCACAACAACGGCGGGACCAAAGTGTTCCCGGAGCGCGCCAGCAGCGACCTGGGCTTCCTGCAGATCGACTGTGCGCCGAGCAACTCTGACTTCTTCCTGAACTGGGGCTACACGTACCGGGGCGTGATCTTCCCCACCCTGCGGAACGCCTTCAAGTCCCGCGACCTCGAGCGGCTGTACCAGCGTTACTTTCTGGGCCAGAGGCGCAAGTCAGTGGTGGTGATGAACATCTTGGATGTGGTAACTAAACTCACCCTGCTGGTACTGCACCTCACCCTGGCCTCCTCCCCGATGGACCCCATTAAGGGGACACTCCTGGGCTTCTTCACAGGCATCGAAGTGGTTATTTGTGCCTTAGTGGTGGTGCGGAAGGACACCACGTCGCACAGCTACCTGCAGTACAGTGGCGTGGTTACCTGGGTGGCCATGGCCACGCAGATCCTGGCGGCCGGGTTGGGCTACGGGCTGCTGGGGGACGGGGTGGGGTACGTTCTCTTCACCTTGTTCGCCACCTACAGCATGCTGCCGCTGCCGCTCACCTGGGCCATCCTGGCCGGCCTCCTCACCTCTGGGCTGCACGTCCTGGTCCAGCTGCTAATCTCTAAGAACGCGCAGCTCTTTACGAACCAGGTAAACCACCTTCTTTTTCTCTTTGACTCTCCTGCTGGGACTTTCTTCTGTCTAGTTCTCTTGAATCCATCTTCTGTTTGTCTCTTTGTTTGCTTCCTTTCATCTGTCTCACCTGCCGAGCCGTTTCTCACATTTAGTCTCTACAATCTGTGGATTTGACTTCCAGTCTCATGTTCCATCATCCATCTCCAGCACCCCTTCCTCCTCCTCCGTGTTTACTCTTCATCTTCCTCTCCTTCTGATTCCTTCAGTTCTTGAATCTTCATCACATCTTCATTAAACATTAACCTCCATCCTTTGTTCTCTCCATCCATGTTTCCTCTTCACCTCTTTGTCTGTCTGTTTCCTGTCCAGAAACTTTGGTTTGTTCTGGGTGAACCCAGATGTTCCCCGAACACTCATCTGAAAGAGAGACCTGGTCTGATCTGGTTGAGTTTCAGCATCCAGACATTTTCCTTTACATTCATGTTTTATCCAAACTGAAACCAGGAACAAAGACACACATCTGTCCTTGCAGCTGGAACGCAGGTTTATCTGTGTGGAACTCTGTTGTTTCATATTCGCACTGGTTGTTTTATTAAATGAAATGTGACAGTTTGTTTGTGTCGGCAGCCTTTCTGTGACTGCTGAGGTTTCAGCACCGGGAGCTGTCCACCACAAACACTCGCGCGCGCGTGCGTTCGAATACACACAACAAATCAGGCAACGTTTCCTTGCCAAACAGGTTCAGCGCCCCCTACTGGCAGATTTCATGACTTGTTTATTTTAGCTGTGATTAAATAATGATTCTTTTCCAACTTTATTTAGTTTTAATCTCGTATTTGTTTCTGTTTTCAGACATATCGATGATGAAAATTATCTGAAAGGATTTTAATTTAACAGATTTAATTAAATATAGAAAATACCTAAATTTAATGTGTCTGTCAGCAGTTTTCTTTTTAATATACATGTAGGTTTCTGTCCAGCAGTTATGGAGAATATTCTAGATTCTGATGGTTTTGTTGGTGATCAAGACCTTCTAAGGATTCTAATACTGAACTTTAGTTGAGATATTTTTATTGGCTTCAGATTGAGTTTAATATGAGTGGAAATCTCTAACAAAGTGAACTTCAGTGTTCAGTGTCGTGTAGCAGCATGTTGCAGATGAATCCTGCTAAACTGTGAAAATTAGTCAGTTTTATGTCCTATTTCAGAAATTAATTTTTCATTTTACCTCCTTGTTATTTAAATAAAGGCTAAGTAGGCTAAGTCAGCATCAGGAATAGAAAAGGTGTCTTTTCATCATTCATAACTGGCTCTGAATCGGCCCTCACTGTGTGAACATGTTGTCCCTGTGATGGACTGGTGACCTGTCCAGGTGTGACCCCGCCTCTCGCTTAAAAACTAATTGAAAGCCCAGAAGTGTCAGACAGCTGTCAAAGTAAAAACACCATGTTCATCTGAAAATTACAAAGTACCTGATATGATATGAGATGTTACAGGCTCATAGTATCAGTAATATCACAACCTTACAGTTCAGTAATAATTTATAACCTGCATATTCTCAGACTTTACATCCTAATATCAGTCTCAAATAAAATGTCTGTAAAACATATTTCTCTTATTTTGGTGATTGTAACTTTTAAAAATAAAAACTTTTTAGAAAATATGTTTTTCTGAAGTCTGAGTAAGGCTGTTTCTTTCATAGTTCCTTAAGGTCACCATGGCAACCACTGGTGTCTCCTTATGATGAACCACTGGTGTCTCCTTATGATCACCATGGCTACCGCCAGTGGTTCTTTAAGGTCACCATGGTAACCACCAGTGGCCACTGTGGTCTTCAAAAACATAAATTGAATCCCATTTAAACTTTTTGTATAAAAACCATAAAACAAACCGAAACACCAGTTCAGACTCATAAGATCCAAATTTTTATGACCCGTAAAAGCTCCGATTGATGTTCCTGACATCTGTCTGAACTGCAGAGTTCAGGATGGAGGTGTAGAAATAACTTTTTGTTAATTTTAGCTTCATCGTACAAACTCTGCCAAAAGTCAGATTAAACTCTTTAGAGTCTCACGTCACAGTTTGATGAATAATTTTCTTTTTTAAGAGCTGCGAGGCGTGAAAACAAACACAATATATGACAGGAAACAGTGAGTCATCACTTGTGATGCCTTTAATTAAGTTGATAATAATATATTGATCATCAGGTTTGCTGCACCAGATTTAACTGCAGGGTTTTATTCAGAACACACCAGACTCCCTCGTCATTGAGGAATAACTTATAACTTCAGTGCATGTGTTGACGCAGACATCCAGGAAACTCCAGAAATACTCCGCGTACCTGACGTGATGCCGCCCACAGCTAATGCAGTGAAACCTAACTGAGCGCGCTCACTGCAGTTAAACAGCCTCATACTTCTACTGCTGTCACACTGAATCCCATCACACCTCCCTGTGAGAGGCTGCCTCTCTCTCTCTCTCTCTCTCTCTCTGGCTGTAGATGTGATGCAGATGACTGTATCCTGTGAAACTCTTGATGAGTAGCTCGGGGGTTTCCCAGCTTCCCCGTGTGCATATCAGCTGCACACAAACTGTAAGCGACCAGCGAGGCTTTCTGAGGAGAGGTCGAAGGTCAACAGCTTTAAAGTGGCTGCTGGTTGCTGGATTCAGAGACCGACACTTTACAGCGGCTGAGCAAAGGGCTTCAAAATGAATCAATAAAACATTTGATATTTAACAGTGATGGTGATAAAAGCTTTTCCATTGCACATTTAGTTTCATACATATATGACTAGAGCTGATGTGCTAATAGTTTTATATGAACTGTGAAAGTAAAACAACTGCAAACATCTGGCAGAGTTAATCCAGTTGTTCTATAAACTGCTGCAACATGTTTATATTGGAATGGATTGAACATCAGTCTCATGCAAAAACAACAAGAGGAAAAAAACTCATGATAAAACATTTGGTAATGCATTAAGAAACCATTAGCTTCACTTCCTGTTAAAATCTGACCAATCAGAATGTCTCCAGCCTGCTCCAAAACTAAAACCAGTGTCAGGAGCTGTGGGGTTTTCCACGGTCTCATGTTTATGTTTGGTGTGGGCTTTTGAGTTTTTGATTAAAGGGTTTTGTCAGTGTTTGTTTGATATCTGGTTTCTGAGTTTAGTTTAGATTTAGATTCAGTTATAGTATCATGTCTTTATGTTTAGTCAGTGTGTGTTCAGTGTTGAGTTTATATTTGTCTATTGTCACAGTTTCATGTTTACGGCGTTTCATGTTTCATGTTTGTCTCTTCTCTGTTTTAACATTCTGTGTTCCATATATGGTCATGTCACTTCCTGGTCTTTCACTCCTGTTAATTAGCTCGTTGTCTGCACCTGTGTCTTGTTTGTGTCTGGCACTATTTATGGTTGTTTCTGTGTTCTGTTCAGCGCTGGACTTTTGTCTTCTGTTGTGGATTCTCCCCTGTCCCCTGTCCCCTGTCCCCTGTTGTAGTGTTGAGTCTGACTCAGGTCAGACTCAGGTCTGACTCAGGTCTGACTCAGGTCGGCCTCAGGTCAGACTCAGGTCGGCCTCAGGTCAGTTTCAGGTCTGACTCAAGTCAGTTTCAGGTCAGACTCAGGTCAGACTCAGGTCTGACTTAGGTCAGTTTCAGGTCAGACTCAGGTCAGTTTCAGGTCAGTTTCAGGTCTGACTCAGGTCAGTTTCAGGTCTGACTCAGGTCAGTTTCAGGTCAGTTTCAGGTCTGACTCCCCCCCCGTCTCCCACAGTGAGCAGCTGATTTGTGTGTTTTTTCCCATCCTGTGTTTGTTCCCCAATAAACCTTTTTTATTTTGAGCCTGTCTCTCTGCTTTTGAGGTCCACCTCACCTGGTATTTCTTGACAACCGGAGTATTCATGAAGAGGTACCTTCAAACTCCTGCTCAGAGAGGATTTCATCACTGACAAGATGCAGCATCCTGACGCTGTTGTTGCAGTTGATTTATCATTTAAAGTTTGAAAATCAGCTGAATTTTTAATGATATTCACAATTATATTGTGTCAAACAACAAAAATAAACAATCTCTATATATAAAATTATATGCTCTATCATGAGACTGTTGGACAAAGTGTTGCAGGTATTATAAGGTGAACTGTTAAAGAATGCGGGTGAAGGACTGCAGGAAGTCTACTGGAAAACATTTCATAAGATAATAAATTGATGAAATGATAATCTCTACTCTAATTTTGTAATATCAGAAGAATAATCAGATGTTATTGTATCAAAGGATACATCAGTGAACTAAAGTAATTCAGTTTTTAGGGACAGACACGTTCCTGCTTGTATGATGTCATAATTAAAGTCATGTTTTCATAGATCAGTGATCTGTAGGAACACTTGGTTATGAGAGCATTAATTAGCTTCCAGTCTGAGTCTTTGCTAAAGTCATTACTGTAAGCAGGATGTAGGTGTAAAGTCTGGAGGACTTATTTATCCTTCTGTGTTAAACAGTTTGAGTTCAGCTGCTCAAGTTTCATCCAGAGAACGAAGCAGAACAGGAGGATCTGCTGCTGGAAGTAGCAGGACTCAACACACACAGTTCAAACCTTAAGGATGAAGTTTCCACCAGAGTCGCTGCACAGAGGAGAAACGTTAGACGGAACCATGAAGTCAAACTAAAACAGTGAATCAGATGGTTGGAGTTTCAACCTGTGGGCTAATATAACTGTTTACATGTACAGAACATGCAGAGTATGATGTGAGTCTCACTTTAGAAGAATTCTTACAAGATTTTAATTTAAGAGACAAGAATAAACTCATAAGAGAGAAATTTAGCTCTGAATTAATTTTTATTATAATAAATGGAACACATAATAGTTCATGTTTTGACATTTCCAATGATCCACAGTGTTAAATAAAAGGCCCCCTGATGACAAATTATTTGGTCTATAGTGCAATAAAAAGTCTTTTCATCGAGATGATGAACTTTAAAACACCTACTTGTTGGGTAAAGATGGATTTATCAGTTTTATTTGATTAAATAAATCAGTAATTATATTGAGATTAATAACAGTGTTGACGGATGTAAAAACAGCTGTTAGAGATTAATAAAAGAAGCTGAACTCTGTTCTCTCCTGCACTTCCTGTCTTTAGCTCCTGAGCTACAGAATTTCAGAATTCCCAGATTCTTTCTGTCAGGAAAGTCATTGATCCATCTCTGTGTTATCAGCCCATCTGAGTCCCACGTGTTCTTTATATCCCTTTAAAAACAAGTTTCTGTTAAACCTTCATGTCACCATGATTCCATCCTGCCTGCTGAACCTGTTCTCACGCCACGCCTGTCTGATTCTGTCTCAGAAGCCATTTAGTCTCCTTATTGCTGTTAAATAGCCAGTAACAGATTAGCTTGTTCTGCTCAGTAAAGGTGTGTGTTTGTGTGTGAGTGTGTGTGTGTGTGAGAGAGAAGGATATTGTGCAGTGTTGGTCGAATGCTCCCATGAAGCTAAAACATCATAAAGCTGTTAATGGCAGTGTGTCTTCCTCTCTCTCTCTTGCTCTCTCACACACACACTGAGCATCATGTGCAGTGATTAGCTGCTCTTCAAGCTGGATGCAGTTTATCTCAAGGTCAAACTGAGCTTACTGAAGCACCTGCTGCACTGAGGAGAGAAAAGCCGAGTCTGGGTTTCATACACAGAATGCAGGAACGTCTTTTTCAGCCTTTTCTTCTAACAAGCCCCAAAATGAAGCCTGTTAGTGTTCTTTTACTTTCAAAAGGATTGGCTGCTTGCCCTTTCCAGCCAATCACAGCCAAACTTTTCCCTTCAAAGACATTCGCTTTGGCTCTGTTTTTATTTAAGACCCACGTTTGACACACAAACAGACCTGATTGGGTGATTTTATATGAATTAAATAAATCAGAATTCCCGAGGAGTAAAATATCGCTGCTAGTGTTCTGGAGGCTGAAAGTTGCAGATATGATCAGCTCACTGTGGTAGTGCATCTGTTTGTTATATTATGTGTTTGATGCTTCATGTTTGTTGGTTTATTAGACAGATTGTGACCTTATCTGACCTCTGCTGGCTGGATGGATGGATGGATGATGGATGGAGGGATGATGGATGGATGGATGGATGGATGGATGGATGGATGGATGGATGGATGGATGGATGGGTGGATGGATGGATGATGGATGGAGAGATGATGGATGGAGGGATGATGGATGGATGGATGGATGGATGGATGGATGGATGGATGGATGGATGGATGGATGGATGGATGGATGGATGGATGATGGATGGATGGATGATGGATGGATGGATGGATGTTTTTTCTTCTTTAAACACAGTAATTGTAAAGTTGATGGTCAGACATGTTGATTCTGACACGCGTCTGAATTACTGGTGACCTTTAAGTATGTCGATCCAGACTACGTTTCGCTTCGCTGCATCTCTTCTGTTTTTCTTCTTTTCCTCGGTGAGTCTACGGGCGTCTGCACATTGACTCAGCTCGATGAAAACTCATTTCTGTGGGAGTGAAGGACGCAGGGCAGATCGACTCAGAGGGAGGAATCAGCAGCTTCATCCTCCTCACCCCTCGCTCACCCTCCTCCATCGCGCTGGTTTCATGCGGTTGATCTCAGACAATCTTGCTGTTACCAGACACTGCACTCAGCCACTCTTAATATTTAATGAAAGCTCGGATCCATCAGTTGCAGCTTTTTGAGCTTTTAATGGCAGTTTTCCAGTGACATTTCTCTGCAGTGACCTCCCAGGCGTTTCCAAAAATGATTTCAGACATAAAAAGCTTTTATCGTCTGTCTTTCTCATACATGTGTCAGGAATGAGCTCAATAAATATCAGCAGGAAATAAACACTTTTCAGCTCCGAAATCAGCAGGTTTTTTTTAATATAATTTAAGGACTTTTTAAGAAAAGATGCATCAGAACTGTTTGACTTGTTAACTTCAGAAATAATTTAAACCTTTTTTCGAGTCATTTGCTAATTATGTGAGAGGAATGGCTCCATTGGCAGAGTTTTTAATAAAGATACGAAGAAGTCCATCTGGCCAGAAAAAGCCGCCAGCTGGTGGGATCAACCAAAGAGAGAAAACCAGGACTTAAAAGTAGCTAATTCAGAAACCATCTAATGTTTAGTTTAGCATATTTCTGTAAGTTTTCTCAGTAAAAAGAACATTTTAAATCGTGTTCAAGGTTTAGCAGCTTCATCCTTGACTTCTCTCTCTAACAGTGAATGTTTTAGAGTGCTGCATCTTTTAAATGGATTAAAATAATCCTGTTTTATTCTGTTAACATGAAATTCATGTGCAGCTGATATAATAATGTGTTTTCTGAAAAATTGGAGAAGATTAAATCTTCTGTTTTTAAACAACTTTTATGTTCCACGATATTTATAAAAATGAAAACACATCATGCATCTTATCCATGTTGCAACATGTAAAATACTTTCATACTTTTAATGTGAAGATAAATATTCAAGACAAACTAAGTTTGTGATTTTTTGTCATTTCAAGATGCAAAAACCCCAAATTACACCAAGCAGCCAATAAATTCATCGTTAATAAAAGCAGCTGAACATTGTTGCTATAAATAAAAAGAATTAGTCACTCTCATAAAATCCTTTATATCTCTGCAGATCACAAAGTTCTGTTCTTATCCAGAAAACATCAAAGTGTTTGAAACATTGAGTTTTTATAGTTTTGAGTTTTTAAAATGAAAGTCAACATTAATCTTGAGTCTGAATCTCAGAAGAAGTTTAATGTTTCTGAAGCAGGCTGACCTGAAACTGACCTGAGTCAGACCTGAAACTGACCTGAGTCAGACCTGAAACTGACCTGAGTCTGACCTGAAACTGACTTGAGTCAGACCTGAGTCTGACCTGAAACTAACTTGAGTCAGACCTGAGTCTGACCTGAAACTGACCTGAGTCAGACCTGAAACTGACCTGAGTCTGACCTGAAACTGACTTGAGTCAGACCTGAGTCTGACCTGAAACTGACTTGAGTCAGACCTGAGTCTGACCTGAAACTGACCTGAGTCAGACCTGAAACTGACCTGAGTCTGACCTGAAACTGACTTGAGTCAGACCTGAGTCTGACCTGAAACTAACTTGAGTCAGACCTGAGTCTGACCTGAAACTGACCTGAGTCAGACCTGAAACTGACCTGAGTCTGACCTGAAACTGACTTGAGTCAGACCTGAGTCTGACCTGAAACTGACTTGAGTCAGACCTGAGTCTGACCTGAAACTGACCTGAGTCAGACCTGAAACTGACCTGAGTCTGACCTGAAACTGACTTGAGTCAGACCTGAGTCTGACCTGAAACTAACTTGAGTCAGACCTGAGTCTGACCTGAAACTGACCTGAGTCAGACCTGAAACTGACCTGAGTCTGACCTGAAACTGACTTGAGTCAGACCTGAGTCTGACCTGAAACTGACTTGAGTCAGACCTGAGTCTGACCTGAAACTGACCTGAGTCAGACCTGAAACTGACCTGAGTCTGACCTGAAACTGACTTGAGTCAGACCTGAGTCTGACCTGAAACTAACTTGAGTCAGACCTGAGTCTGACCTGAAACTGACCTGAGTCTGACCTGAAACTGACCTGAGTCAGACCTGAAACTGACCTGAAACTGACCTGAGTCTGACCTGAAACTGACCTGAGTCAGACCTGAAACTGACCTGAGTCAGACCTGAAACTGACTTGAGTCAGACCTGAGTCTGACCTGAAACTAACTTGAGTCAGACCTGAGTCTGACCTGAAACTGACCTGAGTCAGACCTGAGTCTGACCTGAAACTGACCTGAGTCAGACCTGAAACTGACCTGAAACTGACCTGAGTCAGACCTGAAACTGACCTGAGTCTGACCTGAAACTAACTTGAGTCAGACCTGAGTCTGACCTGAAACTGAACTGAGTCAGACCTGAGTCTGACCTGAAACTGACCTGAGTCAGACCTGAAACTGACCTGAAACTGACCTGAGTCAGACCTGAAACTGACCTGAGTCAGACCTGAAACTGACCTGAAACTGACCTGAGTCTGACCTGAAACTGACCTAAGTCAGACCTGAGTCTGACCTGAGTCTGACCTGAAACTGACTTGAGTCAGACCTGAAACTGACCTGAGGCCGACCTGAGTCTGACCTGAGGCCGACCTGAGTCAGACCTGAGTCTGACCTGAAACTGACTTGAGTCTGACCTGAGTCAGACCTGAGGCTGACCTGAGTCTGACCTGAGTCAGACCTGAGTCTGACCTGAAACTGACCTGAGTCAGACCTGAGTCTGATTTGAGGCTGGTTATAATCTGACATGTGATGCAGTAGAAATCTTCATAATGCTGATGTTGTTATTGAAAGGGGGGATGTGGTTTATCTGTCCAGTCCTGGTCTGGTCCTCGGGTTCCAGGATCTTACATGTTTGACTTGTTTATCTTCTCCAACACACCTGATTCAGCAGCTTAATTACCTGCTCCACATGTGTTCAGACTCTGCAGGAGCCGTTAATCCCATTGATTCTAACCAGGTGTGTTGGAGTAGAGAACCTGCAGGACGGTAGCCCTGGAGGACCAGAATTAAACCCACTGATGTAAGACTTACTAAATATTCCCTATAAAGAGTTTCTTTCATCTTTTATTATATTTGTGATCTCAGATTTTACTCGGGGGTCTTGTTTGTCTCTCGTCAGACTGAGACCAAATGAAATGGTCTGACTGGAAGGACTCCACCCTCTGAGCCTGAGTTGTACAAGTGATAAAACAGACACCTTGTAGCAGCTCATTTCCTCCTCTCACTGCTCTCTGTTCAGGGCTGTTAAACCTTTTTGTGGACTTTAAGTGCCAGAGGAGCGTATGGAGCAGATAAATCACTCTCTTTGCACTTTAGTGAGCAGTCAGGCCTGAAACCGGAGGGAACGTGGAGGACAATCGGTTTCTTTTGTTGCTTTTAGTCAAAGCTTGTGGAAAACCTTTCAATTTCCTAAAATATCCATTTAAATTCACCTGTTATGCTTCAAAGTGTTCAACAGAGTCGACTGACCTCTAAAGTTACCTGTAAGTCATTCTCATTTCCTTCCTAAACGCTGACTCAGCACTTCTTCCTCTGTTATCAGCCAGCCAGTCAACATTCATCTTAATAAAACCTCTGCGTCCTGCTCACTGAACTAAACTGCTGACAGAACCTAATTACAGGTTATTGTATCTCAGCTGGTAAATACAACACAAATAAATTCTCCCGTGCGAGGTCATGGACATAAACTTATTTAAGCTTTTCAGACACACCTGCTGCATCATGCAGGCGGAGCTTCAGCGAGTCATCTCAGGTTTAGAGTCCGTATGAGTTTCTGATCAATCAATGAAATGATTTGTGTAGAAGTTGCAGGTTTTAAACAGGAGAAACCCAGAACATGTTTGTTGTGTCTGGTTTTCTCTCCTTTAGGAGACATTATGATGGAGTGTTGTGTCAGCAGTAATTGGCTCCGGACACACGACTCTCCACAGGATGAAGCAGGCGTAACAAATAAATGGATACAGCAGGAGGTTGAAGGACAAGGTGTATCGATTATCCCATCACACCTTTCCTAACTGACAGCGCTGGACCTTGAGACTTCCTGTTTGATCTGTAAAGGTCAAACACAAGCTGCTTAACGACCAGGAACAGACCGAGGACGACGTATGACCATGTTTATGACTTCAGGGACACATGCTTATGCATCACATACTGATGCATGAACACAGTCGTCCTCACTGAGCCTGGACCCACGTCGCTTCACGGGACACCAGGAAGCTGGTGTCTGCTATTAGAAACACTGTGAACCATGGGTCTGATAGGCAGCATCTGCCTGAGTCAACCTCAGAACATACTGAGTGAGTGTTTAAACTCAAGTGAGGGTGATTTTCAGCTTATTCTTTACATTTTCAGACAGGATTACCTCCAGGCGGTAATCTGTCTGGAGACCCGAGCGTCTGCTGGCGGCACCGCCGTCTCCTCAGGGGTCAGTGTTTAACGAGATTATTGTTGGATCACTGTTATCTGTTTGAAATGTGGAATAAAAAGCAGGTAGTCAGAGAAATAAATGAACGGTTTCAGACAGAAACTGCTGCAGAATCTGAAAAACAAACAAAAGGGTGAATTCAAGAAAAAGGTGAAACACTTTGGAAAAATAAAAGAGCACAACAACAGAAATTGAAACTAATACAAGAGTCCAGACATAATGATTCTAATTATGGTGAATAAAAAGGTCAAACATTCTGGCCTTTTCCTGAGTTTTGCTGCTGTAGAGATTTTAGCTGAAGATTGAGGTGAAAGAGCTGCTTGACTTGTACCGTCACCATCACAGAGGATCATCCTGTGGGCTGTACGCAGGTCGACACCCCGCCGTTACAACAACAACTATCTGTCATGTCTGATCACATTTTAACAGCCTAGAAACTATTAGCTGGTACAGAGTGGTGCAGTATGGAGCATCGGTAGGCGTGTCACAAGCAGCTGTTTCATAGAGGAACACTGGCTCTGAACACTGCTTTGATATTTCAGGATTCATTATGTTCTTGAAGCCAGTAATTAAGGGCACCAATACAAAAGCAATAAGAGTCAACATATGAAAAATATTGAGGTGTTTTTATTTTTTAGTTGGGACCATGTGGCATTATTTTACATGGAGGAGGCGGGGCTTAAACCTTTTAAAATTGTTGGTTTGGGTTCTGGGTTTAGTTCTGTCATGATCTTCGTTTATTTTAAAGCCACATCATTTTCAACAAAACCACAAAGAAATTAAACACATCATCTTAGGGTTCTGCTACTTTTGGTAGCAGTATGTTGTGCAAGAAAGACAAAATTCACACAAAAACAAAGAAAAAAGGAGGGAATCCAGGGCTGGTTGACCTCCTCGTCCCTGTTCATGGTCCCCTGGTGTCGTTCTCTGATTTTGATAAGGTTATTTAGAACTTCTGATGGTCTGTTTTAGAACTGTTAAGCTGCATCTCATTAAGGATGAGACGCGGGTGTTTTGTTACCGTGGTGACTCCAATGAGGCTCTAGCAGCAGTTATAACACGTATGTTTTGTCTGAGCTCAGATTTTGGAATTTAGAGCAGCAGCCACATCAGGACTCAGATCAGGACTCAGATCAGGACTCAGATCAGGACTCACACCAGGACTCAGATCAGGACTCACATCAGGACTCAGATCAGGACTCACACCAGGACTCAGATCAGGACTCAGATCAGGACTCACACCAGGACTCAGATCAGGACTCAGATCAGGACTCAGATCAGGACTCACACCAGGACTCAGATCAGGACTCACACCAGGACTCAGATCAGGATTTACACAAGGACTCAGATCAGGACTCAGATCAGGATTTACACCAGGACTCAGATCAGGACTCAGATCAGGACTCACACCAGGACTCACATCAGGACTCAGATCAGGACTCACACCAGGACTCAGATCAGGACTCAGATCAGGACTCACACCAGGACTCAGATCAGGACTCACACCAGGACTCAGATCAGGACTCACACCAGGACTCACACCAGGACTCAGATCAGGACTCACACCAGGACTCAGATCAGGACTCACACCAGGACTCAGATCAGGACTCACACCAGGACTCACACCAGGACTCACACCAGGACTCAGATCAGGACTCACACCAGGACTCACACCAGGACTCAGATCAGGACTCACAAAAGGACTCACATCAGGACTCAGATCAGGACTCACACCAGGACTCAGATCAGGACTCAGATCAGGACTCAGATCAGGACTCACACCAGGACTCAGATCAGGACTCACACCAGGACTCAGATCAGGACTCACACCAGGACTCAGATCAGGACTCACAAAAGGACTCACAAAAGGACTCACATCAGGACTCACATCAGGACTCACACCAGGACTCACACCAGGACTCAGATCAGGACTCAGATCAGGACTCATCAACATTTCTTCAGAAACGTTCCAGTTTTTCATTTTCATAGATTTTTTTAGCCATTTTTAAAAACTCAGAAAAGCGATGTGAAAGTGAGAGATTCCATGTAACAGACTGTTTGACTGTCTGATCTTCATCAGGAGCTTCAGCTCGTCTCTGTTTTTTCTGCTGCTTTGTGCAGATTTTTGTTCTCTAAGTTTGAAGAGACTTAAAGTCCAGTTCGTGTTCTGGTCGCTCCTGATGTTTCTCATAGAACGCTCTCTTTGTGGTTTCGTTTTGTCGGGATAAATTGGACCGCAGCACCTGTTTTCAGGCTGGCAGCAGCTTGTCGTCTAGTTTCTGTGTTGTGTCTCCAGAGAAAACTGGTGTACTGTGGCTACAGTATCACAGACAACCTCCCGCTTCATGAAATCACCTTCAGATTAACTTTACCGGAACAAACACAGCTGACTGTGCTGAACATCATGAAACTGGGAAATTCCTTCTAACGGAATTTTCTGCTGGAATTTTGTTTGATCATTTGTGGGTGCTGAACTGTGTTGCATCCTCCTGACAGGTACGTCTTTATGATCTCACGCTACTCATCACACGTGCTATAAGTGATAAATTCAGCATTAAGGTCAAATCAGCTGTAATTAATTTGATTTTAACTGCCGATGAGGTATGTGTCGCTGCTGAACTGGAAAATCCTGAGAAACTGAGCAGTCACACAAACAAACTGTCACCTCTGTAACATATTTATAAAGATGTGTTTTCCAGACAGATGGCAGCTCCTCATGGTAAAGACGTCTGTGCTGTGATTCTGTCTTTACTTTGTGCTGATGCTGTTTGCTCACGATGTGCAAATCAGTTTTACTGATTGTAGTTGAAAATTAGGGTATTTTTTACCTTTTATACTAGTTTCTCAAACAGGTAGGATGTAATTATGTGTTATTTAAATATTCTTTAGATTACTAATATTCTGCTTGTGAGAAGAAACTGAAGAATTAGATTTATAATGGCATCAAGAGAGAATTCCACAAAGAGTTCCGTGTTTCTGTTGTAGAAAAATGTGGATGCAGAGTGATTTACTGCAGAAAGCATTAACAGAAGAAGACATAGTGCTCACAGTAGACCATAAATATCAGTCAGATGTATGTTCAGCTCGGCTAACTGACGCAGCAATCCATCAGACAAGTTTACAGCCACAGTAAGAGCTGATGGAGCTCAACACATTGCTTTCTTTCCTCTTTTATTCCCGTTCTCTGGCTCAGTGGGAATAAAACTCCCTGTTACAGCCATTATGAGACATTAAATAGAGGAACGTGCTGCAGAGCTGCAGACAGACACTCAGGAGAAACATCACAGCCCTGCACCAGTTATTGTTCTGCATTTGAAAGTGCTGGTATTTTTCTATTAACAGCTGTTTTGAAACATCTGTTCAGGTATGATGATGTCACATTGTCACATTTTTTTGTTTTTATATGAGTGTAAATGTAACACCCAGACTCAGTTTTACAACAAACTGCTGGTCCGTCTCACAACAAAGTCTTAAGAGGTCCATTTTTTAAAAAAATGGGTCAAAATGATGTTGATGTGTAATCCTGCATTAAAAACAATACCGATTTTGGTAATAATAATCTGTAATTTTTAATTCTAACAAAAAGACAAAACATGGAGCATCAGTTTTTTATTTATTCTTCTTTGACTGACTCTTGTTCAGAATATCAAGTCTCATCATATTTTATACAAACTGTCCACCCAAACGTTGTAAAATACATAATCTGCCGCAAATGTAGTGCCTGGATAATCTGTTAATCCCACATTTCGTCACTTGGTTGCTCCTGATAACATATTCAGAACATATTGATGAACATCTCACCTTCGTCAGCAGCTGATCTGAAATCAGCTGGTGTGATGCACACCTCCTCCTGTCTTCTTCTGTTGTCATTTTTCTTTTTAATCCAATTTACACATGCAGCAACAGCCGAGCTGTGAATCAGGCAGAGCCAAGAGACGGCTGTCAGACTGACATCGACATGTGTTGATGATTTTTCTGCCAAATCTGCCTGTTGTCTCAGTGACGACTCTTTACTTTCTGTCTGTTTAACGGAGCATTTCAGCAGGTATTAATGTAAGAATTAAGGTTGACATGAAACAAGATTACAGCACCTTTCAGAAAGGAGTCGTTCCTGAATTTAACTGTGTTTCTCTATTTTATTAGTTTATTTAATTTTATGGGAAGTCCACTTTACTTTACAGAGCAGAACCACAGAAGCAACAAACACCAAATAATACTGAGTTGATAAAAATAAAAATCACATTTCAGGTTCCAATGTCACAGTCTGCTTTGTTACAATTTGGAAGTTGGTTGAAAAAAGTTGCAAACAATCATTTTTTTATCAGAAAGAAACTGAGTTCAGTAAAAGTTAAATAATGTTAACAATCAATCATTAGAGGATTTACATGTTTGTTTGATCAAATTTTATACCAGATTAAAATGTTGTTTATTTTATTGGCACGAAGTCTGTGGGCGGAGACTGAGGTGGGAGAGACGGTTTAATTGACCAATCAGATTAGGAGATGCAGTCAGTGGGCGTTGTCTTTACGTCACGACCGTTTGGTTTTGGCGGTTTTACGTGAAGGTGTTGAATTTTCTGCTTCACGTAAAATGACAACAGCTAGATGTGAAACTGAAAAAAAAAATAGTAAAAAATATTAGTATTCCAGAAATATCGGCGGCCTTTTCACGAAGGTTCAGTAAAAACATCCTGAAAAAATAAACCGAACAACTCCTGAACATTTGGGAATGGTGAGTTTGTTTAGCTGGAGTTTTAGACTGTGTCATTTATTACACACACCTACACTTACTTTCACTGCTTCCAGAACCTTCTGAACATGTTCATGATAAAGTTTAAAAGAAAGCATCTTTTGTTTGTTTGTTCTGGATCTGATCTGGATTAGAATAATCTGACCTGTGTGAATGTTTTAAGACTTTATTCAGAGTTTTTGAGTTCAGGATTAGTTTTTTTGCTTGTGATGGTTCAATTAAATAACTAGTAGAAAGTTCATTACAGGTGTTCTCCTGACATGCCCACAGAGCTGCTCCTGTCCACTGCTTCACTGGCTCAGAAACAACGTTTTTACTGAATGCTGCCATGGCAACTAGTCCCATATAGGCCACTCGTCATGGGAATCTAATTTGGAGCACAGATTGGTGTGTGTTTGAGACAAAATGGGTTTGTGTAAGTTGTTCTGATCCCAACATCCAACACTTTTAGTTTAAAAACATAGTTTACATAAACTACCACTTGTTTTGTTGGGAATTGAACCGTCACCCATATGGTTAATGATGAAGGGCACTGAGATGATATTACTGGACAGTAAGGAAATCTTTCTCTAAACGCTTTTTCAACATGTCCTTGAACGTTAGTCCCACCTGCTGCTCCATCAGTCACTCCACCACATTGTAAGTTAAAAACAAGCAAAACAAAGACATCATAGTACCAGGAACATGCTAACATTCAGACATACATGAAGTTTTATCAGTCTAACAGATATGATATAAAAACGAGCTGCTGGCTGGACTTGATGAGGAGTTTGGCTGGAACATTTTGTTTAACGCTGCTAATGAGTGAAACCTGATGCCTGATGGTGTAAAGCTCATCCTGGCTTCAGATCATGATCCTGTTCAGGGGGTCAAATCAACTGACTCCACATACGGAAACACTGATGACATAAAGGCTGTCAGCTTGTCTACAAACAGAATACAGAAAGCTGTCATTACTTTTCAACCAAGTCCATCTGGAAACATCACTGGCTGATCAATTATTAACTGAGGCCATCCGTGTCATTGAGAATTGAAATTGTGATGCTCTTTGACACACTGTGCCGTCTGTGGAGAGTGTCAGCAGATAAGTGAGTGTGTGAAGCTCAGTTAATCATTCACTGTCCTCTTCTGCACCTCTGAGCCTCAGAATAAATCCCTTCATTTGGCTGTGGAGTGTTTTCTGCAGACAGTAGCGCTTGCAGCGGGAGCTTTAGCTCTGCTGCTCTCAGCCAGCTGCTCCTCTCACATGGTTTTATGCAGCTGTAATCAGATACTAAAAGCAGGTTTAAGCGAGGTGGCATGACAGCTTCCACGTCTGGTGATGTTGCTGTTTCTTCCTCTGAAGTTCATAAATACAACATGAGGGGTCACTGATAGACATAAAGTATTTATAATATAGATACTGGGCTCGTGTTTGCTTCGTGCTAGATTTGGATATCTGCCCACGCTTTATTGTGTCGCTTTGAAATGTTGCACTCGCTAATTATCCTGCAGATGTGATGAGTTTAAAAGATCCCACGCTCTTTTTCACCTCCCTCGTTCCTTCTGCAACCCAAACAGAAGATGTGATTCTTCTGCTTTTTGTAATAAGTTTGTTTTTAATCAGATGACTTTTTACTTTGTAAATTGCTCAAATATAAATGTTTAGATGACGATCGTGACCACAGAGAGACAAACATTCCATGTTAGAGTCGTGGGGGACATAAAAATTTTGAAAATCTTTGACAATGTGTTGACGGCTTGTTAAATAAACAAATCCCAGTCTGTGGTAAACAGTTAGAGTATAAAACCAGTTCTAACGCATCGTGTCTGCTTCTCACCTGCAGACAGGAAACAGACCGTCTATGAGAACAGGTGAAAATATTGATTATGCAGATGATCGTTAAAGGTTAAAGAAGTGCAACCAAACATGTCGACATCAATGTGACAGAATAATCTCTCAGGTTAGATGTGAGAGGGTGAGGATGATGATGAGCTCAGTCATTTCAGCACCGTTCTTTTCTTTGTACTTGATAAAGTGACGATGGACAGAGAAGAAACGAGTCAGAACTCCTTCATATTTTCATTTCTTATTCTGTCATTTTTAAAATCTGGTGTTTGTTCAGGACACGTTGCTGCGTTGTGCATGTTTCAGGTAAAATGTGTAAAATTTAACAACATATAACCAAGTGGTTTGTTACAATCAGTCAACGTGGCCTCAGTGAGGTCAGGATTGTAGCACAACAAATACATGTTGTGTGTCATGCTGTATGCAGCTACTCAAGCCTGGTTTAAATTGAAAACATCATCATAATGATTACTATTATTAACCCTTCCTAATTATTTTCCATGCAGCTGTTGACAGGCCTCTTCCTTGCCTCCTGCTCCTAATGAGGCCTTGTTAAAAACATTCACATCACTGGCATTTCCCCTTAATGAGTGCACCGGCGGTCTCCATGCTGATGCCCTTTATGGCAAACCGGTGCTGCTCTTTTCCAAAACATCACGGACGCCGCCACAGCTGCTGCAGCTTATGGGCTTTTAATTTTCGTCTCCGTGGGAGGAGCAGAGGTCTTCAGGGGGCATCTGAGGAATTAAATCAGTGCTGATGGCGTCCTGGGAGAGATTGGCAGTAACACACAGTAACACACCGTAATGCACCACGAGATGCCTCAGCCCTCCGAGATGCAGGGAGGAGCCTCAGGGAAAAGACGGAGTGAAAACTGGCTGTGTGAACATGTACATGCGTGTGTCACGCCTAAAGCAGAACTCCTCCAGTTCTACTCAGCTCCAGATCTCTGCTGAAGAGGCGTCTCCTCCTTCATACTGAAGCTACAACATTTAACTGTTCCTTTAACTGAATACTTTTTATCCTGAAGAAATGTAAATTATTTTATCAAGTAAAACCTCAGAGGCTCCTCCACTCAGAGACGGAGGATGTTTTTACTCCACCGTGCAGAAAAATGCAGTTTAACTCTGGAGTCTTGTTCTATGAATTCTTAACAGTTACGTCAAGCTTAAAATAGAAGTTTGATACTCTGTATCAAAGCTGTGTTATGAGACTGTTACATAAGAGCTTCATCTTGTTGAGGGTTAACGTTAACAGCATCATTACAGTGTTTTAAGACAAACACTAACTGGTTTAAACCATGTTTTTCTGATCCACATCAGATCTAAATGTTGATCATTGATTATAGTAAAACACAAGAAAAGAAGTAAAAACTGAACATATCCATGAGTTGTATTTTCCATGTATCGTATTGGTGCAGAGCTGTCCTCAGTCAACCTTTACAATATTCAGTCCACCAGGCTTTTACCTGCAAAAAACTCAAAACACGTGGAGATCAACACTGCAGTTGGGAAAAACCCTCAGATAAAATGTCAGCTTGCTCTCTGTGAAGCATCACGCTGTTGAGAGCACCACGAATCAGAAAATCCCTCTTCATGCTCTATTTTTCCCTCTTGAAATGTGCTCTTAGTGCAGCAATTTTACTGCAGCGGAAACCGCAGCAGAGCGTTGGAGTGCTCCTCTCGCCCTGATGGAGGACATCGAACTGTCTGTCGGAGGGTTTTATCTGCTGTGACACCATTCTGCCTCCAGTCTGAGGCTCCAAACACTTTCTCTTTTATTTAAAAAACACAACAGGAAAACAGATCCAGCTGGAGACATGGACCATAGAAATGATTTTAGCCTGTTAATCAGCCATTTCTTCACATGCTGGAGCAGAAAGACTCCTGATGCAGGAGCAGGATGGAGGAATGAGTCAGGCGGCTGCAGATCATAAGAAGTTATTTCTCTGGATGGAACAAACATCGTCGTTTAGGGTGGAGTTAACGTTTAGATCAGTTCGAATGAGTTTCTGTCTAAACTTTCCTCCATCATCTCTAACAGCTGCATCGTTCAAAGATCTGAAGGAGTAACTGATTATCATCAGCTGTTTCTTCAGGTTGCCATGGTGACTCAATTCTGAACTGAAAACTTACTAAAACTCTGAGAGTAGAAGAGTGAAGAGGTGTTTTACACTGTGTGAGCTGGAACACAGCTGTAGAAAGGATGGAAGAAACTTCCAGAAACACGAATATCTGCTCGCAATGAAGAGTAAATATTTCATAACAAAAGACATAAAAAGTTCGAGTGACTTGAGTGGTTGGATTGGAACAGCTGACCTGAATGAAAGTGGTCTGTGCTCAGACTGAAGTCAGCTGCAGGTCTGGTTGGACCATGTTCTGACTGGAGCAGAAATAAAAGACCTTTTAATAGAAACAGAAACAATGTGTAGAGGCAGCAGATGCTCAGACCTGTTCAGACTCGTCTGTGGCTGTAATTAACCTCGCCCTCCACAGGAGACACACAAACAGTTTGTTGTTCCTGGTTTTGGTTCCGATGCAGTCAGATTTAGCGTGTTGTTTGAACGAGGGGTTGATCTCTCAGTTCACCTGTCGAGACGCTTGCATCATGTGGAGTTCCTGCAGGCGGGTGGAAGCTGAGCACCGGTGAATCCCTCATGTTGCAGAGCGTTGCGTCAGCTCGAACCTCTGACGGTTTAACAGGCAGCACTGAAGGCTGATGAAAGGCCTGCGTCTCTGTACAGTCATCTTTCAAAGAACTGAAGCAGGCGGCCATGTTTGTCTGAGTCACTGCAGCGTTTCCTTAAACCTTACAGAAATGTTTCTTTGAGTCTGTGTGAAGTTTGACGTGCACAGCACATGTAATCCTTCCTGATCTTCATATTTACTCTTATTACAATAACACTTAACATTTTATTTACCTTCTTGGACTCAATTTTTCTTTTTTTTATGACGTTTTTCAAGTTAACGTCATCATTATTCTGCTTGTGTGACAGACACAGTCAGTTAAGACTTCTGGTTAAAAAGATCATTAGGTTATAATTATTCTGTTTATTAAGATTATTTTAGTCTAATTTCATGTTTCTTCAAGTTGTTTTTATTTGCACTTTCAAAGTAAATTAATGTTTAACAATCATAATACCGAATAAACATTCTTTAATTACCATAATTATATTTAATTGCATCCCAACTCAAATATACTTATTTTATCAGCAGGAGATAAACTTCAATTACTGCAGGGAAGCTTTTATTTGTCCCACTGTGTTAGTTTGTACTTGAAAGCAACAGCAGTCAGAGTTCAGATCCTAGATCTGATTTAAAGCTGCGTTTAGGATCAGGACAGGTACTTCTCAGGTATTTTGGAACTGATGCGTCGATCCATCAGTGTTAGAAAGGTTTTCAGTTTTTCTGCTTTTAGTTTTTGGACAGTAACAGATTGAAGCCTGAGATTCAGCTGCACCTTTCAGTCTTTTTACATGTAGAGTGTAAAGTTCTGTAAAAATGCAAAACATGTATAAATTTATGAACATATCTATGATATCTAACCTACATGTGAGGAAAGTTAAACCTGAAAACAGGTTTTTTGGTGGTCTCATTAAAATGTTCTGTTTTGAAACGACGTGAGCATAAAGAACTTGTTTGAGCGGGTTCTTGGAATTCCCTTGTGCTTTCCAAATGTCACATCAGCTTACTGTGACAGCACCTGCTTTGCATTCTTACCTCATTATTCCCTCGTATAATGTCATCACTTACATCGCTTTGGCTGGACGGCAGGATTGGTAAATGCCAGGTGAGGGCGAGGACAGGAAATGTCTGGGATTTTTCAGAATAAACTCTCCAGATGTAGTTTGGGAGGCTGAGATGGATCCATCAGGTGGATTGACTGAGGAGTTTTATCTGAGCAGATCTTGGTATTTATGGTTTCTGCCTGTTTGTCTGTTTCTTCAGTGGATTTTATCTTTTTATCTTCTAAAACCTCCAACTTAAACAGCAAAATATCCAACGTTTTACTAAAAGTCCAGCTGAGGTTTAATAAGTTGTACATGGAAATCATTTTACAGTTAGATTAGTCATGTGATCTGGGTTTGTGTTTATTACTGGAGTCAGTATCAGATATTATTGAGCTCAGCAGTGTTTCTCTGAGGTTTAGATGTTCTTTCTGAGGTTCCACCTGAAGCGAACAGGACAGTTGGACACTGATGAGTTAAGACATGAAAGAATCTGTAACGACTTGGTGGATTTCTGTCATGTTTAAGAAACATTGAGCTCATTGGAGTTATTCTCTCTGAATGATTTTGTTAATTGAAGCTCCTTTAAACACTCAGTTCTTCAGCTTTTCATATCAGATTCAGATTAGACACTAACCTGAGAGACAGGAAACATCACCAGGGTCTGCAGAGCTGGTGTCCTGCACACAGCAGGTGGTAGAACATGTTCCTGCATGTGATAAAGAAGCTGTTGCTCACCTGTCGGAGGAGAATACCTGACCTGGTTTATATTTAGGCTCTATGTTCCGGTCTGATCCGGTTTCAAATGTTCTCGTTTTGGCTCGTTGACTCGTCAGCTCATCAGCGAAGTCACAATCACTCCCAGCATGAATATTTAATCTTATCTTGACACTCTTATGGAGGGTAACGTTTCTGCAGGTTCTCTTTGTTTTATTCTTGTGGGTCTCTCACACGATCAGACTGGAGAAATGCAGGGCGCGTCTGGAAGAATCTGAAGTTGTTTTTCATCTAACCTGATCTTACTGCATCGATTCACCCCAGAAACCTCAGCGTGCAGCTCACCAGCCAGCCTGAAGCTGGACCACTGCAGCTTCTTTTAGCTCCACCAGGTTTCTGTCTCTGATTTGGTTCCTGCTCTGAGAAAAGAAAAACATCGTGATCCTTTGAATATTTAATGTTTGAGTGAAGAAGTCGGGCAGATGAGTCACTGTAAAGTACAACCGGAGCTGACAGCCTGCAGGACTCCTAGCCAGTGATTTCTTTGGATTTAATAACTGTTTCGAGTGTCCTTGACGGTGACATTGTTTTTATTTATCATCAAAGTTTCACCAGTCCTGTTGGTTCAGTTAACATGTAAATTAAATCTTTTTTATCATGATCATGTTCCAAATAAAGACAGTTAGTTTACAGTAAGAAGATAACAGAGTGCAGCTGTGAGCCGACTGCAGTCTTCCATTAATTAATCTTTAAAACATCTTGTGGTTTGTAAGGTCAGAGGTCAAACTGCTGCTCTTCATTCATACATGTGAGTTTTACACTCTCATCCACTGACTCCGGTTCAGTTCATCTGTTTTACCCTGGTGGAAACGAGCAACATGACGTTATTCCAGTGGAATAAATCTGATCTTCCTTCAGTCACAGATCAAACATCTAAAAGTCTACAGGACCTTCCTGAACCGTTGTTTGTGTCTCTGTGGTTTTCAGGTTGCAGCTCAGGGTGTGCTGTTCCTGTGTATGAACACTGCTGGGATCTTCATCAGCTACCTGTCTGACCGGGCTCAGCGGCAGGCGTTCCTCGAGACGCGGCGCTGCATCGAAGCTCGCCTGCGACTTGAAACCGAGAACCAGAGACAGGTGAGTCCCCATGAAGACAGGATCTTCATCACACGATATGATGTCTGTAACAACTGCTGGATGTCGCTGGTGGTGCTTGATTTCCTTTAATTTACTCTTTATTTATTTACTACTAGCAGTGAGTAAAAAGTCAGTTCATGAATTTAGTACCATTTACAGGTTGCTGTTGTCTGTGTTCACTTCCTGTTGTGTTGATGTCCATGTCTTGGACCTGTGGAGGTGTTCTGAGCTGCTGCTGTTTGTTCCTTCATGTCTAGACTCAGTTAACTCGTTACTGTATGATAATGAACGCGCTCATTAGTTTGAGCTCAGCGTGGCAGGAGAACACACGGGGCTTTGATTGGGACTTATTAGTCTCCATGTTTGTTCCTTGTGAACTCCAGTTTGTGGACATAAAGAACACGTGTCGTGAGCTTCCTGTTGTTCAGAGTTGCGGCTCACTGTGGACAGACTCGAACTAAAGGAGCAAAGCTGCTGATGGACGTTAGTTAACAGGGTTGAATGTCTGCAGCTCAGTCAGGGTCCTCTGGGAGGAGAACAACACGCATGCTGCATCGATCCAAAGCTGTCACACACACTTTGCATCAGAGCTTTGGTCACATGTGCATCTGCACACACAAACACACACACTGAGTCACATGGACACAGAAGTGTATGAACAAACACACAGCTGTTGGAGTGACGGTGAGCAGTGTTTACGCAGCAGAGTGGACAGCCAGGCTCTTAGAAGACACACAAAGCTTCGCCCTCTCTCTCACTTCCTGGAAGCTTTTGTCTTTGATGAGCTCTGTGATGGAGGGAAACAGGGCGCCACCCCGAGCAGAATACCTTAATGTCAACCAATCAGAGCCTGTTATTTCTGTCAATACTCTTTAGGAAACAGAAGCACATTTTCAGGTTAAATCCAAGACTAAATGGGCTCTTTGTTTCTCTCTGCTCTGTGGTGTTTGTGGATGTGGCTGCACAAAGTAAACAGAAGCTGTGATAAGAGGCAGAAAATGCTTCAGACTCTGAAAAGGATCAAAGTCCTGCTTTCATGTGAAAAGATTGTCATGTGACTGCACCTCTCAGCTTCACCAAGCATCTTTTAACAACAACATTTTATTGTTACAATTATTCTTTACTCTTTTTTTCATTTTACCAAACTTGCTGAGCAGCAGACAGGGTTTAAAGAAAGTCAAACATCTACCAGCATGAAGGAGTTTCTTCAAAGCTGTTGTTCTCTGATCAGCTGCTGGTTGTTAAAACATTCACCAAGTCCAACAAATGCTTCATCTCACTGTCTCACTCATCCAAATACACTTTAACTTTTTAATTAAATAATCAACTAACCGCAACCATATGCATCAAGTCAGTCAGAATTTATAAATGATCTCCAGATGAAAATAGTAATTTAAACTAAATAAAGTCCCAGTTACACCGATCGATAAATTAGTTTTACCCTGAGTTGCTGCTGTTTATTAAAATTGATTGTAATAAACGAAAATGTGTCTCTGCAGCTTTTTGTCTTCTGAAGAACTCAGAAAATAACTGGATTATAAACAGATTATCTGTGTAAGAAAGTAAATGAAACTGTCAGAGATCCAGACGGTTCAGCCAGAGTGAGAGAATAACAACATGGAGTTTAAGTGAAATACTCCAGATCAGCTGTCTGTATCTAAAGTTACATCCAATATCCTGATACATGTTAAAAACAGTGAGTTTTATTTATTTATTGATGAGGTGAAACTCATTAAGAGATCATGTAGCATCCTAACAATGTAACCAGCTCATACTGTAGGATTACTGATAAAAACAGATTGTGTAAAATGACATAATCAGTTCCAGTGTTCATGACCTCAGGTCCATGCAGCTCACCTCAGGTCCATGCAGCTCACCTCAGGTCCACGCAGCTCACCTCAGGTCCACGCAGCTCACCTCAGGTCCACGCAGCTCACCTCAGGTCCACGCAGCTCACCTCAGGTCCACGCAGCTCACGCAGCTCACCTCAGGTCCACGCAGCTCACCTCAGGTCCATGCAGCTCACCTCAGGTCCATGCAGCTCACCTCAGGTCCATGCAGCTCACCTCAGGTGCACGCAGCTCACCTCAGGTCCACGAAGCTCACCTCAGGCCCACGCAGCTCACCTCAGGTCCACGCAGCTCACCTCAGGTCCATGCAGCTCACCTCAGGTCCACGCAGCTCACCTCAGGTCCACGCAGCTCACCTCAGGTCCACGCAGCTCACCTCAGGTCCACGCAGCTCACCTCAGGTCCACGCAGCTCACCTCAGGTCCACGCAGCTCACGCAGCTCACCTCAGGTCCACGCAGCTCACCTCAGGTCCATGCAGCTCACCTCAGGTCCATGCAGCTCACCTCAGGTCCACGCAGCTCACCTCAGGTCCACGCAGCTCACCTCAGGTCCACGCAGCTCACCTCAGGTCCACGCAGCTCACCTCAGGTCCACGCAGCTCACCTCAGGCCCACGCAGCTCACGCAGCTCACCTCAGGTCCACGCAGCTCACCTCAGGTCCATGCAGCTCACCTCAGGTCCACGCAGCTCACCTCAGGTCCATGCAGCTCACCTCAGGTCCATGTAGCTCACCTCAGGTCCACGCAGCTCACCTCAGGTCCACGCAGCTCACCTCAGGTCCACGCAGCTCACCTCAGGTCCACGCAGCTCACCTCAGGTCCACGCAGCTCACCTCAGGTCCACGCAGCTCACCTCAGGTCCATGCAGCTCACCTCAGGTCCATGCAGCTCACCTCAGGTCCACGCAGCTCACCTCAGGTGCACGCAGCTCACCTCAGGTCCACGCAGCTCACCTCAGGTCCATGCAGCTCACCTCAGGTCCACGCAGCTCACCTCAGGTCCATGCAGCTCACCTCAGGTACATAGAAGGTCACATCAGGTGTTACAGCAACACTTTAAGACCATCTTTCTAAGAATTGAGCAGCGATGTGACTGTAAAGTAATAAAACCATAAACTGTTGATGAAGTCTGTTCCTCATTTAGATAAACTTTGTTTCTGATATTTTAAAATCTCTTCTCTCAGATTTATTCTGATAATCCTCCAACAAACAGGAAAGAACAAAGAGTTTCCCGTTGACCCTTCAGCAGCGTCTGAATGAAGATACAAGATGTCAGTGAGCTGCTGGGGGGCTTCAGCTCTCAGCTAAATTCAAGCTGCGCTAATGATTATTAAAGCTAATCTGACATAGAGTCTGCTGGCTCTCAGCTGTCCAAACCAGGGACCGTGTCCAGTGAAGCAAACACACTGCAGCTCTGATACAAGTCCACACTGTAAGAAGTGACCAGCTGGGTGACTCACCCACGGCTGCAGTTACAGACGGTGAAGACAGAAAACCAGGTTCCATCAGGACTGATGAGCCTGTTGGGAGGTGTAAAACCCAAGTCTGCATGTCTTTCACGTGTTTCATAAGGTCACGGTTGTAAGTCCTGCATCTGGATTCAGTCCTGCATCTGGATTCAGTCCTGGGTCTGGATTCAGTCCTGGGTCTGGATTCAGTCCTGCATCTGGATTCAGATTTCTGTAGAAGCCAGTTCAGAGTCAGGTTGGATATGAAGTATCAGATCTGCAGCAGCATGAAAGGCACTGATGCATTTTAGAAAGAGTTTTTGATGTCATGTCATAGATCAAAGATTCCTGAGTGTAAACAGCCGCTCTTTGATTGGTTCGTTGTTCTGCAGAGGTCAACCGCTTTGGGGTTTGAACCTTCATCCTGAATTCATGCTAATGCAGTAAAATGCACATTTCTTGCAGTGAAGCTCCATCATCACCATACCCTGAGGCGTTTGGTTGTGATGCAGCAGCTGAGGAATTAGCTACGCTCCACTGAAGTTCTTGTCTGTGTGGACCTTTATTTGTCTCTGCTTTACAGCACAGACACCAACATAAACCACCAGATCTGAGCAGCTTCTGCAGGACAGCACAGACACCCACTCACCTCCAACACATTCTCTAAACACTCAGATGAACGTCTGTGTAGCTTCAGTGAGGCGAGACATCCAAGCTCATCCCCCCATGAGGATCCAGCCTCTGTTCAGCCTTTAGTAACCGCAGCACACTCCTTTTAGGGAAAAGCCCCAAACTGTACGATAAAAGAAAGACATGCAATCTTCCTCCCGCCTCTTCTTCTTTGTTGTCATCTGGAGCAACTAGAATCCATCAGATGGACAAATAAGTTATTACTATCTAACGTGTCTTTGTGATGCTGATGATGTGCACGGTGGTTTTATGATGCCCAGCCTCAACCAGCAGCTTGTAACTCCAACACTCATCGATGGAACTGTAGATCTGTCTCAGTGTGTGTGCAGTAGAATCCAGAGAACCATGTTACCACTTAGAGAACAACCAATAATATTAATGGTTTAATCTCAGTCTCTGTTTAAACAAGGAAACACGAGCGTTTCTGTCTCATTAATTCTCCCTGAGGTAAAAGGAAGTCATGTCCTACTATCACTGGGCTGGTTTTATTCAGTGTGACTGAGCGGAGGAGGTTGTCTCTATGATTTTATTCTGCCTCACCTTCTGCAGCTCTCCACTTGTGCTTGAGGTGTAAAGAGGCTCTTAAGAGCTTTCAGACAGCGTCATGCAGTATCACTGAGAGCGCATAAGTTAGCATTTTTACTATTCAGTGGAAAACTTTCAACGTAGCTACCAGGCAGGATGTTGAGATATTTTCAGATGGCTCTTGTTCATGTTTTATGTTCCAGATTTACATCCACTATGTATCATGCTAATGAGAACGGAGACCAACAAATCCACCAGAGTGTTTGTAAAAGAGAGTTTTATTTTACAGCGGTGGAGCGGCTGAAGCGCAGAATACAGGTGTACTCCTCTGGTGGCAGAGAAACACAGTCCGTCTGAACAGGTATCGAAGCAGTGATTCTTAGAAAACACAGACCTTACATGAGTTAGTTCATACTCAGGTCCTGACGGGCCAGAAGGACTGAGCTCTCAGCAGACTGAGGAACCAACCTGAGGAGCATAGAGGACGGCCAAGATGAGCTGGTGACAGCTGAGACGGGCTGAAAGCAGTACAGGTGAGCAGGCGACCTCAGTGATGGGAGCGATGGGAGCAGCAAAGAGCCACAGAGTTTATTCCTGAAGCCAAAAAACAAAGAACAAGACTCATCCAGAGAACTAGGAAACACAAGAGCTGCTGAGTCCAAGACTATTTCACTGGAAGTGATGACGGCGGTCTGGCGTTGGAGGCAGCAGATGTTCTATAAGACCTCCGCTGGACTTTTCTGTATCACTGAAGATGAAAAGGAGCCTAAACACTGATTGTTACATCATATCACACGTTCCAGTCTCACTCTGACCCCAGAGAAGTCCACACTGCCTCTGGACAGAGTTACCACACTTAGTAAACTGTAAATAGCATGACAAGGGTTCTTATTTCTCTTCTCACGTGGAACAGGTCTGGAACATGTCTGTAACACATCTGGAACATGTCTGGAACACGTCTGGAACATGTCTGTAACACATCTGGAACATGTCTGGAACACGTCTGGAACATGTCTGGAACACATCTGGAACATGTCTGGAACACGTCTGGAACATGTCTGGAACACGTCTGGAACATGTCTGTAACACATCTGGAACATGTCTGTAACACATCTGGAACATGTCTGGAACACGTCTGGAACATGTCTGTAACACATCTGGAACATGTCTGTAACACATCTGGAACATGTCTGGAACACGTCTGGAACATGTCTGGAACACGTCTGGAACATGTCTGTAACACACCTGGAATATGTCTGGAACACATCTGGAACACGTCTGGAACACGTCTGGAACATGTCTGTAACACATCTGGAACACGTCTGGAACACGTCTGGAACACGTCTGTAACACATCTGGAACACGTCTGGAACACGTCTGTAACACCTCTGGAACACGTCTGGAACATGTCTGTAACACACCTGGAACATGTCTGGAACACGTCTGGAACATGTCTGTAACACATCTGGAACATGTCTGGAACACGTCTGGAACATGTCTGGAACACATCTGGAATATGTCTGTAACACATCTGGAACACGTCTGGAACATGTCTGTAACACACCTGGAACACGTCTGGAACATGTCTGTAACACATCTGGAACATGTCTGTAACACATCTGGAACATGTCTGGAACACATCTGGAACATGTCTGTAACACATCTGGAACATGTCTGGAACACGTCTGGAACATGTCTGGAACACGTCTGGAACATGTCTGTAACACATCTGGAACATGTCTGTAACACATCTGGAACATGTCTGTAACACGTCTGGAACATGTCTGTAACACATCTGGAACATGTCTGGAACACTTCTGGAACATGTCTGGAACACGTCTGGAACATGTCTGTAACACATCTGGAACACGTCTGGAACACGTCTGGAACATGTCTGTAACACATCTGGAACACGTCTGGAACACGTCTGGAACATGTCTGGAACATGTCTGTAACACCTCTGGAACACGTCTGGAACATGTCTGGAACACGTCTGGAACATGTCTGTAACACATCTGGAACATGTCTGTAACACATCTGGAACATGTCTGGAACACGTCTGGAACATGTCTGTAACACATCTGGAACATGTCTGTAACACATCTGGAACATGTCTGTAACACATCTGGAACACGTCTGGAACACGTCTGGAACATGTCTGTAACACATCTGGAACATGTCTGGAACACGTCTGGAACATGTCTGTAACACATCTGGAACATGTCTGTAACACATCTGGAACATGTCTGGAACACGTCTGGAACATGTCTGGAACACGTCTGGAACATGTCTGTAACACATCTGGAACATGTCTGGAACACGTCTGGAACATGTCTGTAACACATCTGGAACATGTCTGTAACACATCTGGAACATGTCTGGAACACGTCTGGAACATGTCTGGAACACGTCTGGAACATGTCTGGAACACGTCTGGAACATGTCTGGAACACGTCTGGAACATGTCTGGAACACGTCTGGAACATGTCTGTAACACATCTGGAACATGTCTGTAACACATCTGGAACATGTCTGGAACACGTCTGGAACATGTCTGTAACACATCTGGAACATGTCTGGAACACGTCTGGAACATGTCTGGAACACGTCTGGAACATGTCTGTAACACACCTGGAATATGTCTGGAACACATCTGGAACACGTCTGGAACACGTCTGGAACATGTCTGTAACACATCTGGAACACGTCTGGAACATGTCTGGAACATGTCTGTAACACATCTGGAACACGTCTGGAACAACTCTGCAATTAGTTTGGAACACGTCTAGAATGCATCTGAAACACATCTGGAACATGTCTGGAACACATCTGCAACATGTCTAACACATCTGGAACACGTCTGTAACACATCTGCAACATGTCTAACATATCTGGAACATGTACCAGTTTAGATTCTGTGAGTCAAAGTGCATCAAGTTGTTGGCGATCGAATGGAGAATAAACTGAATAAATATAAGACAGTTTGTGACAGTTTGAATGTTAATGTCATTAATGATGTATTTGATTTCATAGCTGCTTTTTTGGGTATTCAAACCATCAACCTTCCAGTTATTGGAGGATCCCCTGAACCACTGACGCGCTGCTCTGTTTGCCTGAACAGTAAAGTGGTTCTATCAGCTGTTCTCTGTGTCTGAATTCCTCCAGATTTCTTTCATCATCTGATGCAACTGATAAAAAAGCAAAATATGAACATCCAGTTAAAACTTTATTCTCTGAATATTCTGGGACAGAAAACAAAATGTTTTTTGTCTGTGTGAATTTAAAGTTGACGTTATCGTCAGTGTTTTTTATGACTTGTTCCTGGTTGTCCTGTGATGAGTTCAGAGGCAGCTGGTTGCAGCTGTATGGATGTTGAGAGTACCGGTGGACCGTCAGCAGAGTGACAGTTTTAAGTGCCCTGGTTGGATGTTTGCCCGTACACGCTGTCTGCTTGTTTCAGATATATTCAACCTTTGAGGGAAGCAGTTGCTTGGCTCTGATGCTGATCCCTCGAGCCAAAAAAATCTGAGAGATGCTGCATCGCTCCCACTACAAATCTGTTCCTGTTTTCGCCAAGTGGCATTACGTCATTAAAAAATAAAAGGCAACCTTGTTTTCCTGTGTT
>SSNP01000048.1:3216226-3239563 GCA_006937955.1 Pachypanchax playfairii
TTTGCATTTGGATGAATTTGAAATGATTTTTCAAACAAAATGAAAACCAGATAAACAACTCGGCTCAGAAACGACTGAGTGGAAATGTTTCACACAGTGTTGGAGAGAACCTGTCACGCCGTTAGCAAAACCCTTCTCTTAAGGGTTAGAACATGGTTCTAAAACATTATGTTCTGTCACCAAGAGTACAAAATCTAAGAAAAATCAGACGACTTGCTCTGATTTTACCAAAAGTTAGAACTTTCCCTCTCCTTCAGGTGTCTTTCAGTAACAGAGACACTGAGTTAAAACTTCAGGAGGCTTTAGAACTCACCTCGGGGTCACCTGAGGTCATGCAGATCCTTCTGCTCGTGTGGAGGTTTAGGATCTGATTAAATACACCTGGTTGACCTGGTTGATCCACAGTCCTGGTCAGAGTTAACAGAACCCAGATTAAAGGACTCGGACCTGCTGAGCTGTGAAGCAGAGTGTAATAATCAGGACCAGCATGCACCTGTTCCTCTCAGCTCGTTGTGTCGACCTCCTCCAGCCTCTGACATTTACATGTAAATCAACTCAATCAGCATATCAAGGTTTCAGCATGTTCTACTGACATGTTTCTGTTCTGGTTCTGACGTGATTCTGATCACGACAGCAGCCTTCAGCATCACGGTTCTGTGTGCTCTGGAGTTTTTAATTGGTCAGTGTAACTACATGTTTCAGCTTGAGTGTCATACTGGAACGTATCAATCAGCTGATTGGAGTCGTACATGCGTGTAAAATCTTCCTGATTCAGAATGTCTGTCTCACATGTTGAAGTGAAGCTTCATCCCACAGAAATCTGCAGGTGTAGAAACAGGAAACACTAAATGCTTCATGGTCTTGCTGATCTTTTACTCTGAGGTACCAGACTCTGTATTCATCTGGTTCTGGGTCTGACGTAGAACTGAAGACCACTCACATGTTGTATCTGTAAGAACCTCAGAAACACGTGCATGCAGTGTTCTATGATCTGTGAATGACTGAGAACAACATGTGATCATATGAATCCTCAGTAGAACATCAGGTCATGAAACAGATCTGCTCCTGAAAAGGTTCTGGAGTCTGGATCTGTCAGACCTGCGGTGGTTTTATTTTAATAATCTTCTTTATTGCAGTAGGATTTCTGACCCCTGGCAGTTCTGAGGGAGGAGAGGAGATCTTGTGTTTACAGGGAAAAGAGGGATTAGTGCAGGATAAGCTGTGAGATTTGTGCCGTGTATTAAGTCAATACGATGAAAAGGCAGCTGGTTGGAGTTCCTCAGGACTGATGGGTTCACATTTCATATGGAAGAACATGCAGTGAGGACGTGCACGTCTCCTGACCAGCATGTCCTCAGGTCAAACGTCACGTCCTCATCGTCACTGTTAGATCGCTGGAGTTGATTTCCTCTTCCAGGTGTTAAACAGCTGTGTCCGTCTCAATCTCCCAGGATGCCTTTCACCTCCGGTGCACGGCTGCTTTTATGAGGCATGAAATGAGACGGGACGTGACAGACGGTCTCAGCTTCTGTTTTCATTGTGTTGGGATTTTAAAATATGCAGATATATTAACATTTTTGTGTGTTTTAGTGGCGAGTTGCAGATAAATGTGACACGCCTTGTGTTTATTCAGAGCTGCGTGTGAACGTCTGTCGGTCTTATCAGTATTCAGTTCATTAAAGGTCATTTTCATGTTTATTCATCTACTGAATTAATGCTCACGGACTCGGTTTTTACAGTCTGACCCAAAGTTACCATCCAAATCTTTTATTAACAACATGCCCTCAAAGTTCATCATGTCAATTATTTATATAAAGCCAAAGTGTAAATGTTTGCTTATGAATAGAAAATGTATTTAGATTTGATGGATTCGGTGGTTGTGATTTAAATAGCTTCAGTTAAAGGTGAAGGTATAAAATACATCAGCTTTTCTTTCTGTCTTCCAGATACGTGAGGTCACGTACGAAACACGACATCGACATGCGTATCGGTATCCACTCTGGCTCGGTGCTCTGCGGCGTGTTGGGACTCAGGAAGTGGCAGTTTGACGTCTGGTCCTGGGACGTGGACATCGCCAACAAGCTGGAGTCAGGAGGCATCCCTGGGTGAGTCCACACACCCCCCCGCATGTCTTCTGCAGTATCTGTTCCAGACGGGACTTTGTAGACTTGACCTTTAAGTTCAGCAACAATCAGCCACTGACCTGACACATGATTTCATTCACACCTGCACAGTTCAGTGATCGTCTGCTCATGTCTGGTTGAAATCCCCCCAGAGAAGCTGCTTTGAGATGGAAACCAAACTGGAACCAACTATAAGTTTAGAAAAGATTAATCCAAAACTTTAAGATTTAGAAAGATACGAGACAAGTCGTGTTTACTGTCTGCAGCTCAGTTTCAGGTTCAAGCCCCACAATGCAGTTCTGTTATTGTTGCATATTTAATTAACTTTAGATTCAGGGAGGGAAACAGAACATTTAATTGGTTCTTCAAGAACAAATAATACACCAGTGTTGGATTTCTACTAAACACTGGAAGAATAAAGAATAAATATCTTGATTAATATTAGTATTTTCTTCTGTTTCAGGAGGATCCACATCTCCAAAGCAGCTTTGGACTGTTTGAACGGCGACTACGAGGTGGAAGAAGGTCTCGGAAAAGACCGGAACGACTTCCTCCGCCGCCACAACATCGAGACGTTCCTGATCAAGCAGCCGGAGGAGAGTATGCTCACCCTGCCGGAGGACATCATGAAGGAGGCGGCCAGCTCAGCCGATCGCCGGGCCAGCAGCGCCACCTTCAACGAGGCCTCCTGGAGCCCCGAGCTTCCCTTCGACAACATCGTGGGGAACCAGAACGTAAGTCCCGCCGCAGCTCCGATACGAGTCACACTGTCCACTTTATCATGCTGTAAAAAACCGTCTGTCTGAACTGGCAACTTGTTCTGCAGCTGAAGAATAAAGTGATGATTATGGAAACTTAGGATTTATGTTTCAGCCTGGAAACGGATCTGTTAATCTGTTAATCCAGATTATTCTCAGCTCGTTAAAGACGTGAAGCTTCCTGCAGGATCATGTTGTTGGAGAAGACGGCAGTTGTTTTGCAGTGCATAAGACTTTTTTTGTTTTCCTGCCTGTTTGTTTTGTTCTTTCTGTTTTGTCTTTCTTGGAACAAGCGGAAGGCTTTCCGTATAGAGAAAGTGTTACCATGGTAACAAATCATCCCGTGTGTCAGTCTCTCTGCTTGTGAGGATGACGAGCTTCAGCTTGTGCGGCTCTTTTTAATTATCCTCCTCAGTTTTTTCCTTCTCATTCTTCCGTGTTCACCGTAACAACGGTTCAGCTTCTGGAGGCGACACGCTGACGCTCCGGGTTTTTGTCTGAGATGTTTAACTTGGAGAGAGTTATTTGTCTTCTGTGTCTCTGTGTGAAAGAAATGAAGAATCATCAGAATTTGTAAAGACTCTTTGAGACCGTTGAGACAGATTTTAAATGTGAGGGAAATTGTTAGAAAGTTTTTGGAGTAAATCAGATCTAAAGTCTGATCTTCTGTCTGGACCTGAACCCACAGTCTGTATTTCTAAGTGCTTCATCAACTGAGTCTTCCTCTTCTATAAGTCCCCCATAAACAAGCACATAAGATTTTTAAAGCATTCTGTTTGGTATTTATTTATTTATTAGTGTTTCAGATTTTTAACCTTAATCTAATAGCAAACGGTGCGTCTCATTTAGAGCATAAACACGAGTAAAAAAATAAAAATGACCAGACGTCTACGATTCTTCTGTTGTTGAAAAGTGAAACAGGAGCCGCCATGTTGTATTTCAGGAGTCCAAGAATGTGAGACGAGGACCTGAAAGTCCCACTCAGGTGACTTAAAATGTCAAATTAATCTAATTAATTTAAACAGAAGTAAGTTTTTAATTAAATCATAATTTATATAATTGAGAAGTTTTCATATAAAAACCACCACATTTTTATTAATCAGTGTTTTTCTGTTTTAACTGAGTTTTAACAAAATAAAGACTGTAACATGGGAAGCACAAGGACACAGGTGTGTCAGTGGGAACAGGTGAGTTTGATTAGTAAAGCGAATGGTGAGACGTGATTGGCTGGAGAAATAAAAACATGACAGATGAAGCCAAAAACAAAAGCTGAACGAAACTTCAGAAATAAAACAGCCAAAACATCCTCGTGACTGTCGTGCTTCACGTTGACATAACGGCTTCCTGCAGCATTTCACATGAGACAGAATTAGATATAATAACACGGTCTGAATGCAGGTATGTAATAGTCTGTATTGTACAGAATAATAACAGGTGATTCATGTTGAGAGGCAGCAGACTGAAACACCAGCACAATGCAGCCGTTTCTGTGTCTGTAATTTACTTTAAATCATCCTGCTCTTTATACTGAAGTTCAGTAAATACTGGACATCATCTCCTGCTCATCACCTCCATCCAACAGGAAGTGCTTCATGCATCAGATCCAGAAGAATCTGTGGAAGTCCTCCTGCAGGATGTGTGTAGACTCTCTGCAGCCAGCACAGTGCCTCTGTCTTCATTTCTTTCATGCTTCACTGTGTACCTGCTGGCTCTCATGATGCACATCACTGTCACTGTGTTCTCACCTTGAAGAAACTCTTCAGAAAACCCACTCACTCACTCAGCTTCTCTCAGAGGCACAAACTGGAATCAGTTTTTACATTTCCTGTCAGTTCTGCTGAGGAAACGTGTAGAACTGGAGCCTTAAAGGCAGGTGGAAACCCGATCGCAGCCTAACTCACCTGCACTGGTTGCATATTGATTTTACAGCTTTGCCACTTGATGGTTTTTCCTCTCTGGAATAATCTGGGTTTTGTAATATAAACGCAGGGCAGACTAGATGTGGATGTGCATGTTTAACAGCAGTCTGTCCAATAAATGCCAAGATATTTCACTTTACACAACATCTCTGCCTGGAGGCATGTCGGGGTTTATATAACCTCAGAGTCTTAGAGCACTAACGAAGACCTGCTGCAGTGAATTATGCTTTCAGATAATCCATCAGACACGTGAGCTGAGTGTGATCACGCTGTCAGATCTGACTGTCTCAACACTTTCACATGCCCTTTAACCAGCATCATATGCTGCTGCTTCCTACATCCATGAGTGTTATTAATTATATGTACCTTACATGCACCCCCCCCCCCATCGAGCTGAACCAACACAGAAACACGAGTCGATATCAGCGGCTGATTTAAAGGCGGGATTCAGATGGAAGCATTTGGCCTTTGGGCTGCACCGTTTCTCAGGGACCTTCCTGCCAGACCCAATCAGGCCGGCGCAGCTCATGACTCTGCTCCCTGTGAGTCCAGAACCATAAACCCTGGCTGGGCTTCCTCCTGAGGTTATATAAGGTGCTTTAAACAGGACAGTTTTCTCTCTGAGAAACTGAAGAGTTTCAGATACAGACGATCAGACGCGATGTTTAGAGTTATTTTTTTATTCTGCTTCAAGTTGGTTTTTATTCACCTTTTTAAAAAAAAACCTTGAAATTCAGAATGTTTGTGTTTTAGATTTAAAGATGGAGGATGCAGCAGGTTTTACCCTTCAGTGGTTTATAAAACTAAAAACTCAGTGTCCAGAATTTAGTTCCATCTAACTGTCAACCTGCCAAAACCCTCTCATTTAACTCTGTTCTTATTAATATTTACTTTATTTATAGTGTTTTTATTTCAAAACACGCAGCAGCTGGATTTTCTCTCACAGCACTTCTTCAGCACTTCCACGTCACAGGGTTTTATTTCTTAAAGTGTTTTTGTCTGTTAATGATTTGTGTATGTTGTTACTTTTATTTTGGTAGGGGGTTAAATGACCACAGTTATTTTACTTACATCATGTAAACGTGATGAATCCTTTCTTTTCCCTCTGAGTGTGTTGAGATTATTCTGATTTAATCTGAGAATAAAATCAGTGTGTCTTTATTTAACCTGCAGTCTGTCTCCATTATAACCAGGTGAGACGGGTTTTCTCTGTGTTTTAGATGTTAGTAACATGTGGGTCGCAGGTTAACGTGTTGAGTTCAACCTGTTCAGATCTTTAACTCTTCATTCTCATTCATTTCCTGCTTCTTACAGTTTAATCATGTTTTTATTTTAGATTTTATTATAGCGGTTGTTAGTTTCATGTGAGTCAGTATACTGACATTAATAAATAATAAAACTGTGGTCATTAAATACCACCGGTCATCTGTGTTTGATTGTTTTGGTGCAAACACACCTGGCAGGTAAGAAAAGTAAACACTCATTATTAAAGTGGGATTTAAGGACGTTCGTTCATCTGGAGTCTGAAAATGAATTTTTAATGAAGTCGGTGAGTATGATGGATCTCACGTGTTGAATTAATCGTGATGAGGTGAAACATTCAGCTGCTCTGGGTTGTTAGAGGATAAATTGAATTTTTCTGCGTCTCACACATTTCTTACATTATCACTTTAATAGCTGCAGCTCTGTAAGTCTGGAACACTCTGAAGGCTCGTTTGAAGGAAGGCGGCGTGCAGCTGCTCTGACTCGGCAGTAATGATGCCGCGCTGATGTCAGCAGCTCTTATCTTCATGAACGACCTGTATCACTCTCACATTAAGTGCTTCTCTTCAGTGAATACACGAATTGCAGCTCCGTAATTCTCTCTTTTTATCCTGAAATGGCAATTTAAAACAAACATGTCTGCTGTGCAGATCTGTGTTTGGTGCCCTTTTCTAAACAATCTTCCTCGACATCGATGTGAAAACATCCGTCATTATCTTCTGACATGGTGGGGTATTTACAGCTTCTAAAGATTTAGTGGATATACAGAACAAGAATGGATGTCTACATAAAAATAAAATGATTACTGGAGAATTTAAATTATTGTGATAAACCATTTTAATCATTATACGTCACCTCAAACATGACAGATACAGAAGGAGAACTAGAACTTTCCAGTTGCTGGTAGTTTGTAGGTTTCTAACAACAGAACAGTGGAAACGTGTTAATGTAGCTTTAACCTATAGGAGAGCTTCATTTTCCCGCCTGTTTGGGGAACAGAACTCAGGTGTGACAGATGAGTCCAGTGTCGTGCAACCTGCTCGAGGTTTAAGAGAGTTTAAAGGATCCTGTTCTCTCCAGTGTGTTTGTTGGATGTAGTTTCAGATGATATGATACCAGCTGCTGGTTCTGATGTTGTCTGAGCGCCACATTAATGCTGATTTAAAGAAGTTCTTTCCACTCTGTTCAAAGCTGAACATGAAACTCTTGTTGTTTTGTTCATGTGGACTTAATGTGGCAGAAACCTGTAGGTGGATTTCTACCTGGAAAAGCTGCTGCAGGTCTACATGCTGCACATCTGTCTGCTGCTTTACACCAACACTAACAGCTGTTTCCTTTACTCGTGTAACTCATTTAACAGTTTCTCATGTCTTTAATCTCTATTATAAAAACCCTAGACCAGTATGAGTACAGACTCAGCTGGTGGAGCACTCACCCCTCAGCTACAGGGTTCTGTTTACTGTTTTAAAAGAATATTTTCATGTGAAGAATCATGTTTTTATGTCCTTTGAAATTTGACTTGTGTCTTCACTGATCGAACGCGTTAATACATCATACCAGTCGATGCTCCAGAGCTTGTTTAAAATATTCAGATTGATTTTTTTGTGTAAATAACTTTAAAAAAAATGTTGTTTCTTAAAAGACCTTTACAGTGAAGTATATTACGGCCTTGTGTTCTGTGTTTTATATTTGACTATTAAATGTTTTAGAACATTTTAGGAGCAAAATAAGTGTTTATTGTAGTTTTTGTATTTTCACATTTTGCAACTGAATTCTTTTTTCCAGATGTTTCTCTCATCTGTTTCATGCTTTATGATTTTAATTTCCACTCATTGAAAGTGTTTTAATCCTCAGCTCTTTCACCTCTGTATTCACAGTCACGCACATAAATTTCAGCTTTGTTACAACATGTGCATAATTATAAGCTTTGTCACCACTAACATTAGTGCACAGTGAACATGCTGAGAGAGAGAATGGGATGTGCATGACTTGCTCTGAGCTGTCTGTCTCATAGCACATGTTGCATTTTGGTCTTCCCTTTATTCCTTTTGATTTTTCTTGATTTTGTTTTGTGTATGTAACAAACTGTGTCTGTTCTTTTGTTTTTTTTTTCATTTGTAACCTGAATGAAACAAACGGGGGACAAGCAGGTTCATTCTATGTGCATGTGCTTTCCCTCTAGACTCTGGCTGCCCTAACGAGAAATTCGATAAATCTGCTTCCAAACCATCTTGCACAAGCTTTGCATGTCCACTCTGGTCCTGAGGAAATTAACAAGCGAATAGAGAGTGCCATCGACTTACGGAGTGGCGATAAGTTGAGAAGAGAGCATATCAAGCCTTTCTCACTGATGTTTAAAGACTCCAGCCTGGAAGAGAAGGTAGCTGGGGTTTTAGACAGATTCATGTTTTTTCTTTTCTCTCTTCCTCCTCATCTACTTTAAAGATTTCCAGAATCAAAACAATGACGGACATTTTTCCCATCATGAGTAAGCTAAAGGCAGAGCAAAGAAGTAGCTTGTTTAAGTAATTCAGACTGAAGAGAGTACGTGTTTAAATAACATAGATGAAATAATGTTTCTTATCAGAGGAAATAATTTTCTCTGCAGGATGTTCTACCCACTAAACAGAGTCTCAAGTGTGCTTCTTCATCAATAACAGCATAACTAAAGGGATGGATCAGGATAACCTAAGCTAACATTAACTATAATAGATAAAATAAAATGTTTGAAGTCGGTTCTTAAAAATAGATGCTGATTCCAGGAGAGGAGCCTGATAACTGAAAGCTCTTCCTCCTGTTCTACTTTTAGAACCTCAAGGAACCAGAAGCAGACCTGCAGTCTGAGAGTGTTCTGTTAGGAACTCTGGCAGCAGCATTTTGGATCAGCTGAAGGTCTTTTACAGAACTATTAGAACATCCTGATAATAAAGAATTACAATAATCAAGTCTAAAAGTAATAAATACATGAACTAATCGTCATGGTAACATGTTTTATATAACAGCTAAAGGAACAATTCCCCTCCCTCTCTGCTGTGCTTCAGCTCTGTTTGCAACCCCCCCCCTCCCATGGAAAACGGTATGAGTGGTAGCCATGGACACCAGCTGGTCCAATTTGGTCACATGGTCAAAAGTTTTCTTGTTTTTTTTAGTTTTATGTTCACAGCCCACGGCTAGAAAGGATTTTACCAAACATGCACTGACTGACCTGCAGAACACGGTTCACATACATGAACTAGCAGGATTTTACAGGTCTTTATAAATAAATCCAAAGATTCTAGATGATTATAGACTACATAGTGTGTTCTACTGGTTAGGAGCTCCTCTTGGATCTGATTGGTTGTTTTAATTCCTTTTACAAAATAAGAGTCAGTGTTATGTATGACAGACAGAGCTACAGTAGAAAGATATTTGTTGTTTTGTGTTCTCAAATGAGAATATTGCATGTCAGAGTTTAAAAGTTATTGTTTATATTTTTGTTAGAGTGAAATCTTAAACTTAAATACAGCGGCACACTTTGGACTCCATAATAAGATAAATCCAATTGGCTGGTAAAAATGACCTAATTTCCCCAAAAAAATTAATTTGAATAATTTGTGCAAATATTATGCTTCCTAAATAAAGTTAATTATGACTCATGATTGATTCTAAAATAAAAAGATTTAAAGTTTTGCTTTCTGAGTTTTGATTATTCAGATGGTCATTTTTGGTATATCTGATTTATTTTGCCTCCTTTAGTTTACTCATGACTTAAAGTCCATCCTGCAGAGTTTTACAATCATAGGAAAAGTTGAACCATTCAACTTTTTATTTGTTTAGTTTATTTTTATTCTTTTATTTTTGGAACACACTGCATTCCCCAAAGAAAAGAGAAAAAAAAGATTTTGTTTAAGATATTTCGCCTGAATTAAGACTTCTTCATATTTGAATCATCTTAAACCTGAAGTGTGCGACTCCAGGACTCGAGGGCTCCCGACCCGCATGTTTTAGACCTGATTCAGAATCCTGTTAACCACCAGGTGTGTTGAAGCGGGGAACATGCAGGTTAGAGACCCTCCAGGTCTGGTGTTACGCTCTACTGTCTTATTCTGAAAAATATGAAATATTTGAATTTAAATAATATATAATAATAAGACATGAACTTATCAGATGTTTTACTGCAAATAAAAACTAAACTAATATCAAAGTTCAACATCTGCAGTAATTTGAAAAGACAGTTTAATATTAAAACAGTTAGTTTATTGTTAATTTATAGATTATTGAGTGTGTTGATGGAACTGAAGAGTCTTTAGCTTCAGACTCAGATGAATGTTGACGAGTAGATCGAGCGTTGAGCCTCTCAGAGAACATAATGAGTTATTTGATAAATAGCTTAAAGAATATTTTCTTTCTGAATGCAGTGTATCTTCAAGCTTTCAGTTTCCTTGTTCTGTTTGATTAAAGCTCTTCCTTTCCGCGGCCCCACTCACCGGCCCCCCCCCCACCCCTCCATACTTGTGTTTTTCCTTGAATCCAGCCATCATTTAAAACTTTTTCAAGGTCCCTCTTCTTTTTCTTTATTTGGTTGACCTTTAAACTTCCTCAGTAAATGTGCAGTGATTTGGTGTTGGCCTCCCTCATCTCTTTTTTTCCCTTCTTGCCAAAGTTGAAGCATCGTCTTGCTAATTTCCCAGCACCCTTTGAGAAAGAGACAGTGAGGTCGGGCCAGCAGGTGTCATGGTGGGGGGGGGGGGGGTTGAAACTCAGACCAGTCAAGAAATCAAATCCTGATCAGTGTCAGACTTTAGCTCACCGCTACTAGCATCAAGTGCTAATGAGCCACACATAACACAGTGGTTTGCTTATTATTATCTGCTTTTAACGTTTTATTTTTTATAGTACAGTCTGTAAAATCAAATCCATATTATTCTTTTTATTGAATCTTTATAAAGTGAAAAATCCCATTTATGATTTTATAGAATTATTTTCTGAAGGATTCAGTTCTTTAGCCTTTTGTCTGATTGAGTAGTAACATACTCAAAGTTATAAGGATTTATTTTACAATCAGATAACTAATATTAGATAAATCTTCAGACCAACTTGTAACACATTAAGATTTTACTTCTGAAATAAAAATATTCCAGGCAGAAACATGAAATTATCTGTAAATTTCCATAACAAATCTTAATTTTCTAGCGTGAAGCTCTAATTTTATCTGTTCAGTGTATGTTACTGTTGTATAAGCTGAACAGGGGGTGCGTTAAAACTCTTAGAAAAACAAAGAATCTTGGTAAACTAAAAAGAAAAAGAAGGACGTCCCATATTTGTGTAATTTAATGTTATTTAGCATTTTAAGTTTAGCTTCGCTGCTTTCTTTTGGCTCAGCACTCCGTCGGTGTCTCAGCTGATGTCTAGCTCACAGATTGTGCTTGTCGGCTTCGCACCTTCCCCAGGACCCACACCTAACCCACCAGCTCCTGTCTCTCTCTAACGCTTGTGGTGGAACGTGGCATGCATCTGTGGCAGTGCATCGTGTGTTTGGTGCATTCTGATTCGTTCAGTCTTCACTGTTTGTCTGAAAACTTCTTTCTCCATCTTTTCACCCTCTCCTGTCTTTTATCTGTCTTCTTCTTCCTTTCACTGTGCAGTACTCACAGATGAGGGACGAGGTTTTCAAGTCCAACCTGGTCTGCGCCTTCATTGTGCTCATCTTCATCACAACCATTCAAAGCCTGCTTCCCTCTGCCAGGTAAGAGACAGACGGCTCTGTCACACCTGTCATGTGTTTCTGTTAGAACAAGAAGACCAGGTCTGGTTTTCACCATCTTCTGGACTTTCTTTACATCTGAGTCCTACAGATATTTGGTTCTTGACTGTTTCACACTGAACTTCTTTAAGTTGGATCAGTTTATTAAATTTGTGTCTGTTGTTTTGTTTATGCAGAATGGTAACCATGGTGATCCAGTTTTCAGTCTTCATCCTCCTCCACTCCTGCCTGGTTCTAGTTACAACGGCGGAGGATTACAAGTGTCTGCCTCTAGTCCTGAGAAAAACCTGCTGCTGGATCAACGAGACCTACGCAGCACGGAACGTCATCATCTTTGTCTCAATACTTATTAACTTCCTGGCAGCAATGATCAACATCGTAAGTATCAGCTGTGTGTTGAGACATGATGGAAACCCGTCAGACGTTCTGAATATATGAGTTCATGATGAGGTAGAGAATCAGGAGCATGAAACTGTGTGTCAACGTCTTTATGACATAAAACGGCTTTTAAAACCACCGAGCGCTGCGTAAAGGTCACAGGAAACAATAAGAATGTTTGTTTTACATTTAATTTTACAAATGATTTCAACTTTCTGGTGATTAATCATTTCCTGCTTCCTGTTGTAACATTAAAGAGACGCAGTATGACTGAAAACATGTTGATCTATTTAAAACATGAAGTTAGTATGAAAAGACTGTCAGTCTACATGTTCCTCCACGCAGGCCTGGCTCTCCTGCCACAGAGATAACACACATGAAGGGCTGGTTGGTAACTATAAAATGGTGTTTTGTCTCTATAAGATCCACCTGTCCAGGTGTAGCCCCGCCTCTCACCTGGTGACCTGGAGTTAGGCCTTGACTGATCAGGAACAAGCAGGTTTAGAAACCTGATGAAAGACAATAAATGTTGATCTTTCTGGATAATAATGAACAATAATAATAATAACTTCATGTTTTTTGTGTGTAAAAGTTCCTAAAGGTGGATTCATTTACATGTTGGCTCCGCCCACTTTAATATCTTTTTAATGGAGGTTCCGTCTCAACCTGAGGGAGAGTTTTAATCAACGTGTGAATGAAAAAGTATTCTGGTAATTTTGAAACTGCTCCTAAATCAGTTGGATGTTTAATAACCCGCCCTGTTGGTCTCTCACAGCTGTGGTGTGACTTCGATAAGTCCAACAGCTTCAGGAACCAGACGTACAACGAGTCCGCCTCCATCCCAGACATCTGCTTCTACCCAGAGGTACCAACTAAATGAGGTGTCTGAGATCTGCAGTCAGGTCCATCTGTTGGGCTTTTTCACTTCTGTCACTACGGCGAAGTGATGAATTAAACATGTCCGACAGCTGCTGGCGCCCAGAGGGAGGTCTCGCCTCGGACGCTGATGGAACCATCACAACGTCACATGGAAAATACCCATTATGTTATTTAGTTCACACAATATGAGGCTGATTGATGGCGTCAATTTACAGCCGAGTCGAGTCGTGTGGCGTCACATGTAAACATGACAAACAGGTTTCCTTCTGAGCGTCTGAGTTAGAACCACGTAGAACCCAGAAGGTGTCGGATCAGAAACATTGCAGGTCTTTAAAATCCTGTTACACTTAGATAAGTTGTAAAATTCTGTCATTTATTTAAATAATATAATAGAAAAGATATATTTAAAAATATTTTTTAAAATGTATTTATTAATTAACTATAAATAATTTTCCTGTTGTCGTCTTGACCGCGATGTGTCAGTTATTTTAGGGGTTTTAATCTGTTCTCTAGTCAAACAGCTGCAGGTATTATTTTCTCCTGACATTATTTAAACATTATAAGTTAATATATCTACTAAATGGTTTAATTCTGTTCTATAAAACTTTATTGATCCTAAAAAGATTAATGAAGTTTCAACCCAAATCCCAAACAATTATAAAATAATTAAGTATAACCACTGATTGGTTATTAATGAAAACATTTGACTGGTTCGTTAATCATTATTTAATAATTAGTGAACAGTTTCATATTTGTTCATCAGGAGTTTTAAACTTATTATTACAGAGACGTGTGATTCTGTTGATGCTGCGTTTTTTCCAGATGTTTAGGATTAAGTTTCTGTTAAACATCTGGATCTTTATATGGATCAGGTGTCTGAGTTTGTTTCTCTCTTTCAGTATTTCGTATTCACTGGAGTCCTGGCGATGGTCACATGCGCCGTGTTCCTGCGACTGAACTCCGTGCTGAAGCTCGCCGTGCTGCTGGTGATGATCGCCATCTACTCGCTCCTGACCGAGGCGTTCTACACCTCGCTGTTTGTCCGCTACGACACCGTCCACCACAACACAGAGTGAGCAGACATCAAGTTTATACTGGGACAGTTAGTTCAAATAACGCAAAGACAGTCTACGAAAGTCTTTATCAGTCTCCATCAGTCTGTTAGTCTCTATTGGTCTCTGTTAGTCTCCATCAGTCTCTGTTAGTCTCCATCAGTCTCTGTTAGTCTCCATCGGTCTCTGTTAGTCTCTATTGGTCTCTGTAAGTCTCCATCGGTCTCTGTTAGTCTCCATCGGTCTCTGTTAGTCTCCATCGGTCTCTGTTAGTTTCCATCGGTCTCTGTTAGTCTCCATCGGTCTCTGTTAGTCTCCATCGGTCTCTGTTAGTTTCCATCGGTCTCTGTTAGTCTCCATCGGTCTCTGTTAGTTTCCATCGGTCTCTGTTAGTCTCCATCGGTCTCTGTTAGTCTCTATCGGTCTCTGTTAGTCTCTATTGGTCTCTGTAAGTCTCCATCGGTCTCTGTTAGTCTCCATCGGTCTCTGTTAGTCTCTATTGGTCTCTGTAAGTCTCCATCGGTCTCTGTTAGTCTCCATCGGTCTCTGTAAGTCTCCATCGGTCTCTGTTAGTCTCCATCGGTCTCTGTTAGTCTCCATCGGTCTCTGTTAGTCTCTATTGGTCTCTGTAAGTCTCCATCGGTCTCTGTTAGTCTCCATCGGTCTCTGTTAGTCTCTATTGGTCTCTGTAAGTCTCCATCGGTCTCTGTTAGTCTGCATCGGTCTCTGTTAGTCTCCATCGGTCTCTGTTAGTCTCCATCGGTCTCTGTTAGTCTCCATCGGTCTCTGTTAGTCTCTATTGGTCTCTGTAAGTCTCCATCGGTCTCTGTTAGTCTCCATCGGTCTCTGTTAGTCTCCATCGGTCTCTGTTAGTCTCCATCGGTCTCTGTAAGTCTCCATTGGTCTCTGTTAGTTTCCATCGGTCTCTGTTAGTCTCCATCGGTCTCTGTTAGTCTCCATCGGTCTCTGTTAGTCTCTATTGGTCTCTGTAAGTCTCCATCGGTCTCTGTTAGTCTCCATCGGTCTCTGTTAGTCTCCATCGGTCTCTGTTAGTCTCCATTGGTCTCTGTAAGTCTCTATTGGTCTCTGTAAGTCTCCATCGGTCTCTGTTAGTCTCTATTGGTCTCTGTAAGTCTCCATCGGTCTCTGTTAGTCTCCATCGGTCTCTGTTAGTCTCCATGGTCTCTGTAAGTCTCCATCGGTCTCTGTTAGTCTCCATCGGTCTCTGTTAGTCTCTATTGGTCTCTGTAAGTCTCCATCGGTCTCTGTTAGTCTCCATCGGTCTCTGTTAGTCTCCATCGGTCTCTGTTAGTCTCCATCGGTCTCTGTTAGTCTCCATCGGTCTCTGTTAGTCTCCATCGGTCTCTGTTAGTCTCCATCGGTCTCTGTTAGTCTCTATTGGTCTCTGTAAGTCTCCATCGGTCTCTGTTAGTCTCCATCGGTCTCTGTTAGTCTCCATCGGTCTCTGTTAGTCTCCATCGGTCTCTGTTAGTCTCTATTGGTCTCTGTAAGTCTCCATCGGTCTCTGTTAGTCTCCATCGGTCTCTGTAAGTCTCTATTGGTCTCTGTAAGTCTCTATTGGTCTCTGTAAGTCTCCATCGGTCTCTGTTAGTTTCCATCGGTCTCTGTTAGTCTCCATCGGTCTCTGTAAGTCTCCATCGGTCTCTGTTAGTCTCCATCGGTCTCTGTTAGTCTCTATTGGTCTCTGTAAGTCTCCATCGGTCTCTGTAAGTCTCCATCGGTCTCTGTTAGTTTCCATCGGTCTCTGTAAGTCTCCATCGGTCTCTGTTAGTTTCCATCGGTCTCTGTTAGTCTCCATCGGTCTCTGTAAGTCTCTATTGGTCTCTGTAAGTCTCTATTGGTCTCTGTAAGTCTCCATCGGTCTCTGTTAGTCTCCATCGGTCTCTGTTAGTCTCCATCGGTCTCTGTTAGTCTCTATTGGTCTCTGTAAGTCTCCATCGGTCTCTGTTAGTCTCCATCGGTCTCTGTTAGTCTCTATCGGTCTCTGTAAGTCTCCATCGGTCTCTGTTAGTCTCCATCGGTCTCTGTTAGTCTCCATCGGTCTCTGTAAGTCTCCATCGGTCTCTGTTAGTCTCTATTGGTCTTCACTGTCAGGAGACAATGGGAGTCGGATTCATTTATTAAAGTTACGATAAAGATCAAAATTAAAAAATCAAACTTTGGTAAAAAGAAACTGCAGTTCAGTTTCACATCGAGTTTAAATTTAGATTCTTTTAACTGAGTTTAATAGTCGCTGTTTTATTTAATATGTTTTAATCTGAGAGTCACGGAGGACAAACTGCAGCCACATGAATGAATATCTGCTGCCTCATCATGTTATAATCTGGGTTTCCATGTCATGCTGTGGGTTTTGTTACCATAGCAACATGTTTGGAGGCTTTTAATAGAAGTAAACAAAGTGTAAACAGATTTCAGAGGGGTGCTGTGGTGTTTCTGATCCAGGTTCATCTATTGTGCTTCATCATGGACTTGTCATGTGACATTCAGTCATCTGACCAGTCGGAGACGTTTGGATCTTCATCTCTGAGAGCCGTAACTCCTCATTGAGCTTCAGAACTTATAACAGTCTCACCAATTATCTGATAGTTATTTAGATTCTCCTGAATTTTTGGAAGTTTTTCTCTCCAGCAATGAAAATCAAGAAAAATCTGCCTGGTTCTCAGTCAGAGTTTAATCTCAGTTCTCTGATAAAGTCCATCACCTGTCGTCTCCTACAGGCTCAGCGTATATTTCAGGATGTAGTGAATCTGATTGGCTGGAGCTGGACCAGCTGATGTAAACTGAAAACATGAAACATGTTTCTGATTCTAACAGAAACTTCCTGGGAACCAAAGAGACGTCTCTGCTCCTGATGGCCATGTTCCTCCTCGCTGTGTTTTATCACGGTCAGCAGGTAAGACCACGTCACTTTCAAAATAAAAGCTGCTGTTATTTCCTGTGTGACTGTAAACTCACTCCAGATGGTCGTAGAACCCTGCAGAACCCATTTATTTATAAAACTAGTATTAATGAGTTAGTTTCATGTTGAACTGCACAGTCACTGCTGCTTGGAAATGAAACTCCATCACATTCTGCGTCAGCGTTTGATTAAACTGGAGAGAATAAAAAGCCTAATCACAGGATAAATTAACAGCCATTAAATGAAAAAGTAAAATGTGTTTAATTAAAAGTTTGAACATTATTAATGATTTAATCACTCGCTGCTGGTGGAGATTTCACCACTCGTCACACGTGTAACATTACAGCTGTTACATAAGAACCGTGATGTGACTCCACTGTGGACAGTGTTACTGTGCGTGCACGTTTCTCAGTGAGCGTTGGTTATATTTCTAATATATTCTGTCAAACGCTGAAATTTTACAAGGTTCTAAATTAGATCCTGATTTATTCTAAAGTCCTAGTTGCCTCAGAAAAAGAAGAAAAAGCTTTTTAAGATGACAGAACTTCATCATTTCTTAACGTATGTAAGAGGGTTTTAGTTTAAAATTAAAAGGAGACGAGTGATGTCCACACAGTCCTGCAGACCTGTAACTTTTAATGATGTCATCTGAGTTTAGAATGGATTTAGAACAGCTGTCAGTCAAAGAGGCAGTAATGTAGGAATAAACAGATCAGAGCAACATGTTTTATAAACAGAACAGATAAAAACGAGAGTGTTTATATGACTGAGGGAGATATTACTTCATGTACATGAAGTCTGAGATAAACATGCTGAAAAAGAGGATTTAGTTTTATTTTAGAAGCTGGAAACACGACCTGAATGATTTCCTGCAAGAATAAAACAAACCCATTTGTTTACGTGTTTGATACATTATACAAGCGGTTTTATTCAGATGGAGTCAGGGTCAGCAGCCTGAAGGAAACTGGTGTCACCCTGCTGCTTTCATGCTCTCTCTATGGCAACCTTTGATCATGTAGTTCAGCAGCTCAGCGCTGGTTTCAGACGCTGCAGAGACAGACGTAATTGAAGGTCTTTTGTAGCCTCATGAAAGCAGAAAGCAGTCGTATTTGAAGTCATCCAGTGGCGTACTGTATTGATTTTCTCTGGGTCAATTTGACCACTTGTTTGAAAAGGTAGAGACAATGACATGTCCCAGCGTGAGACCTTTAACACCCCCAGCAGCAGAACATGCAGCAGGTCAAGCACAAACAATGCAAATAGAACCGAGTGTTAACTTCAAGCTGCAGAAACTTGTCCAGCTGTTTTAATGGTTCTGAAGTTTCAGCTGGACATGAAATGAGTTTCTGCTTTTCACAGTCACTCTACATAAATAATTTTATTATTATCAGGTTTTTTTTCTTTTGCAAAATCAGCAGCTCTTTGGAACAACTTTAGGAGTCAGTCACTGATTTTATTTTCAATAAAACTGAATCTTGTTTTGTTGTAATTTCCTCTAACTCGTCCGTCCTGATCTTCTTTATATCCACGGGTCAGATGTCCTTCCAGTCCGTCCTAACTTTACTCTGGGTTTCGTTACCAGGTGACTAAACCTCTTCAATTCTCCTTCAGTTTGACTTCTTAAATCAGCACTGATCAGAAGCATCATCAGAACTCTGAAAGGAGAACGGACCTTTTGTTGTTGAGGAGTCACAGCGTTGTGATACTACAGAAGGTGTTAAAACATCAGACTTCTTTCACAGAACATGTGAGTGAAGAAAAGCCAATTAGAGCAGAGAAACAGACCTGTTTCATTAGAGTCTCAGACTTATTCTGCGCTTGTTAAATGTGAGTCATGTGCACGACGTCTGAACAGTAAAAACATTTCCTCTTCAGACTGTGTTACTCTAGAGACACAGATTCCACTGTGATGGAATAAAACATGTTCAACCTGCAGCACATCCATCGACGATCCACCATCAGCACGCTGCATCTGTCACAGACATCATGGATGTTCTGTCCGCGGGTCGGCGTGCCGCGTGTGGGTGTTCAGATTCAGTTTGTTTCATCCAGCAGCCCGAGGAGGATTTAAGGTTTTCCAACATGGTTCTGTGATACTGGTGCATCACTTAAAACCCAGATTCCTGTTTCATCTGCGGAAAAGTTTCATTCATATTGAAAAACTCTTGATCTGTGTCGTCACACGAGAATCAGGATGTTGTTTCATGTTCAAGACACGACGAGTTAAAAAGACCCGTCACTTCCTGTTTGAAGAAGAAAAGTTATTATTGAACTCTGTTGAAATTCTGCTGTGAACTGTGTGAGAACACCGAGGCAGCGACAGACAGACAGACGGACGGAGGGACAGACAGACAGACAGACAGACAGACAGACAGACAGACAGACAGACAGACAGACAGACAGACGGACGGAGGGACAGACAGACAGACAGACAGACAGACAGACAGACAGACAGACAGACAGACAGACAGACAGAGGAAGGAGAGACTAACAGGAATGCTGTGATGTATAATTTGTGTAAGTTTTAAAAGAATCAGAGGAGTTTGAGTTTATTTGAAGATGAAACAGTTTGAATGTGATGTAAAGCTAACAGGATAAGATCTGGGCGGAGCTAATTGTTGTGTCTGTCCTCAGGCGGTATGAACACTGTGTGCTGGACTGATGGGATGTAATATGTTCATGTTGTTGGTTTCTGCAGAGCGAGGATTAAAAGCGTAGACAGGGCGGTGATGGAGGACTGAGGAGGCGTGTGTTTAAATATGAAAAAGGAGGAAAGTCCCACCATCAGTCATGTGACTAAAAGCTCTCAGAAACAGTTTAATAAAGACCTTTTGTGATATTGTGTGAAAGTTGGACGTCTCCAACTGGACAAAGTAAATATGAAGTTTTTGTTCCAGTCATGCAGTAAAAACCTAATTGATGTTGTGATTAGTGTGAAACTGATAATGAGCTGTTTAGGATTTAATTTTCAGTCGTTCTTTTTGTCTCTTGTGCAATCAAAGCCCCGACTTGTTCAGCTGTAATGAATTCAAACGGCTTTTACATTTAAAAAACGAATGGAGCTGCTATTAAACTCGTTTGCTGCACTTCAGATTGATTACACCATCTTGTGTTTCTTAATTGAATAATTTTTTACATTCAGCAGCATGTTGCAGATCTGCCTCCATCATCAGACGTCTTATGGACTTTTGGTAGATTTAACTAAATAATTTTGCCATTAAAGTCTCGGTCGTGCTGCGAGACTCTGAAACGGGAGTTTTCTCAAAACCTCCTCGAGGTTTTTTTGGTTATTGAGAGATTTTATTTGTTTGTTATTCCTACAAGCAGCTCTCAGCTCGTCTTTGGAAAACAGTATATTTTCTCAGACTGCAGGAGGACTTTAGGAGTCATTTTATATGTTTGAGTATTTTCTGTTTCTAACCTTCTTTATTTTAATGATTCAGGAGGAGGTTTTATATTAAACACGATCTGTTATATAACTTGTATGAACAAGTTACTGAGCTTATCTCATCGGTGCTTTTAACTTGAAAAACAGAGGTACAAAATAAAAGTGAGGGATTGTTTGTGTTTTCAGTTGGAGTACACGGCCCGGCTGGACTTTCTGTGGCGAGTTCAGGCCAAAGAGGAGATCAATGAGATGAAGGAGCTGCGAGAACACAACGAGAACATGCTGAGGAACATCCTGCCGAGCCACGTAGCTCGCCACTTCCTGGAGAAGGACCGCGACAACGAGGTCTGAACATCAACATTAATAATTAGTTTTATTTTGGGTCCGTTGGTTCAAAGTCTGCTGATAATTTACATGTTAAATATTTTTTATCTGCATCTGATTTTTCTCTTCAGGATGTGAATCAGTGAACTTTTAGAGTTTATTTTAATCCTGATTGAAACCTGAACTGCTTCTTTCTGTGTGTGTTTGACTTCCTGTCAGTCGATTCCTTTAATAGATGAACTGACACACAGCAGAAGGTTTAAAAGTGACCAGAACCGGTCCAGTAGCTCCACCTGCACATCAGCCTCCTTCACCAAAACGCTCCCAAATTAAAATCCCTCTTTCATCACAGTTCCATTCACTCACTCACTCCATTCAATTCGCTGAGCTTTGGTTTTCCAGTCTGTGTAATTGCTTTTCAAACAGTGTTGAGCGAGAGCCGAGAGAATCGGTGGGGCGGTTCGTTCAGGCGGAAATCTTTGCTTTGATTTGATTTTAATAACATGTTGTCAGTCAGCAGCAGAGCTCTGAGTTATCTCGCCGTTATGGAGGAGTCAAACTTTCACTTTGTCTTCCTCTTTGTTTAATCCCTCAAATAGAACTGCTCTGCCAGTCGGATCAGAACCACAGGTTCATTCATTTCATAAATCTGACTGGACTTCAGGAAGTATGGAACCTCCCCTCATGGACCAATCCCGTGGCAGAGATTACTCAGTCTGAAATAAAGTGTGGGATTAACAGAATAACCATCCGACTGTTTTAATTAGAACTTAAAGGATAATTAAACTCAGAAGTGAAACAGCTTCTAACGACTCTATGTTCCCCTTTAATGAGTTCTGATGAGTAACGAGGCGTTCGGATGAAGCTGCGTCGTCACCGTGTGGGTCGATGGTTCAATCCCTGATTAGTTTTATATGCATCATTATTCTGGATTAATAATCTCACGTGTTGAACATTCATCAGGCTGCTGATGGTTCTCTGGTTCTTCATGGAGGCGTCAGACCGCTCCGAGTCTTGAACCACCTGCTCAAGGGCACTTCAGCAGTGTGTTAAACTGCATCACTTGTTTGATTCTTATTAAATCAGCTGTCACAGGTTGTTTGTATACGGTTTCCATGGTTACAGGTGTTGCCTGGTCACATGTTCACGGTGTTTCATGTCCAGGTTTATTTCAGTTCTTTAAGGTGAGAAATGATTTTTTTTTTATAAGAAGAAGAAGAAGGTTCCAGAACATGTCGAAGTATTAAAGGTTGTTTCCTGATGGAACCAGAGAAGAGAAACTCAGCTCGACCTTTAAAGACATGATTTTAAACCACTGGGTCGATTTTAACTCTGAGGAATTACATCAAATATAAAAACTGTAAAATGATGAAAAGTTCAGAGGAACATCTGGATGAATGTTTCACTGAAGATGCAGTGAGATCAGGGTTAAGAGGAGAAGTTCATCTTCATTATGGTTCAACTTCCTGCCAGGGCTGACCGTGTGACCATGGCAACATGACTGTACAGTACATGTCGAGTCAGCTGTTCTTTATCTGATCCGCCTGCAGACAGACGGACCTTCAGCTGATTTATCAGGATGGAATGATGAACTGGACGTTTTGTTTATGATCCTGTAACGACACGATGAAGGGGACATGAAGGGGACGTGTGGACATGCTGTCTCACGTCTGCAGCCTGCTGCTCTGTCTTATAGATCAACACCGCCCCCTGGTGGAGGGGAGAGTGTTGTACAGAACTCAGCTGTTAGACAGAGAAGGTCTTGATGCAGGTCCAGCTGGTAAAGACCACCAGAGGGGGCGGGGCTTTTCCCAGCTCATGTTTCTGTACATTTAAAATGTTCCGTGTTGTTTTAGCGTGTTTGTGTGTAGGTTGTAAAGTTTTAATAGTAATGATCTCAAACTGCAGCAGTCAGTGATGCAGGGCGTGTTTCTGCAGGAACTCTACTCTCAGTCCTACGATGCCGTGGGCGTCATGTTCGCCTCCATCCCAGGATTCGCCGACTTCTACTCTCAGACCGAGATGAACAACCAGGGAGTCGAGTGCCTTCGGCTCCTCAACGAGATCATCGCCGACTTCGATGAGGTGAGACTATAAACGGTTCCTGTCCACGACCTGGTCACATGACCCGTTAACACTCAGGTTATTCTGTTGGTTTTATGATAGAAAAATACCAGATTACATCATTTATTTATTTAAAAGTAATAGTAATAAATCCTGTTCCATCTCAGAAGGATTTTAAATCTGTGTTTGCATCACCTGCTGCAGCTGCTGGGCGAGGACCGATTCCAGGACATCGAGAAGATCAAGACGATCGGCAGCACCTATATGGCCGTCTCCGGTCTGTCACCTGAAAAACAGGTGAGGCTTGTTGTCATTCCACCTCCTCAGACCAGCTGCTTTAACCCTCCGTGTTCTTCATCATGTAGGAAGTCGTACTGCCGTGTAGGTCACGTGTTCCAGCACATGATTCAAACATGAACTAACTTCAGGTTTACAGAGAATCATGTAACTGATGTTTCAGGTTAGAGCAGAAGTCACACCTGCGTGTGTCATGCACCTGGAACATGTGATTAATAACATGTGACAC
>SSNP01000048.1:3239573-3254109 GCA_006937955.1 Pachypanchax playfairii
GACAGACAGACAGACAGACAGACAGACAGACAGACAGACAGACAGACAGAGGAAGGAGAGACTAACAGGAATGCTGTGATGTATAATTTGTGTAAGTTTTAAAAGAATCAGAGGAGTTTGAGTTTATTTGAAGATGAAACAGTTTGAATGTGATGTAAAGCTAACAGGATAAGATCTGGGCGGAGCTAATTGTTGTGTCTGTCCTCAGGCGGTATGAACACTGTGTGCTGGACTGATGGGATGTAATATGTTCATGTTGTTGGTTTCTGCAGAGCGAGGATTAAAAGCGTAGACAGGGCGGTGATGGAGGACTGAGGAGGCGTGTGTTTAAATATGAAAAAGGAGGAAAGTCCCACCATCAGTCATGTGACTAAAAGCTCTCAGAAACAGTTTAATAAAGACCTTTTGTGATATTGTGTGAAAGTTGGACGTCTCCAACTGGACAAAGTAAATATGAAGTTTTTGTTCCAGTCATGCAGTAAAAACCTAATTGATGTTGTGATTAGTGTGAAACTGATAATGAGCTGTTTAGGATTTAATTTTCAGTCGTTCTTTTTGTCTCTTGTGCAATCAAAGCCCCGACTTGTTCAGCTGTAATGAATTCAAACGGCTTTTACATTTAAAAAACGAATGGAGCTGCTATTAAACTCGTTTGCTGCACTTCAGATTGATTACACCATCTTGTGTTTCTTAATTGAATAATTTTTTACATTCAGCAGCATGTTGCAGATCTGCCTCCATCATCAGACGTCTTATGGACTTTTGGTAGATTTAACTAAATAATTTTGCCATTAAAGTCTCGGTCGTGCTGCGAGACTCTGAAACGGGAGTTTTCTCAAAACCTCCTCGAGGTTTTTTTGGTTATTGAGAGATTTTATTTGTTTGTTATTCCTACAAGCAGCTCTCAGCTCGTCTTTGGAAAACAGTATATTTTCTCAGACTGCAGGAGGACTTTAGGAGTCATTTTATATGTTTGAGTATTTTCTGTTTCTAACCTTCTTTATTTTAATGATTCAGGAGGAGGTTTTATATTAAACACGATCTGTTATATAACTTGTATGAACAAGTTACTGAGCTTATCTCATCGGTGCTTTTAACTTGAAAAACAGAGGTACAAAATAAAAGTGAGGGATTGTTTGTGTTTTCAGTTGGAGTACACGGCCCGGCTGGACTTTCTGTGGCGAGTTCAGGCCAAAGAGGAGATCAATGAGATGAAGGAGCTGCGAGAACACAACGAGAACATGCTGAGGAACATCCTGCCGAGCCACGTAGCTCGCCACTTCCTGGAGAAGGACCGCGACAACGAGGTCTGAACATCAACATTAATAATTAGTTTTATTTTGGGTCCGTTGGTTCAAAGTCTGCTGATAATTTACATGTTAAATATTTTTTATCTGCATCTGATTTTTCTCTTCAGGATGTGAATCAGTGAACTTTTAGAGTTTATTTTAATCCTGATTGAAACCTGAACTGCTTCTTTCTGTGTGTGTTTGACTTCCTGTCAGTCGATTCCTTTAATAGATGAACTGACACACAGCAGAAGGTTTAAAAGTGACCAGAACCGGTCCAGTAGCTCCACCTGCACATCAGCCTCCTTCACCAAAACGCTCCCAAATTAAAATCCCTCTTTCATCACAGTTCCATTCACTCACTCACTCCATTCAATTCGCTGAGCTTTGGTTTTCCAGTCTGTGTAATTGCTTTTCAAACAGTGTTGAGCGAGAGCCGAGAGAATCGGTGGGGCGGTTCGTTCAGGCGGAAATCTTTGCTTTGATTTGATTTTAATAACATGTTGTCAGTCAGCAGCAGAGCTCTGAGTTATCTCGCCGTTATGGAGGAGTCAAACTTTCACTTTGTCTTCCTCTTTGTTTAATCCCTCAAATAGAACTGCTCTGCCAGTCGGATCAGAACCACAGGTTCATTCATTTCATAAATCTGACTGGACTTCAGGAAGTATGGAACCTCCCCTCATGGACCAATCCCGTGGCAGAGATTACTCAGTCTGAAATAAAGTGTGGGATTAACAGAATAACCATCCGACTGTTTTAATTAGAACTTAAAGGATAATTAAACTCAGAAGTGAAACAGCTTCTAACGACTCTATGTTCCCCTTTAATGAGTTCTGATGAGTAACGAGGCGTTCGGATGAAGCTGCGTCGTCACCGTGTGGGTCGATGGTTCAATCCCTGATTAGTTTTATATGCATCATTATTCTGGATTAATAATCTCACGTGTTGAACATTCATCAGGCTGCTGATGGTTCTCTGGTTCTTCATGGAGGCGTCAGACCGCTCCGAGTCTTGAACCACCTGCTCAAGGGCACTTCAGCAGTGTGTTAAACTGCATCACTTGTTTGATTCTTATTAAATCAGCTGTCACAGGTTGTTTGTATACGGTTTCCATGGTTACAGGTGTTGCCTGGTCACATGTTCACGGTGTTTCATGTCCAGGTTTATTTCAGTTCTTTAAGGTGAGAAATGATTTTTTTTTTATAAGAAGAAGAAGAAGGTTCCAGAACATGTCGAAGTATTAAAGGTTGTTTCCTGATGGAACCAGAGAAGAGAAACTCAGCTCGACCTTTAAAGACATGATTTTAAACCACTGGGTCGATTTTAACTCTGAGGAATTACATCAAATATAAAAACTGTAAAATGATGAAAAGTTCAGAGGAACATCTGGATGAATGTTTCACTGAAGATGCAGTGAGATCAGGGTTAAGAGGAGAAGTTCATCTTCATTATGGTTCAACTTCCTGCCAGGGCTGACCGTGTGACCATGGCAACATGACTGTACAGTACATGTCGAGTCAGCTGTTCTTTATCTGATCCGCCTGCAGACAGACGGACCTTCAGCTGATTTATCAGGATGGAATGATGAACTGGACGTTTTGTTTATGATCCTGTAACGACACGATGAAGGGGACATGAAGGGGACGTGTGGACATGCTGTCTCACGTCTGCAGCCTGCTGCTCTGTCTTATAGATCAACACCGCCCCCTGGTGGAGGGGAGAGTGTTGTACAGAACTCAGCTGTTAGACAGAGAAGGTCTTGATGCAGGTCCAGCTGGTAAAGACCACCAGAGGGGGCGGGGCTTTTCCCAGCTCATGTTTCTGTACATTTAAAATGTTCCGTGTTGTTTTAGCGTGTTTGTGTGTAGGTTGTAAAGTTTTAATAGTAATGATCTCAAACTGCAGCAGTCAGTGATGCAGGGCGTGTTTCTGCAGGAACTCTACTCTCAGTCCTACGATGCCGTGGGCGTCATGTTCGCCTCCATCCCAGGATTCGCCGACTTCTACTCTCAGACCGAGATGAACAACCAGGGAGTCGAGTGCCTTCGGCTCCTCAACGAGATCATCGCCGACTTCGATGAGGTGAGACTATAAACGGTTCCTGTCCACGACCTGGTCACATGACCCGTTAACACTCAGGTTATTCTGTTGGTTTTATGATAGAAAAATACCAGATTACATCATTTATTTATTTAAAAGTAATAGTAATAAATCCTGTTCCATCTCAGAAGGATTTTAAATCTGTGTTTGCATCACCTGCTGCAGCTGCTGGGCGAGGACCGATTCCAGGACATCGAGAAGATCAAGACGATCGGCAGCACCTATATGGCCGTCTCCGGTCTGTCACCTGAAAAACAGGTGAGGCTTGTTGTCATTCCACCTCCTCAGACCAGCTGCTTTAACCCTCCGTGTTCTTCATCATGTAGGAAGTCGTACTGCCGTGTAGGTCACGTGTTCCAGCACATGATTCAAACATGAACTAACTTCAGGTTTACAGAGAATCATGTAACTGATGTTTCAGGTTAGAGCAGAAGTCACACCTGCGTGTGTCATGCACCTGGAACATGTGATTAATAACATGTGACACAGCTCATCCCTCCTCTTCATCCTCATCCTGCTGACTCCTCTCGTCTCCTCTGGCTCCCACAGCAGTGTGAGGATAAATGGGGTCACCTGTGTGCGCTGGCGGACTTCGCCATCGCCCTGAACGAGAGCATCCAGGAGATCAACAAGCACTCCTTCAACAACTTCGAGCTGCGTATCGGTGAGTTTAGATTATAAACAACCGTGTGACGCTGCACCAGACCTCTCAGACTGATTCTCACCTGTCCTGCAGGTATGGCTCACGGCTCCGTGGTGGCAGGTGTGATCGGTGCCAAGAAGCCTCAGTACGACATCTGGGGGAAGACGGTGAACTTGGCCAGTCGAATGGACAGCACCGGCGTGAGCGGGAAGATCCAGGTCCCCGAGGAGACCTACCTGATCCTGAAGGAACGCGGATTCGCCTTCGAGTACCGCGGCGAGATCTACGTGAAGGGCATCAGCGAGCAGGAGGGAAAGATCCGAACACACTTCCTGCTGGGCCGAGTGCAGCCCAACCCGCTCATCATGCAGCCGCGCAAGATCACGGGTCAGTACTCGCTGGCGGCCGTGGTGCTCGGCCTGGTGCAGTCGCTCAACCGGCAGAAGCAGAAGCAGATTCTCAACGAGAACAACAACTCGGGGATCATGAAGGGTCACCACCACTACAACCGGAGGACGTTGTTAGCGCCCGGTGGCTCAGAGGTGGGAGGGGGTCATCACGCAGAAGCAGCTGATAAGACAGAGTTATCCTGAAGAGGAGGCGGAGCTTCAGGTCAGAGTCAGACCTGCTTCTGAAGCAGAAGGTCCTGGCTGTGAAACTCCTCCCACTCTGGTTTAACTCAGCCAATCAGATTCTTTCTGCTGCGGGAGCAGTCGTGCTTTTCGTGAATGTTTGTAGAACTGAAACTCTGGAGGAAGAGGAGGAGAAAGTGATGAAGGTAAGGGATGAATGGATGGAGCTGATTGGACGGAGCCTCGCGTTCCGTTTTTATCCCTCGTCTTCTGGTTCTGTTGGACGACTCGTTGAACTGTCCAACGACGTTCCTCCTGTCGTTTCCCCTTTTTATGTGGCCTGGCCGTAACCCCGCCCCCCACTGCGAACGCAGGAACTTCCTCCCGCTGTGAGCCGCGCCCAGTGTCCATGTTTCTTTTTTGTATTTCTTTTATATATGAGAACACAATAAAAGGGGTCTAATTTTTTATAGAATCAACGTGTCCGGTTGATTTTTTGTCCCTTTTTCTTTTCTGAACACGAGAGAAAAAGATTATTTAAAAAAAATCAAACTAATAATGGAAAATGTTTGAAACTACATTCTATAATTGTTATAATTTTGTAGAAACTGACTCATTAAACACCTAATAATAATAATAATAATAATAATAATAATATGTTCTAATCCTGTTTAATCTGTCCAGAAACAACAAACCTGATTAACAGATTTATGTGTTTTACAGTAAAGAGAAATCGTAAATTCTGTCTCACATGAAAAACAAGTTAATTAACAAGTTGATACAGTTTGGACTCTGAAGACGATCCTGAGACTCAGAGTCTCGATCTGTTCTCCTCTAACAAGAACATCAGACGGATCCAGAAGAACCACTTAGTAAAATATTAATACAGTCTGTATTTTACTCTGAAAGCATCAGATTCTATTTCCTCTTCAGTGGCAGGTTTTGATCCGTTGTGTCCTCGAAGAGGTCGGAAGTAGATCTGATCCCAAACCTTCTGGGGTCCAATAGAACTGGTTCTGTATCAGATCTGATCGGATCGCTCAGCTGCTCATCAGGGTTTCATCATGTTGTTGAATGTTTCCCTGATTTAAATCATTTTAAATTCTAAATATTAAAATCATCTCAATCCAGATAAATCATGTTATTGGTTTTCATGCAAACACTAAACAGTTGATTATAATCCTGCAAATAATAATAGAATATCTAATCTCACATGCAGTTTGTGTGAAAACTCAGTCAGTCTGTTTCTGATTGAAGTTTCAGGTTTTAACCAAAACGTTTCCAAATATAGTCAGAACAGAAAGTCATGATGAACACAGGAACACGTGACTAAATGATCATACATGTTGTAGTTTGAGAGTGTGTCCACGTGGTGGCAGCAGAGATCCACTCAGAGTCACAGAGAAACAGTTTCAGCCTGAAGACGGAGATTCTGATTCATCTGTGGCTGAAAACACATTTAAGCTTTTTATCTTTGACATTTGTTCTTTATTTATTCCTGGATGGATGAACATAAAGTTAATCAGGTGCTTAAATTATTTATCGAACTGAAATCAGCAGAAAAACATGAAGCAAAAAGAAAATATGAGATATATCTGGTTATGAGTCTTCTGATCATTAAAATAAACGTTTTTATTTATGTAAAAAACATTTTATCTGAGTTTAAGACGGAAGGATTTCACAACTAAAATGAGTTATGAGTTGATAAATGTTGCATCTGTAAGTTTTTACCCTCCTGAAGGATGTTGATGTTCCTAATAGAGACATCACTGATGGATAAATCAGGAAATCAAACCACCCGGAGCATGTGGTCGCCGCGGCAACAACAAACCCAGATGCTGAGAGCAATCGATTGTTTCTCTCCCCCGTATGGATTTTCTGTTGGACATGAAGGAGTAGGAAACAGATGTGGAGGATGGAGTTGCCATGGTGACATCAGCATGTTGGGCCTGCAGTGTGCGTGTCTGTGCATCTCTATAACCTGGAAGTGGTTTCATGTGAGTCTGTTAGCCACCAAAAACAAGAGGGTCTTAGATGACATGTAACGTCTATTAACATGTAACATGCAACGTTCCCTCATTAACGTGCAACATTCCTTAATTAACATGTAACGTTCATTAACATGTAACATTCATGAACATGTAACGTTCATTAACATGTAACATTCATGAACATGTAACGTTCATTAACATGTAACATTCATGAACATGTAACGTTCATTAACATGTAACATTCATGAACATGTAACGTTCATTAACATGTAACATCCATTAACATGTAACGTTCATTAACATGTAACATTCATTAACATGTAACATTCATTAACATGTAACGTTCATTAACATGTAACATTCATGAACATGTAACGTTCATTAACATGTAACATTCATGAACATGTAACGTTCATTAACATGTAACATCCATTAACATGTAACGTTCATTAACATGTAACATTCATGAACATGTAACGTTCATTAACATGTAACATCCATTAACATGTAACGTTCATTAACATGTAACATCCATTAACATGTAACATTCATGAACATGTAACGTTCATTAACATGTAACATCCATTAACATGTAACATTCATGAACATGTAACGTTCATTAACATGTAACATCCATTAACATGTAACGTTCATTAACATGTAACATTCATGAACATGTAACGTTCATTAACATGTAACATTCATGAACATGTAACGTTCATTAACATGTAACATCCATTAACATGTAACGTTCATTAACATGTAACATTCATGAACATGTAACGTTCATTAACATGTAACATCCATTAACATGTAACGTTCATTAACATGTAACATTCATGAACATGTAACGTTCATTAACATGTAACATTCATGAACATGTAACGTTCATTAACATGTAACATCCATTAACATGTAACGTTCATTAACATGTAACATTCATGAACATGTAACGTTCATTAACATGTAACATCCATTAACATGTAACGTTCATTAACATGTAACATTCATGAACATGTAACGTTCATTAACATGTAACATTCATGAACATGTAACGTTCATTAACATGTAACATCCATTAACATGTAACGTTCATTAACATGTAACATTCATGAACATGTAACGTTCATTAACATGTAACATTCATGAACATGTAACGTTCATTAACATGTAACGTTCATTAACATGTAACATTCATGAACATGTAACGTTCATTAACATGTAACGTTCATTAACATGTAACATTCATGAACATGTAACGTTCATTAACATGTAACGTTCATTAACATGTAACGTTCATTAACATGTAACATTCATGAACATGTAACGTTCATTAACATGTAACATTCATGAACATGTAACGTTCATTAACATGTAACATCCATTAACATGTAACGGTCATTAACATGTAACATTCATGAACATGTAACGTTCATTAACATGTAACATCCATTAACATGTAACGTTCATTAACATGTAACATCCATTAACATGTAACATTCATGAACATGTAACGTTCCTCATTATAAGCTCAAGTTCAGTCTCTACAAGGTAAAAAGTTTCACTGAGAGGAGGAAGAAAAAACTGAAGTAATTTATTTTTCTCTGACGTTTTAAAAAAGAAGTTTTATTAGCTGCTGAAGTAAATTAGCAACAGCGGGAGGTAAAATCTTTACCTCCAGCAATAATTTGTCATGCAAACAATTACTGAGCGACTATAAATATCATCCTGGAACATTCGATTTACTTCAGTAACGTTCCATCAGGAAGTTCTATGAACAGATCCGGTAAAAACATCTTGACACTTAAAGCTGGTTAAAACTGGCTGAAACTAGTTAAAGCAGGTTAAAACTGGTTACATCAGGTTAAAACTGGTTACATCATGTTAAAACTGGTTACATCATGTTAAAACTGGGTAAAACTAGTTAAAGCTGGTTAAAACTGGTTACATCAGGTTAAAACTGGGTAAAACTAGTTAAAGCAGGTTAAAACTGGTTACATCAGGTTAAAACTGGTTACATCATGTTAAAACTGGTTACATCATGTTAAAACTGGGTAAAACTAGTTAAAGCTGGTTAAAACTGGTTACATCAGGTTAAAACTGGGTAAAACTAGTTAAAGCAGGTTAAAACTGGTTAAATCAGGTTAAAACTGGTTAAAACTAGTTAAAGCAGGTTAAAACTAGTTAAAGCAGGTTAAAACTGGTTAAATCAGGTTAAAACTGGTTACATCATGTTAAAACTGGTTACATCATGTTAAAACTGGGTAAAACTAGTTAAAGCTGGTTAAAACTGGTTACATCAGGTTAAAACTGGGTAAAACTAGTTAAAGCAGGTTAAAACTGGTTAAATCAGGTTAAAACTGGTTAAAACTAGTTAAAACAGGTTAAAACTAGTTAAAGCACGTTAAAACTGGTTAAATCAGGTTAAAACTGGTTACATCAGGTTAAAACTGGGTAAAACTAGTTAAAGCAGGTTAAAACTGGTTAAATCAGGTTAAACTGGTTAAAACTAGTTAAAGCAGGTTAAAACTGGTTACATCAGGTTAAAACTGGTTACATGTTAAAGTCTCTCTGGTGAAACTCTCGACCCACGTCTCCTGTGATTGTTCCTCCAGGTGCTTTTTGAGAGTAATTAACTTGGTGGATTCTTGGTTTGTGGCCAGCGGTAGAACAAACTACTTACCTGTTAACCTCCTCATGACAGCTGTTCCTGTCAATGCTGGATGTTCCCTGTCTCACCTGTTCTGCACTGAGCTCATTGTCCAGACCAGGGTCAGGGTCTGTTTCAGGTGTTTCCCTGTTTCATCACACCTGATTCTAGTTTTCAGCAGGAAGTCAGAAGTCTGTTAGAACATCTAAAACATGCAGGGTGGGGGTTCTGGAGGCCTGGAGTTGGACCCTCCTGGTCCAGACACACCTGTGTTTCAACTCCCTGCTGGTTCCTCAACACTCTGGATCTCAGGTAACCAATAAGCAAGATTAAAATCAACACTTACACAAACTGGAATCAGATACTGTCTTCTGACTTGTCCTCTGTCCTCGTCTTGGCTCGCTCTGGTTTCGACGAAGGTCATGACACCAGTTTATATGGTTTAATTCTGTCTTTCATCACTTCCTGTCTGGAACATTTCAAACTGATGCTGAAGGCTGTTTGTGTCGATTTGTGATGCCACATTTTTACACAAATTCTCAGAGCCTGAGGCGTCACAGCTGAGCTCGTATCGCCACGTCAGAGCGTCACGTGAAGCTGCCGAGGTGAAAGAGTCAGAGTGAAGATGATGATGATGATGATGATGATGAAGAGTCATCAGCAGCAGGTCAAAAGGTCAACAATCAGGTCAAATTAATTAAATATGAATTCCAGGTTTTTATGTTACTCCATCAAACTGATGCTTTTCAGTAAAGAGTCAAATCGCCAGCAGACGCAGAAACACGACATTAAACAACCGGCGCACACGGCTGATGAAACGAACTTATACACTGAAATAAAAATCAATTAAATAAAAAACAGAACTTTTCAGGCAGAATTCTATAATAAGCATTTGAGACAATATTTATCTGTACATTTAAATATAATTAAATTCTAGTTTATATAAGGTTTTGATTTTGATTCTCATAAACATTTATAGTTAGATTTAGTCCGAGGAGTTTCTCCTGACCTTATAAACAGGTCTGAACCATGAGGTCATGTGATTCCAGACCTCTAACCTTCCAGACTATCAGAACAAAGAAATATCTAAACAGCTAGTTTAAATTAAAATGAATATAATTGTCCTAATAAACGCTCATGATGCCGTTACACGTTTTCATAAAAACAACAACATAAAGCTAAGTGGATATAAACCAGGTTAAAATAAGATAAATGAAACTAAATGTTTCACAGAGAAAACATGATTTAATCAGTTAGCTTAGCATCGTTTTAAACTCAGAGCTAATAATGTTGTAATAAGAAGATGAAGGTCCGGCCATCAGACTGCTTTTTCTTATTTTTGTTTATATTTGAACTGGATTGTGTGTTTGTAGCTGCGGCCGAGACGTGCACGCGCACGTGCACACATGTTTTCTTATTTCACTTGTTTAATTATTGCTCTGTGTGCTTGATCATTTGTATTTACACATGAAACCTGGTTTAAGGTTTGTGTTAATAAACTGATCAGCTGATGTCTTTGAAGGTATTTGCTGTACTCACACAGAGCTGACACCCCCCCCTCCCTTCACCCCCCCGAGACTGTGCGTCCTACATTCAACCATCAAACACACAGTTACATAAAACCAGTGCTGCCACACAAGCCGGCTTGCTGCCTGTTGCCAGGCAACAAGCCCTCGAGCCCCATCGTGGAGTCTCGCTGGACCGCGGCTGTACCTGAAAGTGTTCAAATGGGTCAGTGAGGACAAAGGAAACGAGACAAACTCAGCTTATATGAAAGGAGAGTAAAAAACATGAAGCGCGTCAGTGGGACGGAGCAGATCTGCACTCAGCATAAAGGACTTAATGAGGTCTGTGAGTCTGGGAGGTCTGAATCAGGAACTCGTAGAACAGAAGAAGCTGCAGAATGAAAGATCAGCTTCTCTGCAGGAAACGTGCTGCACATCCTTCCAGAGGTTCGAGTCCGGTACCTGTGGAGACCACGCAGCTCAGTCTGTTTGTTCTGGTTCTAGTTTGTAAAAAAAACTGTTTTTCATCTGATTTTCAGTCGGTTCTGGTCACAGACCGAAACATTTAAACACATCAAACATTTCTGATGGTGATGGTGGTCCCCAGAAACCTGAACCTGTCCATCATACAGGTTAGGGTTGAGACGGGTGGAGGTTCCTCCTGAAGTCCACTGCTGTCTCAACATGAGCTCTAGATGGTTCTGGTCCAACTTTCTGTGACCTGTTTGAACTTTGATTGATGTTTTTACTGTGACTCATAAGGGGCGGGGTTTTCTCACATGTCTCATCACAGTCCTTCTGTTGTCTTTGGAGACATGTTTTGGTCGTGTGCTGTCAGTCTGTCCACATCTTCTGATTGCAGATATGGTTCTTATCATTTTCTGGTTTTATCATTTATTTTTTTAAACCTGCAGGACGTGAAAATAAATCTGATTTATTTCACATTTTACACCCTGATTCACCCAGTGAGACATTTCTACATGTAAAACACATCAAAGTCTCTCTTATTTTTAAAATGTCTCTTTTCATCTTCACATTCACACAGTCTGAAATGTGCAGGTAGTTTACCTGAATCACCTTCTGCCTCCTCCTCAGATTAAAACATCTCTGCAGCCTCATTCATTTTATCTAAGAATAACTTCTGCTTCACTCGCTTTCATCACAAAACTCAAACTGAAAAGCTCTGGAAATAGTTTTCCTCTGATTTTCTGTCACCTCTGAAACAGAAGCAGCTCCCTTCGTCCCCCGAGACGCTCTCCAGGGACAAGCTGCAAATCTAGGACAGTCGATGGCGTTCTGCTTGACTGACGCAGGGAATTGTACGGCAATCTGCAGTAATCACTGAGCTTAGCTCGTATAATTCAGGGTCGCGACGGTTCCAGGACGTTTTGTAAAGAAGGAAATTTCCCAGATGCTTCAGTCCTGCGTAACAAGCAGCAGCTTCTAAAACAAGCTGAGAAGGTTCCAGAACATCGAAGATTCATCTGCAGCATCATGAAATCTTCTGAAGAAACAAATAATAATTCTTGTTTTCTTTCACTTATTCAGTCCGTCAGTTCTGGAGCAGAATAAAGAAACATTTCTGTCTAAGATACGAGTTGTTTAGGACATCAAATCTAAAAATAAAACATTTTATATTTAACTTCAGTGTTTGTTGTTTTTATTTTTACTGTAAGTTCTAATACAGAACTTTTACTTTCAAGAGATAATTGGATTCAGTCATCAGTGTTCTGATCCCTGATTGGTTGATGTTTAACGAGCAGCTTTTGTTTTGTTTGAAGTGAGAGGAAACTATTCTTTGAGTCTTTAGAGGAACAAAATAAGTTTAAAAAACTAGATTTCTATCAAATAAAAACAAATTGAAATAAAAATCTCTTTAAAAAAACAATAAATTTAGATTTTTGTTTCACATGTTCTCCTCGTGCATGATGGGTTTTCACCAGGGACTCCAGCTTCCCACAGACCATCTATGTGTCCCTCTGATGGACAGGTGACCTGTCCAGGTGTAGCCCCGCCTCCCACACAGGAGGCAAACAGGTCTCCCTGTCTCTGACACTTTCTATCCCACTAAGTTTAGATCTGTAGTCACAGACGTGTTTGTGTTGTTTGTTAATGAGATTTCTGTTTTTTATTTATGACGTGATGAATAAAATCCCTCCAGCTGTTCAAATCTCAGTCAGCTGTTCAGATCTCTGTCAGCTGTTCAGATCTCAGTCAGCTGTTCAGATCTCTGTCAGCTGAAGAGTCTCGATCAGCTGCTGAGTCTCGATCAGCTGCTGAGTCTCGATCAGCTGCTGAGTCTCGATCAGCTGCTGAGTCTCGATCAGCTGCTGAGTCTCAGTCAGCTGCTGAGTCTCGATCAGCTGCTGAGTCTCGATCAGCTGCTGAGTCTCAGTCAGCTGCTGAGTCTCGATCAGCTGCTGAGTCTCGATCAGCTGCTGAGTCTCAGTCAGCTGCTGAGTCTCAGTCAGCTGAAGAGTCTCGATCAGCTGCAGAGTCTCGATCAGCTGCTGAGTCTCGATCAGCTGCTGAGTCTCAGTCAGCTGAAGAGTCTCGATCAGCTGCAGAGTCTCGATCAGCTGCTGAGTCTCGATCAGCTGCTGAGTCTCAGTCAGCTGCTGAGTCTCAGTCAGCTGCTGAGTCTCAGTCAGCTGAAGAGTCTCGATCAGCTGCAGAGACTCGATCAGCTGACTGAGATTCTTCTGTGTTGCAGCAGTGGTATTAAATCCTTCTAAAGGAGCCGCAGGTTGTGATTATGTCCATCGTGTTGCTTTAAAACATGAACCCAATCAGAACCCAGTCTATCGGGTCCAATTACAGACACTGTGATATTCAGATTAATAAACTCTTATAAATGAATGAATGTTGGTTTTTCTGGAGAAAATGTGTCGGTAAGATGAAACTTCAGGGATGTTGGAGGTTTTTAATATGTGTATCAGTTTCATGAGTCATAGAATAAAAAGATAAGAATCCTGGTGGTTCTGACTCCATGACACCGTCTTCTCCTGTCATCACACTCTGAAACAGAACAATTCACTCAGCGCTCGTCCTCCAACACGAGAACACCAACAGCCTCCAGTCTGAGTTTCACTTTGATGCAGTTTGTTCACCTGCAAACTAAGAGTTTTATGTTTCTGACAAGAAGAGCAGAAAAGATCAAAGATGTGTTCGTCTTTAATCAAAACCCCCACAGCCTGCCTCCTCACGCTCACAAATACTGCCGTAGTTGCTTAGCAACCATTACACTCATGAAAAAATAATGAAGTAAAGAGAAGATGCAGTAATCTTTGTTTCCTGTAGAGAAATTAACTGAAAATAACTGACGATGAAGTCCAGAGAGCTTCACACACGTAGACTTTTATTATGAAACTCTTTGTTTTCAGCTGCTTTTCTGATTAATCTGATTGATTATCAGTCAGAACGTTCACAAACAGTCTGTTCAAGTCAGGCAGAAATACAGAAACAGGAAAAATAAGTTTTGTCTTTTTAAACTAAAAAACAACCGAAACTGTTTCAGGTTCTTCATCCTGCTGAAAGACACTGAGATTCAGTGAGATTGTGTGTGTGTGTGTGTGTGTGTGTGTGTGTGTGTGTGTGTGTGTGTGTGTGTGTGTGTGTGTGTGTGTGTGTGTGTGTGTGGTGTGTGTGTGTGTGTGTGTGTGTGTGTGTGTGTGTGTGTGTGTGTGTGTGTGTGTGTGTGTGTGTGTGTGTGTGTGTGTGGGTGTGTGTGTGTGTGTGTGTGTGTGTGTGTGTGTGTGTGTGTGTGTGTGAGTGGGTGTGTGTGTG
>SSNP01000048.1:3256649-3326471 GCA_006937955.1 Pachypanchax playfairii
TGCCTACATGCTCCACGAGCTCCAAGAAGAAGCTAAAATTATCACAATGTTTCCTTCAAACAGCTTAAATTTAAGTTTCTTATCCATCCAGGATTTCTGAGAAACAACTATCCTTCTATACACCTGGTGAGAGGCGGGGTTACACCTGGACAGGTCCATCACATGATGTATCTGAGCACGAGTCCAGCCTCTGCAGACGAAGCTCATCTTATCCTGTTGGTCATGTGATCTGGATCTCAGACGAGGTGCTGGCAGTAAACTGGATCATATTTTGATGACTCACCTGTTGACTCGGTGCAGACCACCTGATACGTGCAGGTGGTCTGCAGACTGTCCCAGTCCGTCTATCTGGGCATCAAACTCTGGTTCTTTTCAGTTAAATCTGATTTCACACAGAATCTACAGAATCAGCAAATATTTATAACCCCAATTCCAAACAAGTCCCTTCACCTCCCAGATGTTTACAGACAGATGTTAAAAGCAGAAGCTACACAATAGAAACATCATATGACATGTTGTTTTTTTTTTTTGAGAGTTCTCTTGTTTTAGTGATATTTTACTCAGTGTCCCAGCTGTTTGGGAGTCGTACAGCTGTAATCATCCAGATGTTACCCACCCTGCTGCACGGCGATGATTTAGTATTAAGTTAGAGTCATTTCAGATGGTAGAAATCTCATTTCAGTCTGCAGCTTTTTATTTCTCATGTTAATGTCGTCCTGATGTCCCTGCAGCTAAACGGCACTTTACAAAATGAAATAGTTTGTTTAATAAAAACAGATAAAATACTGATGATTTAAATGTTCTTTTCTTTATTTATGTTAATGTTTCTGTAAATTAAGATTCAACCTGTAAAAGTTTCATTTTACTTTGACTTGTTGGTTGTATTTTAATTATATATATCTGGGCTGCACGGTGGTGCAGCTGGTGGTGCTGTTGCCTTGCTGTGAGTAGTTCCAGGGTTCAAACCCAACCAGAACCTTTCTGCATGGTGTTTGCATGTGCACGTTGTGCACGTGTGGGTTTTCTCCATGCATGAGTTTAACTGGCAGCTTTAACTTGTTGTTTGTTTCCATGTGATGGAATATGTTCAGGTGTAGCCCCGCCTCTTGCCCTATGACCCCTGGAGACACCGGCTCTCCACGACCCTGGAAATAATAATAATAATAAAACTGACCAATCAGAGGAGAAAATCTAAAATACACACAGAACTGTGAACAAGTGTTTTACAGACACATTTAAATATCAGATAAAAAAAACACGTCTTTGTTCATATTACACTGAATCAAACCGTGTTTTAGAGTCTCTAACCTGAAACATGTCTGACCTCCATCACTGACAGCTGATCGTCTGGAGGAGTTCTGGTCTGAAGGTCCTCTGACCTCTGACCTCTGACCCCCGTCAGGAGGATCTGACTGTGATCCTTAACGCTTTGAAGACCTGAGACTGGAGCTCAGTTCAGTCCGGTTCGCAGTCAGAAGGCTAAATGACACAGATGCTTTAAATCAACACCTGAACCGGTTCACACGCTTCAAACAGAAACAGAACTGGACAAATGAAGAGAACTTTTGTTTTTTCGCTGGTGAAAATTCCTCTGATCATCGAGGCGTCGTCCGTCTCTTCATTTAATGTTGACAGATAATATGTTTTCAGTATCTTTTATATTAAACTGAAGAGTTTTTGTTAACTGATGAACTGAAATGTATAAAACAGCCAGAAAAATAAAAGCTGATTTTTTTTTGTTTGTTTCTGTCTGTGTTGGTTCTGGTTCCTCATCCATCCAGATCCTGTTCCTGTTTGGAACCACTTCAGGTCTGACTCTGTTGTGGTTTGGCTGAACGACGTGGGGACGATATTAATAAATGACAAACGGTGTTTGAGCAGGTAGAAATCACAGCTGTAAGATTAAAGTCATGATTAACTGTCCTGACGTCCTGCGACTAGAGACATCAATCAGTAGAGTCTTTACTTCTTCTACTCTTTCCATCAATATTTGTCTTTTTTTCAGATGTAGAGGTGAAATTACAGCTCAGCTGAGGCTCCGAGGCCTCACAGGTAGTTCAGATCTGCATGAACCTGGTCAACTCAAACACCTGGTCAACCCAAACACCTGGTCAACCCAAACACCTGGTCAACTCAAACACCTGGTCAACCCAAACACCTGGTCAACCCAAACACCTGGTCAACCCAAACACCTGGTCAACTCAAACACCTGGTCAACCCAAAAACCTGGTCAACTCAAACACCTGGTCAACCCAAACACCTGGTCAACTCAAACACCTGGTCAACTCAAACACCTGGTCAACCCAAACACCTGGTCAACTCAAACACCTGGTCAACTCAAACACCTGGTCAACCCAAACACCTGGTCAACTCAAACACCTGGTCAACTCAAACACCTGGTCAATCCAAACACCTGGTCAACTCAAAAACCTTGAACTGAATGTGGAGGATATAAAAATTCCTTCCTGGATGAACTGCTGCCTGATTTCAGTCATATTTAACTCTATAAGTGATTATTTATGCCCTTGTTATTCATTCATTCATTCATTCATTCATTCATTCATTCATTCATTCATTCATTCATTCATTCATTCATTCATTCTGCTTTGAAATGTTTGATTGATTTGATCAGATTCTGTCCACAGCTTCAGATTAAACATGTTAGATTAATATAAATAAATAAAATATAAATAAATGTGTTTTTTATTGTAGAAAAACTTTTAGTTTATGAAACAATTAGAATATTTTATCAAACTGATTTCAGCATTTCTTATTTTTAGCAGCTGCAGCAGGAAATGACCAGGTAAAATCAGGATTTATTCTCTACAACTCGTTCATTTATTAAGAAAGAAGCCTCACCTGAATTCAGGTGTGACACTCTAATCATGTCACACTGAGCAGGATTTGAACCTGCAAGGGGAACCCCCATTGGATTTCATATCCAACACCTTAACCACTCGGCCATCACAGCATGTGGAATCCAGGTGAGACTGTAAAACATTTTACTCTGTGCAGCTTTAATTAAGTAAAGATACTCAGCTAACAAAAAGACAGAAGTAACAAAAATAAATAAGATATTTTTTTAATTTTTACAAAAATTGATCAAATTTGACTGATTTGACTCCTTAATGTTAAAATATCATTTATAGTTTAGAAGAATGTGTGTTTGAAAGTGAGTCTCAATCTGAGGTTTCCTCATTCTTCTTCTTGAGTTACCTGATAATTTTCATCTACTTTGAATTTTTCTGTGTTTTTATAGTATTTGATTTATGAAGGGAACCAGTATCTGAGCACAAAACCTCCAAACCATGTTATATATAAATTATACATGAAAATCTGAAGAGTTTTTTATGTTTTGTGGAAACCAGTAATAACTGAACTCTGACTTTTCTCCTCAGTATGTAAATGTAAAATCTTTTGAGTTATTTAATCTCCTGGATTAAACACTATAAACTTTTAGTTTTCACACAGCAGCTGTTTGTTTGAGGTTTTAGTCTGTGTTCTTGTCTGATCTTCAAGTTTGAGAGACAAGTGAGTGGTTTCCATGGTAACCTCGGTGATCTGCTGGTGGTTTCCATGGTAACCTCAGTGATCTGCTGGCAGCAGCTTAAACATTTCTGTTGATTCTGGTTTTCTTTACTTTGATTTTCTACTTTTAAAAACACATTTTATCTGAACTTAAATCATCACAGTGTCGATGCTGAAATTTGGCTGCAGTCTAATAATATGATAAAGTCTCATCTGACACTTTAATAAAAACATTCTGTTTTAATGCAGTTTGATAACAAACAGCTCAGTTCATCATTATCTCACTCAGTGATGATGTTTTCTAATAAAACAGGTTATTTATCTTGTTTTAATGTCAGAGATAAAGTGAATCATTTATACTGGGACTGTTGAGTTTCACTGAGTTTCTAAAACTTCCTGTACTTTCAAACATATGATCAGCATTTACACCAAAGTGTTTGTCTGAATATTAAAATGTTTTAACGTGGTAGTGAAGTGAATAATAAAAAACATCCACCTTGATAAGATCCTCGAGTCAATTTCTTACATTTTATTACTGTTGCACCATTTATACAAGTACATATAATTTTAAACGCATCAATTTTCATATTTTTGTTTGTTTGAATGAGTGTGTGGAAATAGAAGTGGTGAGACATGGAATGAAAATATCAATTGTAGTTGCCATGGACTGAGAAATTATTATTATTTTTTTCCACTTGACCAAAAAGACAGGACTACAGGTTCACCCAACCACGGACATGCAAGTTACTGAGTCAAGAGAAGAAGAAAAACAGAATCAAGTGACACACAACCGTCCTCACGTGTTTGTTTCTGCTACGAGTGCTGGAAGGAAGAAGTTGTGTGTCAGATGGAAGGATGATGATCAGATGATTTACACATATAACTGCATTTATGCAAAGGTGGAAAGAGGAACGTTTGGTTTTCTGGTAGTTTGCTGGTTTGTTATTCCACTCAACAAATATGGAAGTGAAGAGATCGTGTTTGTTTCTGTTAGCTGACAAGATTCCTCAAAACTATAACTGTAACCTTCACTTCACCTGGATTAACACGCAAAGAAACACCCTGCAAGTACTTTCTCTTCCACGATACATAAATGTATATATATGTAAAGGAAAAATGTGAGAGATTGTTAAATCAAAGGTGAATCATTTCCAACCCATAATTACTCAGCAGCCTGTTGTTGGCACAGATTTTAATAGAGTGAAGGGGTTTAACGTTGAACCGTCTTCCTCCTCTGACTCCTTCAGTTTTATACTGATGATGATGAAGGTCTGCAGAACACAGATTCAATCAGACAGACCTGGATTAAAGGAGCATCCTGAAGCGTTATCACTCGTCTAAATACTAAACCAGAGAAGAAGAAGACGTACTGCATCAAAACTACAGACACGTGAAACGTTTCCATTTTTTTCTGTTTGTTTTGGAGGGTTTAAAGTAGTTCAGCTACATTTTTCCATCATTATTCTGCTATAAAAGTGCATCTTTATCTCTAACACTAGGTTTTTTTTCAATACTTGTATTTAATTATTGGCAGCAGAAACTTTAATAGAAACTGTAGGACCGTTACTGAAGGTGTGATTGAGTTCAGGGAGTAAAAACAATCGCAGGATGTTTGAGTGTCAGTTTAGTCTTCTATCTTTATTTAGACATAACTGAACGTTTACGATCTGAAGTGTCCTTGTGATGCAGTAAACATTCCCATCTCAGTCTTAAAAACAAGTTCCAACAATCTGCAAGATGTGATTATCTTTTATCCAGGTTGTGGGTAGATATGTCATTTAAAACATTTACGTAATCTAATTTGTTCTAATATTGAAATAGAAGATCAGAGAATCGCTTTAAACTTCATAAGAACATTGTAAAGATCTTTTCAGCAAGGCTTTGCAGATTGTTTTAAGTATACAAATGCTAAAAAAACCACTTAGTTTAATCACAATATATCTAAGGGTTTCTGTACAAAATGCATAAGTTTATTTGAAAAAGATCCTATAATTGTTTCATTGCAAAGCCGTCCTTTATTCAACCTTTGAAATGTCTTAGAAAGCCTCGGCGCTCTCAGTCCTCGTTCTAAACGTTCCAATCAGGTGAGAAGAACGTGGTTTACAACTCAGGTACTGAGTTACAAATAAAATCCCAGTTACTGAACAGGAGAAACTGAAGGTACTGATCCAAACAGACAACAGGTTGGACAGATGTACGTCCAGCTGTTGGTCCAGCTGGTTCAGTGTTCAGGAGACAAACAGGCTTCTGTGGGTTGAAATGGGATTCAGGTGAAACCTCTGGATTTAATGAGTGACAGACATGATGGAGATGAACTGGCGAGGCCGACACAAAGTTGTATCAAAGTTCAAAAACTACAGCAGAAAAGAATCAAATAAAACATAACAATAATAATAGCAATAATCATACGCGTCATTGGGAAACATTTCCAGGTGGTTGCTCAAGTCCTCCTCCTTCAACAAATCATCATTTTCATTAGAATTATTATTATTATTGTTATCATCATAATATGGGCGGGCTAAATTTATTTTTTCCCCTTTTTTTAAATCTTCTTGGTTGTTGTTAGGTAATTTATTTCTTCATTTCCGAAAAGAAGCTGTCCATTAATCTTGAACTGCTACGGTTTGATCCTTGCTTGGTGCCTCCGTGGCGTTCGCCTCCTTGGCGGGAGGTTCGGCGGCTGGTGTTGAACTAGGTGCGGCGGCGGCGGCTTCCTTTGGCGGTGCAGGACTGGCCTCTGTGGGCTTGGGGTCGGAGGAGGCAGCTGGAACTGCCTCGGCTTTGGCTGCTGGCGCCGCAGGGGCCTCAGTCTTTTTGGCGTCGGCCTCACCTTTGCTGTCTGCTGCTGGGGCGGCGGTCTTCGCCTCGGCATCCTTGGTGGCAGGAGCCGATTCTTTGGCCGGGGCAGCGGGTTTCTCCTCAGCCTTGCCAGCTTCTGCACTTTTGGGAGCCTCGGTTTTTGGCTCAGCATTGGCAGCAGGTTTTTCGGACTCCTTCTTGGCTGGAGCTGCGTTCTTTTCTTCTTCTTTTGGCGCTGCAGCATCTGCGGCCGGTGCATCCTTAGCAGCTGTATCATTTGCTACTTCTTTAGCATCAGTGGCTGCTGGAGCTTCATCTTTCTTGTCTTTAGGAGCTTCACTTTCCTCAGCAGAGGCTCCCTCTGCTTTGGCATCCTTGTCTTTGGACTTATCGTCGTTTACACTGTATCCCTTCTTCTTTTTGCTGAGCTTGCCTCCCATTTTAGATCTCTGGCCTCTGAAACAGAACAGAAGTAACGTTTAGTGAAACAGAAGCAGGTGTTAATAAACTAACCTGTACATCATAGAATAAAAAAATGCTTCTACAAGTGATGAATACTCCTTTAAATGGATTGTTAAAGGCCCTCATGGGGCGGCTGATGTTCTAATGATGCTAACACAAGAAGACATTTGACATCCTGGAGTTTATTGAGTAAATAAAACTTCTAATGAGCCACTTGGCCAGAAGGGATTCAGAGGAAAATGAGACAAAAAGACTGTTTCTCTGCACCATGTAGTTAATGACCTGAAGAAGCAGCTTCTTTGGTGCAAAACTGTAAAAAGTCTGGGATGTGTTTAAACCTGCAATTCACAAGACACAGAAATCCTCGTGTTACTGATGAACAGAGACGAGTTCCGTCTCCAGATAAAAGTTCTGTTGAGGAGCACGAGAAAGCTGCAGTAAGAAATATGTATATAATAACTAGATGTAGGAAAGTATCACTCTGATAAAGACAAAATCTGCTGCCCCCTACTGGCTGGCTGCAGTATAAGCTATAAGCCCCGCCCCCTCCATGGAACATTTTCTTGCAGAAAAATGAAAACACACCTGTGATGTTATTTTGCTGCTGTAAGTTCAACTATTAAGTTTTCTAACATATTTAGCAGTAATTAGTTATATGATGCAGGTGAGTAGTGAACAATAAAACTACCAGTGACTTTATATAAATAGTTTAACTATTTATATTTGATTGTTTTTCTGTATTTGGACTGAATGTTGATTCTTGAACCTGATGAACATCAGAACACTGACGTCAAACACATGAAACAGCATCACAGTAATTCATCAAATCACAACGAATCAGGCAGAACGAAAGCAAACTGAAATGTAACGTATATAAACTGAAGAAAAACACGAGTCACAGCTGCTTCCTGTAGATTTAAATTTTACCTCCAAATCTAAAAATCAAATCAAATTCCTAATAAAATATCTTTAACTGGATCTAAATACACCCATAAAACATCAAAGTAACTGAGAATCAAACATCTGTCTGTCGCTACAGGACGATGCTGTCAGTCAGTCATTGATGGTTTAATGAACTAACTTCATGCACCTGTTTGATCTGCAAAACAAACCCAAGCAGAGAAAAATTCTGCTGCAGACTCCCAGACTGACCCTGTGAATGGAACAGAGCCGGCGGTAAATCCACTCAAAATGCTAATCACCTCGTCGCCACTGACTGAATTACTCCACTATTCATGGAAAGTCCTCTGACAGTCCACCAGTCGGTGTCTGCCAGGACCGCCGGTCCTGCCGCAGCTTCACACGGAGCACAATGGAGCTCTCGCTGCTGCGTTTGACTCCCGGCTTGTGCTGCCGGGACAATGACTCACAATCATCCCTGCAGACAATGGCTGCTTTAACAAAAGGCATGTTTTTTCACCGCTGGGCGTGTGGCTTGAGTGTTTGACGTGCCGGGGCAGTACCGAGACAACCTGGAGAAAATGCTTCCATTTGCATAAAAGACTCAGTGTAACCTGCAAACTGCAATAAAAAACAGTCTGATTCACCAGATATGAACTTCTAGAGTCCGTCTGAGCCAAAATAAACAGTTTAATTAGAAGCAGAACACAATGAAAAGCTCCTTAAATTAACTTGAAATGGATCAACATAAACTCAGTGTTAGAAATCTGGACTGAAAATAAGAAAAAAATGCAATAAAACCTAAAATAAAAAGATAAAAATACAACTAAACTGTGTTTTATATTATATTAGACAGTTCTCTGATTCCTCGACATGTCAGACTCACGTTTCTCCGTGTCGTCTCATGATGCTGAACTACTGAGACTGTACGCAGCAACATTGATGAAGACTCACTGAAAATAATCAATACATCACTAAGATGATGATAATACTGGAAATGATTTAGTTTCAACATGTGTAAAAGTTTCTTTAGTACCAACTGAGTAGGATTCACTTTAATTTCACATCTCTGATTTGTTTATTGATCTCTGATCAGGTCTAAATGATGTATTTCTTCAGGATGGAGATGGGTGAAGCAGGTGAAGCAGGTGAAGCAGGTGAAGCAGGTGAAGCAAGTGAAGCAGGTGAAGCAGGTGAAGCAAGTGAAGCAGGTGGAGGAGGTGAAGCAGGTGAAGCAAGTGAAGCAGGTGAAGCAGGTGAAGCAAGTGAAGCAGGTGAAGCAGGTGAAGCAGGTGAAGCAAGTGAAGCAGGTGAAGCAGGTGAAGCAGGTGAAGCAAGTGAAGCAGGTGAAGCAGGTGAAGCAAGTGAAGCAGGTGGAGGAGGTGAAGCAGGTGAAGCAAGTGAAGCAAGTGAAGCAGGTGAAGCAGGTGAAGCAAGTGAAGCAGGTGAAGCAGGTGAATCAGGTGAAGCAGGTGAAGCAAGTGAAGCAAGTGAAGCATGTGAAGCAGGTGAAGCAGGTGAAGCATGTGAAGCAGGTGAAGCAAGTGTAGCAAGTGAAGAGGTGAAGGAGGTGAAGCAGGTGAAGGAGGTGAAGCAGGTGAAGGAGGTGAAGCAGGTGGAGGAGGTGAAGCAGGTGAAGCAGGTGAAGCAGGTGAAGCAGGTGGAGGAGGTGAAGGAGGTGAAGCAGGTGGAGGAAGTGAAGGAGGTGAAGCAGGTAGAGGAAGTGAAGCAGGTGGAGGAGGTGAAGCAGGTGAAGCATGTGGAGCAGGTGAAGCAGGTGAAGCAGGTGAAGCAGGTGAAGCAGGTGAAGCAGGTGAAGCAGGTGGAGCAAGTGTAGCAAGTGAAGCAGGTGAAGCAAGTGAAGCAGGTGGAGGAAGTGAAGCAGGTGAAGCAAGTGAAGGAGGTGAAGCAGGTGGAGGAGGTGAAGGAGGTGAAGCAGGTGGAGGAAGTGAAGGAGGTGAAGCAGGTAGAGGAAGTGAAGCAGGTAGAGGAGGTGAAGCAGGTGAAGCAAGTGAAGCAGGTGAAGCAGGTGAAGCAAGTGAAGCAGGTGAAGCAGGTGAAGCAAGTGAAGCAGGTGGAGGAGGTGAAGCAGGTGAAGCAAGTGAAGCAGGTGAAGCAGGTGAAGGAGGTGAAGCAGGTGAAGCAGGTGAAGCAAGTGAAGCAGGTGAAGCAGGTGAAGCAAGTGAAGCAGGTGGAGGAGGTGAAGCAGGTGAAGCAAGTGAAGCAAGTGAAGCAGGTGAAGCAGGTGAAGCAAGTGAAGCAGGTGAAGCAGGTGGAGGAGGTGAAGGAGGTGAAGCAGGTGGAGGAAGTGAAGGAGGTGAAGCAGGTAGAGGAAGTGAAGCAGGTAGAGGAGGTGAAGCAGGTGAAGCAAGTGAAGCAAGTGAAGCAAGTGAAGCAGGTGAAGCAAGTGAAGCAGGTGAAGCATGTGAAGCAGGTGAAGCAAGTGTAGCAAGTGAAACAGGTGAAGCAAGTGGAAGAGGTGAAGCAGGTAGAGGAGGTGAAGGAGGTGAAGCAGGTGGAGGAAGTGAAGGAGGTGAAGCAGGTAGAGGAAGTGAAGCAGGTAGAGGAGGTGAAGCAGGTGAAGCAAGTGAAGCAAGTGAAGCAAGTGAAGCAGGTAAAGCAGGTAAAGCAAGTGAAGCAAGTGAAGCAGGTGAAGCATGTGGAAGAGGTGAAGCAGGTGAAGCAGGTGGAGGAAGTGAAGGAGGTGAAGCAGGTAGAGGAAGTGAAGCAGGTAGAGGAGGTGAAGCAGGTGAAGCATGTGGAAGAGGTGAAGGAGGTGAAGCAGGTAGAGGAAGTGAAGCAGGTAGAGGAGGTGAAGCAGGTGAAGCAGGTGAAGCAGGTGAAGCAAGTGAAGCAAGTGAAGCAAGTGAAGCAGGTGGAGCAGGTGCAGCAGGTGAAGCAGGTGGAGGAGGTGGAGGAGGACTGAAACGTGAGGTGTGTCATTCTGACCTGATGAAATATTTTTCTCCTGCATGTTTCAGATCTGTTCACTCTTCATGAACAACAACAAACCCTTTAATCCATTATTACTCTGATGTTCTGTGTGATATTAACTTGACTTACAGAGTTAAAATCCACGTTAAACAGAATTCAGAATATTCAGGATTTAATGTTAAATAAAGACGTTTTCTCACTAGAATTCTTCTGCTACATTTTAAAGGATCTTTTATTATTTACAGGAACGTGTTCATTTTGTTTGAACATGTAGTTTTTCATACTGTGTTTAAATGTAATTCATCTCTCGGAGACCTACTTATTTTCTTCGAATGTGTTGACATGATTAAAACCCGCTGAGCTACTTTGTCCTGTTTTTCCACCGTGTTCAGCAGTTGGAGCGTCCAATCGCTCATAAGCTGCTGACTTCACCAAACACACGACTGATCACAGCAACGTTGGCGCTCACTAAAAAACTATTTGTACAACATCATTAATCTACAATCATGTCTGTGTCCTGCAGTTGGTGAAGAGCTTTAATATGAGCAGAAGTCCCTGAAGCAGCAGATGGTTCAGATTCATCTTCAACTCTCACCGTCTCAAACGAATCATCTGTCACGCCCCCACGCTGATGCCCACGCCGACGCCCACGCTCAGCTCTCTGCAGTAAGCTCCAACGTTACTCCCAGCTCGGTTCCAGAGTTCTTCCTCTCTCACAGCCTCTAATGTGTGTAAATAATAATATCATTCTGTTTGATGTCTTTCTGCACAGTTTCTGCAGGTCACATGGTAGTGTCTCTTCTGTCCCTCTGGTCCAGCAGATGGACGTCTCTGGGAGGTCTTGGACTCTCAGTAAATCCCTAACCTCAGAGCAGCAGTCAACTAGCTCGACCTGGCAGTTTGTGTGTCCCTGCCATCCAAGATGACACCTTAAAGGTTAGAGCTGTCGCTGTCCTGCTCGCCGTCCTGCTCGCCGTCCAGCTCGCCGTCCTGCTCGCCGTCCAGCTCGCCGTCCTGCTCGCACGCTCTCACTCTGCTTCAACGTCTGCTGAGAAACTCATGTGACAGCAGAGAGAAGCAGGAACTGCTGCTTGTTTTACTGTTAGTAAAATGTATTTTAGTCATGAAGCAGTTAAAACACTTAACTAAGTGTATTTTTACCATCATCATCAGCACAGAACCAGCAAACTTCCTGCTCAGATTCTGGTTTTTATTTCTAGAATCAAATGAATAAACTTTTATTATCACGTGAAGGAGATGTTTAAGTGTTACTGAGCTCTTATAACAATAAGATATATAGAGATATATAGTGTACAGGAAGCATGACGTGTCAATTAAAAAGCTGATAATAAAACAGTTATGATAATCATCTGACAGATGCTGATGAGAGTGAACTGTTGTACCAGCTGCTCGGTGCTCATACAGTCACATGGGGGGGAGGGGGGGGGGGTCATGATGGATGTCAGCATCCACCACACCAGCAGACCACAGCATGAAGGAGTCCTGTTCATCCTGAAGGAGCTCAGCAGGTTTTTATGATTAAAATCTAAATATTCTGCTGCTGCATCCGAAAAACGTTTCTGATTCTAACTGATAAAAATATAGAAGAAAGATAAAATTCACTTCTGAAAACTGACATGAGTTTTATAATCTACCATAAAATAATTACGTATCTATTAAATGTCTCCCAAAAGGAAAATGTTGTTAAAATAATAAACCAGGAAGGACCTCACAGGGAGATTCAGCTGGTTTTCACAGAGCCGTGACACAGATAGGATCCTATTGTGAATCCAGCTAGAGGCTAAAAACCAGAGCTTCTCCTCTCGTGTCACACTGACCTCCATTTTAAAACAGTTCAGCTTCGTCAGACGCAGCGAACACACAAACACAACACAAACTGCTGCAGGACTGTCTGCAGACTTTTTTACTGTTGCATGAGCAGTAAAACTAGTTTAATGTGAAGCAGATGATTTAAAATGTCTCGGCAAATAAGTGTGAAAATATGAATTAAATGTGCTGCGACACATTCCTACAGTTAATTAAATTAATGTTACAGCTCAAGTTATAATTATCTGTTACATTCTGATATTATTACAGTAGGAACTAATTATTTAAAGCTTATTAGTAACTGAGTTACATAACCAGCTGGTGGGATCGGAACTGGTCCAAGTTTCTGCTGAGACTGACTTCATCAAAACGTTCGAGTCTTCTGGCCAAAAGAATCTCAATTAAACACAAAACTACAAAAAAATGACTGTGTAAAATCCCTTTTTTACACATTCTGGTCAATTTAACTGTAACATGTCCTCAGTTCAGTTTTAAAAAGACTAAATAAGTTCATTTTGGCTTTAATCATTATAGTCCAGACAGAAAGAAGAATCTGTTTCCTGCACAAAGTCCAAATATCAAATCCTCAAAGAGTCGATAATTTAACATTTTATCTGTTTGACCTCCAGAAAAACATGATTTACATGATAAATGTTCTTTTAGAGGAAGTAGAAACTTGATCCTGAACAACAATCTGTCCTGATTTAAATAAACACACAACAAAGAGAGATTCAGTTGTTCAGATGAAGAACTGTTCGTACCCTCAGCTCGTATGAATGTAACGCAGCACCATAATTCATGGCACTTCCTCCTGCTGTCATCCAGCTGGCTGATTTAAGACGAGTCTGTTTCACCAAACTGCAGCAGCCGAGTGCAGGACGGAACGGACAGGCAGGAAAACTGGAGCAGAAAATTTGGCCCAATCGTACACACTGAAATACACAAATAAAAACCACACTGCTGCTCTGACATGGAAGAAAGAAGGAAGCAAAGGATGCTGGGAGTCAGAAGAGGTCTGAGTCCAAGGTAAAGGTTTTAGAGGCTCCCCGTCCGCTGTCACAGAATAACTGAACAAATCAATGATGCTAAAGGATTTTCTCCTTTTATTCTCCTCAAAACTCTCTATAAGATAAAGCTGCAAGTAAAATTCCAAACATCTTACAAAGCATAAACTGTACCATCTGTGGTAATTGGTACTGGTCCCCTGTGTCAAAGCTAGCAGCAGGACCAGTGGTACATCTATTTTTGTTCAGCAGTAAACACTCCTCGGCCTGAAGAAGCTGATTTAATCTGTCGGACTCCGGATTAAAAGATAAATCAGGATGTTAGAAGGTAAAACATTAAAAGGTTTTACAAATTATTATTTATTATCTTTAGTTTACCAGCTCACGTCTGTACAGGAGCTGAATCTGCTGCTGAAGTTCCTACAAATGAGACAGTGGTTAACTGCATTGCATCATCACTGCTGTTACATAAGGTCTGCAGGTAGACGAGTGTTTGCAGAGCTGCAAATATAAAAGGATGGATCCTTTAGCTACATGCTAACAGCAGCCATAACGTTCATCTTTCTACAGAACGTTAGCATGAAACTCATCTAATAATTCTTCAAAAATTCTAAATAATAATTTGTTTTATTGATGCTGCAATTTAAACTTATGAGAAAAAACATGTTTGTAAATGAAAACACAAATTATTTTTACAAAAAGGAAAATTAAAAAATAAAAGCTTCAGCCTCAACAGAAACTATCCAGTGTGGCTTCAGGCTAAATACATAAGTGTAAAACATGTGTGTTTAAATGAATGACACACACACTCACACACACTCACACACACACACACACACACTCACACACACACACACACACACACACACACACCCCCACACACACACACACACACACACACACACACACACACACACCCACAAGTGTGTTTTGTTATCCTTATGGGGACCGTCCATTGACTTCCATTGATTTTAGTAACTAGATTTATACCTAACCCAAACCCTTTTCCTAACCTTAACCATTACTGATCTATAACTAACCCTAAGACTAACTAAAACTCTATTCACACCATACCTATAAACCTAACCCCTAACCCTAAAAAGGGGAGTCCCCCTCATGGGGACCAGGCTTCGGTCCCCACAAGAACCCTCGGACCCCAGAAAGATAGTAAAAGTCAGGAAACGGGTCCCCAGGAGGTCAGAAATCACACACACACACACACACACACACACACCCACAAGTGTGTTTTGTTATCCTTATGGGGACCGTCCATTGACTTCCATTGATTTTAGTAACTAGATTTATACCTAACCCAAACCCTTTTCCTAACCTTAACCATTACTGATCTATAACTAACCCTAAGACTAACTAAAACTCTATTCACACCATACCTATAAACCTAACCCCTAACCCTAAAAAGGGGAGTCCCCCTCATGGGGACCAGGCTTCGGTCCCCACAAGAACCCGCGCACCCCAGAAAGATAGAAAAAGACAGAAAACGCGTCCCCACGAGGACAGAAATACACACCCACACACTCACACACACTCACACACACACACACACACACTCACACACACACACACACACACACACACACACCCCCACACACACACACACACACACACACACACACACACACCCACAAGTGTGTTTTGTTATCCTTATGGGGACCGTCCATTGACTTCCATTGATTTTAGTAACTAGATTTATACCTAACCCAAACCCTTTTCCTAACCTTAACCATTACTGATCTATAACTAACCCTAAGACTAACTAAAACTCTATTCACACCATACCTATAAACCTAACCCCTAACCCTAAAAAGGGGAGTCCCCCTCATGGGGACCAGGCTTCGGTCCCCACAAGAACCCTCGGACCCCAGAAAGATAGTAAAAGTCAGGAAACGGGTCCCCAGGAGGTCAGAAATACAAACCCACACACACACACACACACACACACACCCCCACACACACACACACACACACACACACACACACACACACCCACAAGTGTGTTTTGTTATCCTTATGGGGACCGTCCATTGACTTCCATTGATTTTAGTAACTAGATTTATACCTAACCCAAACCCTTTTCCTAACCTTAACCATTACTGATCTATAACTAACCCTAAGACTAACTAAAACTCTATTCACACCATACCTATAAACCTAACCCCTAACCCTAAAAAGGGGAGTCCCCCTCATGGGGACCAGGCTTCGGTCCCCACAAGAACCCTCGGACCCCAGAAAGATAGTAAAAGTCAGGAAACGGGTCCCCAGGAGGTCAGAAATACAAACCCACACACACACACACACACACACACACACACACACACACACACACACACACACACACACATACACACACATTTGTGGGTGTTTATACGATCAATTCACAAATTGACGGAGCTTGAGAAAACTCCTGCGCTGGAAATGGGTATTGATCAGCGACTACAGAGAAGAACTGTGTGTTCAGCTGCTGCTTATGAGTCAAAGGACGAACGCAGCAGAGACGAAAGCCAGCAGGACACTTTGAGACGCTTTTCACTGAGACATTTAACGGTGAAAGAGAAATCTTTGTTGGCTGAAGAGCAAACCAGCAGCAGACAAAACAAAACAGAGAAGTGAAACAGATTATGTTTGTGTCTGCAGATTTGGTGGCATTTTATTCTGCAGAATCCTCTTTTTTCTTCAGTCACATGACCTCCACCAGCACAATTCTATACATCTTATTTTTAAAATTCTATATGTTTTTGTGTAACAGTTATTGTTTACGTCTCATTTCACAGTGAAAACACTCCAACTGAGCAGTAAAACACCCGCCTGGTTTTCTATTGTCATTCTATTCTGATTTACTGTGAAAAGCAGCGACGCCTCCGGCCGTGTTTCTCCTGTAAAATGTTTAAAAGGATTTTGTTGCTGCCTGACACATCCAGGTCAGTCTACAGGCTCCGGTAAATGATGAAACAGGTGCCGCTAAAGCTTCAGTCGCTTCAACAACACACAGATTATCAACACAACAAAACACAACTCGTGAAAATAATAAAAGTCTCTAAAAGAACTAAAGAGTCCAGTTAAGTTCATTACATGGGATTTAATGGGTTTTACTGCTGAAGAGCTTAAACTCATTGTTTTTACATTTTTAATGTGCTGATGGAAAATTAAACCCTGATTACAAATAACAAAACCTGAAGTAAATTTGTCAGCTGCTGGACTAAAACGACTGACTGCTGCATGAACACACATCAGTCCACCGAGGCCACTTGCAGAGACAGTCGATCCCATCAGCCCTGCGGTTAATGTGACTGATTGGATTTGTCAGATGCGTCGGCTGCCTCGGCCGCTCGCTGTTTTCTCAGACAGATAAGAGACTCGGGGCGGTCGAGGATGAAGATAGAGAACCCCAAGGCCTGTTTGATATTTACATGGTCTCCAACCTGCCGCCTCTGCTGCAAACAGCAGCCAGGAACAGACAGATCTGTCTGGTGATGAAGCCTCTGAGAATCTGTCTAATTTATTCTCAGAACTCTGGACTGTTTCTGAATAAATACCAAAACCTGTTCTTCTGGTTTGAATTCATAGTGAATGAATTCAGTGGCGTTAGCCTTGCATGGATCGGTCTCCATGGAAACGGAGCTTCAGTCTGTTTCCCACTGAGGACTGAGTCTGTGATGGAGCGTGAACTCACTCAACCAGCAGCTCATCTGAAAATGATTGAAGAAGATTGTCAAAACCTGTTAGTGAAGCTAAATCTAATGGAGCTGAAGACAACAGGAAGAGGAAACTACAAAACTCTGAAACTTCACTACATAAAATCACAAATTTAATGGTAATAAGTAACTACATCAGTGGTTAAATAACTAGAAACTATACCTTATTATACTGGATCTTATATTAAAAATGTAATTATGTCCAAACATATTTTTATACATCTCTGTTTTGATTTACTAACCCATCACACCCTGAGTACTAACTCATCACACCCTGAATACTAACTCATCACACCCTGAATACTAACTCATCACACCCTGAGTACTAACTCATCACACCCTGAATACTAACTCATCACACCCTGAGTACTAACTCATCACACCCTGAGTACTAACTCATCACACCCTAAGTACTAACTCATCACACCCTGAATACTAACTCATCATGTTCTGAATACTAACTCATCACACCCTGAGTACTAACTCATCATGCTCTGAGTACTAACTCATCACACCCTGAATACTAACTCATCACACCCTGAGTACTAACTCATCACACTCTGAATACTAACTCATCACACTCTGAATACTAACTCATCACACCCTGAGTACTAACTCATCACACTCTGAATACTAACTCATCACACCCTGAGTACTAAGTCATCACACCCTGAGTACTAACCCATCACACCCTGAGTACTAACTCATCACACCCTGAGTACTAACTCATCACACTCGGAGTACTAACTCATCACGCTCTGAGTACTAACTCATCACGCTCTGAGTACTAACTCATCACACCCTGAGTACTAACTCATCATGCTCTGAGTACTAACTCATCACACCCTGAATACTAACTCATCACACCCTGAGTACTAACTCATCATGCTCTGAGTACTAACTCATCACACCCTGAGTACTAACTCATCATGCGCTGAGTACTAACTCATCACACCCTGAATACTAACTCATCACACCCTGAGTACTAACTCATCATGCTCTGAGTACTAACTCATCACACTCGGAGTACTAACTCATCACGCTCTGAGTACTAACTCATCACACCCTGAGTACTAACTCATCATGCTCTGAGTACTAACTCATCACACCCTGAGTACTAACTCATCATGCTCTGAGTACTAACTCATCATGCTCTGAGTACTAACTCATCATGCTCTGAGTACTAACTCATCACACCCTGAGTACTAACTCATCATGCTCTGAGTACTAACTCATCATGCTCTGAGTACTAACTCATCATGCTCTGAGTACTAACTCATCATGCTCTGAGTACTAACTCATCACACCCTGAGTACTAACTCATCATGCTCTGAGTACTAATTCATCATGCTCTGAGTACTAACTCATCACACTCTGAGTACTAACTCATCATGCTCTGAGTACTAACTCATCATGCTCTGAGTACTAACTCATCACACCCTGAGTACTAACTCATCATGCTCTGAGTACTAACTCATCACACTCTGAGTACTAACTCATCACACTCGGAGTACTAACTCATCATGCTCTGAGTACTAACTCATCATGCACTGAGTACTAACTCATCATGCTCTGAGTACTAACTCATCACACCCTGAGTACTAACTCATCATGCTCTGAGTACTAACTCATCACGCTCTGAGTACTAACTCATCATGCTCTGAGTACTAACTCATCACACCCTGAGTACTAACTCATCATGCTCTGAGTACTAACTCATCACGCTCTGAGTACTAACTCATCACACCCTGAGTACTAACTCATCACACCCTGAGTACTAACTCATCACGCTCTGAGTACTAACTCATCACACCCTGAGTACTAACTCATCATGCTCTGAGTACTAACTCATCACACCCTGAGTACTAACTCATCATGCTCTGAGTACTAACTCATCACACCCTGAGTACTAACTCATCATGCTCTGAGTACTAACTCATCACACCCTGAGTACTAACTCATCACGCTCTGAGTACTAACTCATCATGCTCTGAGTACTAACTCATCATGCTCTGAGTACTAACTCATCATGCTCTGAGTACTAACTCATCACGCTCTGAGTACTAACTCATCATGCTCTGAGTACTAACTCATCATGCTCTGAGTACTAATTCATCACACTCGGAGTACTAACTCGTTACGCTCTGAGTACTAACTCATCACGCTCTGAGTACTAACTCATCACACCCTGAGTACTAACTCATCATACTCTGAATACTAACTCATCACACTCTGAATACTAACTCATCACACCCTGAGTACTAACTCATCACACCCTGAGTACTAACTCATCACACCCTGAGTACTAACTCATCATGCTCTGAGTACTAACTCATCATGCTCTGAGTACTAACTCATCATGCTCTGAGTACTAACTCATCACACCCTGAGTACTAACTCATCATGCTCTGAGTACTAACTCATCATGCTCTGAGTACTAATTCATCATGCTCTGAGTACTAACTCATCACGCTCTGAGTACTAACTCATCACGCTCTGAGTACTAACTCATCATGCTCTGAGTACTAACTCATCACACCCTGAGTACTAACTCATCATGCTCTGAGTACTAACTCATCACACCCTGAGTACTAACTCATCATGCTCTGAGTACTAACTCATCATGCTCTGAGTACTAACTCATCATGCTCTGAGTACTAACTCATCACACCCTGAGTACTAACTCATCATGCTCTGAGTACTAACTCATCATGCTCTGAGTACTAACTCATCACACTCGGAGTACTAACTCGTTATATGTGTGTGTATAACAGAAGTCATATAAATATGGCTGCAGTGTAAATGTTTTGAAACGTGTTTTTAGGTTAAAGCTGTTTTAAATAAATAATCAACATGTTTCTTGTTTCCACTGTGATTAACTATTAACTCGTCTCTTAGATAAAAACTAATCTGTATTTTTCTGAACTGAAGTCTTTCAGAATGTTTAGATTTTATCTGTTTCACATGAACCTGCTTTAAACAGAGAGACGAGGTGTTTCCTCCCTCTGAATCCAAATGACATCATGTTTTATCACTTTATTTCTAATCAACAGTTAAACATTTTACCTTTAACCTGACTCAGATTCCTGCTGATAGTTTTATCATCACAACAGTCTCTGTAGCTTTTTCTTCCCAGGTGAACACAAACACCGTCATGTGTGCTCAGCTACCTGAGATAAGTGTGTTGACCTGTGCAGCGTAATGAACAGATAAGAACTGATAACTCAAACTGCAGATGTAAATATATAACTGATCCATATGGAACCAGAACAAACAGGTGTTATCAGGGTTCAACAGGTTTCCTCTTTATCTCAAATATTCCATTTGTTTTCTGTATCAACCTGCTGGTTGTAACCCAGAAGCCTCGATCACCTGGAACATCAGATCAAACAGATGAGATTCACAGGGAACATCTGGAGGAACATGTGGTGAAAGAAGCTACCTGTTCTTTATTTTACCTGGATGAAAGTTTTCACCTTCATTGTGTTAATTATATAATTAAAACCATCCACATATAGAACAAGTAAACGAAGAACGTGAAGCTGTGACACAAAAACCAGCTGCGTGTCTTGTTCCAGTAATAGTTTAAGCTCCACCCCTTTCATGTAAATGAATGGGACATTTTTATCTTCTTTACCTGTTTGTTCTTGTTCAGGCTCACGGGGAGCTGGTGTCTCTGTCCAGTGACCATCACATGGACACACACACCTGTTGGAGGAAACCTGGTCCCTGGAGAAAACACATGCATGTATGTTGAGAACATCTTCCTGGTCTGGATTTGAACCCAAGACCTTCCTGCTGCAGAGTGACAGTGTTATCCATTGTTCCACCGTGCAGCCTGCTGGTTGAGTCTAGTGACTCACATAGTTTTTACTGCTTCATGGTGAAATATTAGTTTTTTTAAATATTCAGTTGTAATAACTGATCTGTGTGTGGGTGAGTGGGCGGGGCTTTCAGCCTGTCTGAGGTGTAGCGTCTGTAAACATGTTAACACGGATTCATTTTTCTGCTGTAGTATTTATACATGTCAGAGATCACGACCAGCATATAAACCTCCAGTGAGATCTGAGACTCCTGCAGGTAAACTGAGTTTCACCTTTGTCTTCATGAGGATGACATTTCCTCATGACGAATTAAACAAACATCAGTTTTGTTAATATAAAATAAGGGGCTGCTGTTTGGCAGCTGTCTACTTCCTGGGTGGCTGAGAAAAGCTGCTGGTGCAGAAATAATCTAATACAAACAGAGTGAAGTTAAACTCAGCTTCTGTTTGTTCATCTGATACACACTTCCTCTCTCGTTCTGCAAGTTTCTTTATAAAAACACTGAATCTAAAAAACACACTGAGATTTCTGACGTTTTATTTAGAAGATTTTACGACTACAAACACAAACACCCGCAGATCAACACACATCTACCATATGGACAGTGTGTCTGAGAAACATGTGACCTCTAACCTTCTCACAGCTCCACACACACACACACACACACACACACACACACACACACACACACACACACACACACACACACACACACACACACACACACACACAGTTATCCATCAGCCTGAAGGTTGCTGGAAAGAAAACAAGCAGAATAAACTCAGTTGGAATAACAAAGAGACGAACGAGTGTGAATAAAGTTTAGACTTCCTTCAGTGAGTCAAAGATAAACGCTGGAACATGAACAATGTTTGGACACAAAGAACATCTTCAGGATTGAAGGTTTTACATGACGAACTCTGAACACACTGACATTTAAAGGCGTACGTCGTTCTAAAAATAAAATTCCAAAAAAGCAAATGAGCACATTTTAATCTGATTCACTGCAGTCGGAGTTTTTTGTGTAAGAGTAAATAAATTTAGGTCTCTTTGGTAAACCTGCTGATAACCCAGAGCTCCCGGCAGCTCTGACTCATCACATATTTATAACTAAGCATGTAAAATATGTTCAGTTAAACGCCATCGGGTCAGCGTCTCTGCCAGATACATAAACACGCTCGACATGTTCCATTATTCTTCTTTTCTGGTGTTATTTATGTTGGAGAAATGACCCGTGGTAAATACTGAGAAACTGAACATTAAAGTGATTCAGCTCGTCATATAAAGTCAAAGAACTTCCTGTCTGAAACACTTTTCTTCTTCTCTCCTTCAGACACGGTCCGAACATGAATGGTGTTTATTTTAAGGTGCAAACATCGACATGTATCAGTGGATATCAGGGGAATTCTAGAATGTTTTTAATAACAATTTGTCATTAAAATCTGTAACAGCGTCACATGAATCAGACTGTATCAGTTTATGATCATGAGACACGTTCAGGATCGTGTAGGGAGTGATTTACTGGATGATGATGATGATTACCATCAGTACTTCCTGACTCTGCAGTTCTTTGGAATGTGACTCACTCAGATGATTTAGTGAGAATTGAGCAATTTTAGAGAAATATTTGAGTCTTATGACATCAAATTTGATGTGGCTGCAAAATGTCTCATTTATTAATAGTTTCATTCAATATTATTCAACATGTTTCAGTCTGTGTTTTTATTGTTTTATTGTTCTGCTGCTTGTTTCTCATTATTTATCTGTTTTTATTTGGGTCATCGACATCACTCCATGACAACATGTCCACAAGATGGACTCTACTCTACTTTGATGAGTATTAATCCAAAAAGAACAATAAACTAAAACAAATTCCTGTAGTAATAAAGTTAACATCTTGTTTGTGACAACATCGAAGTTAAAAACTGAATCCCAATTTGTTTTAAACTCAGATTAGAAACAGGATCTTCTTCTTCTTCCTCTTTCAACATCACTTCCTCCCACATGAAGGTCACAAACCTTCTGATTATGTGTTAAATCTTTTCTCTGTTGCAGCTCTCGGCTTATTAAATAATGAGAACTCATTTAAATTTTGTTTACATTAACCTCATTTTATTTTCAGCATCTGTGGCTCAAAGATTCTCCTCTTTGTCCCAAACGCTGCAGCTTGCAGTCACCTGGTAAATGTTGACCTTTGACCTCAACACATCTGCTCCACCTTCTACATTCAGGTTTTTAGCAGCACGACCTTCTACAAGCGGCATGAGGACAGCTTCATCCACCCGCAGCACTATGGAGGTCAAACTACGGTGCTGATGCAATAAAACACCCCGAGCACTTAATGTGACCACAACCGGAAAAAGAAAATAAAGTTATATAGAAACTCTAGAAACATTAAAATGTTGCTCTGATTCAGTTTTGCTTTGAGACGCTTCTCTGATGTTTTACAGCACTGAGTTGTGTCACACTGAGCAGCACATAAATCTGTGCAGAACAGACTGATGAAACCACTCGGCTTTGAAACAGAGTTTAAAAAGTTTTACACTCAAGAAAAATATTTTTAAGTAACAGAAGAGCAAATTTTGGAGGACAGTTAAAGTTTCCGCCTGCACCCACAGGAAGTTCAACTTGAGATATTCTTCAGAAAATGAGGTGATTTTCTTCCACCGAATATAGAGCTTTTATTTTCTTACCACAGCTCTGATCAGCAGATGAATATAAAAACAGACACTAATCTGACATGATGAAGACGTGACGATGGACGAGACAGCGCTGAGTGTCCAACACTACAGGAACAGAACTCCCTCCATCTGATCTGTTCTACCCTGCAGGAACGATCAGCTGATGTTTGATCTGTTTAATCTCCAGAGAACGAGTGAACATGGAAGTTCAAACTAACATCATGTAACAGGAAGTAACCAGCGTTATCGTGGTCATGTGCTCAGACTTTATCACAACACACCAAAAACAAGATGAAACTATTTTTATCTAGAAATTATAAAAGATGCTTCTTTTATGAAGGAAAGTGATGAAACAAGACCATCAGATCGTAACACACGAAGTTACGGAAGGATATCAGGTCAAAGGTCAAAGGTTTAATTCAAGGGAAATTTCTGCTGATTTCAAACAGTTACAGAAGTTTCTGATGGTCAGACCTGGTTCTGGTTTCTGATGGTCAGACCTGGTTCTGGTTTCTGTTGGTTCCACCTGGTTCTGGTTTCTGATGGTCAGATCTGGTTCTGGTTTCTGTTGGCCCCACCTGTTTCTGGTTTCTGATGGTCAGACCTGGTTCTGGTTTCTGTTGGTCCCACCTGGTTCTGGTTTCTGATGGTCAGACCTGGTTCTGGTTTCTGTTGGTGCCACCTGGTTCTGGTTTCTGATGGTCAGACCTGGTTCTGGTTTCTGTTGGTCCCACCTGGTTCTGGTTTCTGATGGTCAGACCTGGTTCTGGTTTCTTTTGGTCCCACCTGGTTCTGGTTTCTGATGGTCAGACCTGGTTCTGGTTTCTGTTGGCCCCACCTGGTTCTGGTTTCTGATGGTCAGACCTGGTTCTGGTTTCTGTTGGTCCCACCTGGTTCTGGTTTCTGATGGTCAGACCTGGTTCTGGTTTCTGTTGGTCCCACCTGGTTCTGGTTTCTGATGGTCAGACCTGGTTCTGGTTTCTGTTGGTCCCACCTGGTTCTGGTTTCTGATGGTCAGACCTGGTTCTGGTTTCTGTTGGTCCCACCTGATTCCGGTTTCTGTAAATCTGATCCCGGCTGTTCCCTCGTCAGTCTCAGAGTTCAGTGTGACTGAATCACCTTCAGATGAAACTTTGCAGACTCCCTTAAGGGGGTTGAAGGTCTTTTTAATTGAAACTACTTATTTTTGGGAGTGTTTGGAGGTTGTTTTTAGGTCATGCTGGGTCAGTCTGTCACTAAGTGGCACCATGGTCGCTGCACCTAGATAAAAGCTTTTTCTTTCAGGGGTCGGGGTCAGGTCAGCTGAAGAGGACCGCTGGGAAACAAGCCTGAAAACACCTTATTGGCTGTAGATTCAACAATACCAAGAATCTTTCACATGCACACACACGTGCACTCAGACACCATTGTGGCAAATAGATGTGACACCTTCAGCTGAGCACCCAAACAGCCTTACAGAGGAACAACATTTGTTCTGGTCGGCTGCTCGGCCTGTCGGAGTGACAAAGAGTCTGAGCCAACTCGTTAGTTTCTCTGTTTTCTGAGAGGAAAAGACAAAATATGAAGTTGTTATGATGTTATTAGTGCCTGACAACGTCCCAATTTACACAACAGATAGAAATCGGAGTCTTCAGTTGGCTGTAATTTACAGTTTAAGCCACTAGATATCAGTAATTTACACATTCAGCAGTTTCAAAGCTGAATTAAAAACTTTTTTCTCTTTTTTTTTTAATAACCGGCTCCACTCAGATGTTTAGTGGCTTTGAATAAATTGTTTTTCTGATACGTGAGAAAAACGAACAAAAAACTGATACAGGTGTGATTTCATCACTAGGTTGATATTCATAAGAAACATAATCCAACATACATCAAAATACCAATTAATTTAAATCAATTGGTATCTTGTTCTCATGTTTTTTAACTTCAGAATCTTGACTTGGTCCAACTCAAATGAAGAACATGATCCCTCAGAACGGAATCATTCCACATCACTGTCACTCACTGATGACCAAATACACAGACAGACTTGTGAAGCAACGAGCTGCTGCTTTTTGTTTCTGAGCTGCGCTGGATGCTGCCAAATCCTTGAATGTTTTCAATCTGGCAACCTGCCTCTCATCTAAATCATGAAATACTCTGCAGTCCACTCAGTCTGTCGAACACACGCAGGGTTTGAATCCTTTTAATTAGTAGAGCAGCAAAGTGCAACAGAAACACTCTGATGTTTTCACACCGCTGCATATTTATAATATATGATCATAATAACGTTAAGAAACCGAACAGTCTGAATCCTTCTGAACAGATCGAGAACAGAAAAGATCAGTTTTACAGAAATTATTTTACATTCAGTTTAAACTGATTTAAATCACATGATTTATGTTGGTGTTTTAATTAGAGTTAATAATGTTCTTTTATTCTTGTGTTTAACTTAAAGAACATGTAACAGAACCAAACTGCAGCTAAACAGCTGTTAAATGACTCGTAGCCTACATGTTGTTTTTTACATCACGCTGCTGTTTTCATTGGAAAGTAGTTTAATAAGTCAAAACACATTAAACCCCAAAAGCTTTGCAACAACCTGCAACAACCTGCAGCAATCTGCAAGCAGCAACCTGCAACAACCTGCAGCAACCTGCAACAACCTGAAGCAACCTGCAATAACCTGCAACAACCTGCAGCAACCTGCAACAACCTGCAAGCAGCAACCTGCAGCAACCTGCAACAACCTGCAAGCAGCAACCTGCAACAACCTGAAGCAACCTGCAGAAACCTGCAACAACCTGCAAGCAGCAACCTGCAACAACCTGCAAGCAGCAACCTGCAACAACCTGCAAGCAGCAACCTGAAGCAACCTGCAGCAACCTGCAACAACCTGCAGCAACCTGCAACAACCTGCAACAACCTGCAGCAACCTGCAACAACCTGCATCTTCGTTACATCTTTATGACATCATACGTGTAACATGACGGAGTGTCTTCTGAACATTCAGTCTGGTTAATATGTCTTGCAGCCTGATTTTTGTGTGACGTGTGATTTATCCTGATCTCACAATGTGTGTCACACAGTGTGCTCACGTCCTGGCAGAACACTGTGTCTCCAGACCAGTTCTGTCCCAGTTCTACAGAAACTGTGTCATGAGTCCGTCATGTCTTCCTCAACATTAGTTTCATTGTGTTTGGTAAATGTATGACCACTTCTAACAAGCAGCTGCAGCATCTGGCAGCCATATTGGATATTTTCTGATGTTAAAAGGTTCCACATTTCTTACTGTAAAACCTTTTTGTGGTGATATTTGCATTTTAAGGACAGTTTGGCAGATATGTAAACAGAGTTCTGATTTTAACATGAATGTAGGCATGAATCTGCTCCACAGCTGTTCACCAGCAGGTCATTTATGTTTATTTACTTATAATAAAAAATGAAGGCATGAGAAGTTCAATATGCAAAACAAAAACTCAGCTAAGGCTAACATGCTAACATACTAGCTTCAGCTACAACGTGCCGAAACGCAAATACTTTATTCTGTGTTATTTACATTTAATAAAACCTTTTTTTGTTTCACACAAATACAATTATTTTACATTATATATATAATTTGTATAAAACGGAATCTTAATATTTTTTCGTACAAAATACTTTATTAACATCTAAATTTAATGTTCAGCCCTGTAGAGACTTTATCTCTGGTGTGAATGATGCAGAGTTTTATATATTAAAATGAAATTAGCTTGTTGTCCAGATTTTCTCTCTAAACTTTTATCTAATTTATTCTGATTATAAACACGTTTAATTTCCTTCCGTTTGTGTTGTTAAGAGAGTTTTTCACTGTGGCGTGATGCTTCTTAATGCAGCCATTAAACAGACCTGTGTCAGTATGTAAGATAAGTTATAATAATAAACTGTAATCATAAAATGGACCCTCAGCAGGTTGTAACTGGCACATGGTGGATGTATTAGTCATTTCATAGAGTGTCTACTTCATCACCAGCTCCTGCCAATAATCCCTCCTCCTGATACTCGTCTCAGCTGTTAAGACTCTAAGAGGTTTCAAGTATTCGGTTTGTGTGGCGTCCAAAGGAACTGTGATCTCGTCTCTGCGTCTTTTATTGCAGGCGCTACAAAATTTAATTAGGAAGACAGAGAGAGAGAAAAAACTGTAAACTCTCTAATCCAAATGTTTTATTTGATCATGTTTAATCTGATTGAAGTCATCAGTCTCATTCTTTAAGGACCAGGTTTGTGTTCTCAGCTGTATTTGATAATAAAACACACAGGAAACAAACGAATCCGTGAATCTGCTGAACTGGAGCTGAACGTTGTTTTTATCAGAAACATGAGCGACTGCAGTCCGACTATTAAAACACTTCATCTGAGGTGAAGGCTGATAGATGGAGTTTAGGGTTGATTAGTTGAGTCACGTGCACCACGTGCACTGAGAATCATCCAGTTATCAGTATGTGATGAAACGAATGGTGTAAGAGACTCGGTTTTATTTCTACTGGAGCAGCAAAGTCTCACTGAGCGTCAACTGGAGAGAATCAATAACTAGTTTAACTGGTTAAAAGGTTTTTATAAAAAGTTGAATTAGAAATCAGAACTCTGACCCGTCTGACCCGTCTGACCCGTCTGACCCGTCTGACCCGTCTGACCCATCTGACCCGTCTGACCCATCTGACCTCACACAGGAACCTCCTTCGTTACACATCACTTAAGTTTCAAACATCAAAACTATTTAGAATTATTTATTTATATATTAAACTGTGTTTTTGTTTGTTTTAATACTTATAAATGTTTTCTGTGTATTTCAGAGTTAATGTTGGAAGTTCTGTTGGACACATAGTTTTATCTTTCTGTCCGTCTCGTCTGTCTTTTGGATTATATAACCAGAATGTCGATGACAAACTATAAACATGATGAAATGGGAGGGACTCTGAATGTTCTGACTTTCCTGGTTTGAGTTCTGATGAGTTACAAGCTTCATCTGAAGCTGTATGAAACTAGACGTGGATCTCAGACAGAGGAGATCCTGAACCACCATCCACCTCCAGCGAGACCACAGCGAGTAATCGGTCCATGTCAGGTTGGGATCTGGGTTCTGTTTGGCCACCAAACCCATTCAGAGATCATTCTGGATCAGAACGTGTCCCTTCTCTTTGTCTTGTTGTCAGCTGAGCTTTAGAGAGTTCTATCTCTGGTGTCAATCAATACTACTGCAGCTCCACTGTCCCACTCCATCCTCCTTTCCATCTGCCGGCGCTGGTCCCTGAGGGCCACGGCTTCTAGCCGGAGCCAGACGCCGTCCAACATCAATCAATATCTCTGCAGGTCTGCAGAGCAGCGTTGTTGTTTTATGTAGACCGGAGCTGAGTAATAATTCTGAGAAAGTTCTTGGAACAGACTGAAACGTTCTGAAGGGAAAGTTTAATGTACGATTAGTTCATCTGGTTTCGACTCATTAACTGCTGATTAAAACATGTTTACATGGTGAAACATCCATCAGTACGATGTTTGCTGATTTTACAGCACAAATTACTTTCTAATTATCATCAAAAACATCTTGCAGGAACCAAACTGATTTTTTTTAAGAACAGGAAGTCCTCCAGTCCAAATGAGCACCTGGTTGAACCCTTAAATACAACCTGTAGTCAGAACCGATCCCTATCGATCCTGATCAATCCATCAAGTGGTAAAGACACGAGCGGTCCATGAGACCAATCCGTCCCTGTCTCGTCTCTCAGCCCACAGGTGGAAGTAATAACTCCTCTCAGCTTTCAGGAGACGTCTCAGTCACATTTATTATTGGTTTCTATAAACAGGATCTGAAGTATGAAGAACCTGGATTCATCTTTAAAATCCTGATATAAATCATGTGTCAAGCAAATAAAAGATTCCTTCAGACGTTTAAATAAAACGTTGAGCTTCGAGGAGAGAAAACAGCTCCTATAGAAGATGCTGCCGCCCACACGGAGCAGACGAGATGCTCCACAGAAACTCTTTCAATGACTTTCTACACCAACAAGCACAAACAGCTCAGAGTAACATAAAATACATCCCAGTTTATAAAACAGAATATTTACTGATTCTTTGTTCCTAAAGATAAATCATTTATGACAAAAAACCAGATTCAAGGTAAACGACAACAAAATGAATTAATTAAAAACATGTAAGTTTATCTCAGTTATGTAGATTCTTATAATCATCTTTAAATTCTTTTAATCATCAATAATCAAAAAGAAAACGTCAGAAAGAGAAAATATTCAGTTTATTTAATTACTTTATTACCAGCAAGAGAATAAAATCATTTAACTAGATTCACTTTTTCTAATTAAAGTTCTAATTTTAAAAGTTCAACTGTGTATTGGATAAAGACAAACTAATATTTATATATAATCATATAATTTTATATAATAGATCTGTTGCTTGCTCTGTGAAGGAAGGAAGGAAATATTTACAGATTCCAGCAGGTGTTTGAGGAAAATGCTAATCCTTTTCAAATTTACACTTTGTTGTATTAAATCTGAAACATCTGTTTTTACTAAGTTAAATAGATTTTCTGTTTAAATTGTTGAATTTTGACTTAATCATGTTTAAGTTTTTCAGTCATGAGTTTATATAATGTGATATTTCCTACACGTGTCTGTAAACGTCTCCAATTGTGATGCAACACAAACATTCTGATATTAAATCTGAAACTAGGTGTTTATTTTAAAACCAAATGGAATTTCTAACTTTAAGCTGAATAAAGAGACTGTAAGTTGGTTTAGTTGGTTGTAATCTGCAACTTCACCAGCAGGTGTCACTAATCACACAAAGTCTCTTTAAAAAGGATTTTAAGACGTCAGTAAAAAGCAGAGACTGTTCGCCTGCGGGGACGGTGGGACAAAGTGTCTGATGAATGAGCTCTGGTCATGTGACTGTTTGGGATCCAAACCGTGGCCGTGACCTTAAAGTGAAACTGCATGTATGATGCATCAGCATCTTCAGGCTGCGAAGCAAGAGTGTGTGTTTATTCCAAACTGAAGAAGCTGCAGACTCAGACTCCATGTCTTTCTGTCTGTCTGTCTGGCTGTCTGGCTGGCAGCAGACAGACAGCCAGCCAGACATTACATCTAAATGCCTCGTGTCACCAGATACTGGCAGAGTGAAATGGGACGTGGCGGGCGTCCACTGTCCTCAGCCACAACAGAGAGACTGTGAGAGTGAGACAAAGAGGACAGACCTGGTGTCAGCAGTGCTTTGTGGCAGGCCAGACGGGGACTCTAAACTCCAGATAACCCCCGAAAAGCTGCGGGGGTTTAGAGCCAAGACGCACATCATCCAACACCATGAAGGATGACTGGACTCGCTCAGGAAACTGAACACATCAGCTACTTAAAACACGTCTTTTATTAGTTTAAATAAATGAGACAAATTCAAAAGAATGATGAACTTATGGATTCAATAAGTAAATAAAAGTTTACAAAGTCACTGGAGATAAAAAATGAGGTTCTTGTTTGAGCTTCATTTGTTTCTGAGAAATCATTTAAACCTTGAATAGTGAGTTTCTTACAGTAAAACCTGCAGATCCTCCTCGCTGTCTCACACATCCCACAAGCTGCTGATTATTTCTGACAGGCTCTTGATTGTGTCTCGAACATGAGAAAGAAAAATCCAGCATGAGATATTCTTGTAATTTTGCTTTCTTCCTCAGCCTCTTGGGCTTTGATGGGAGCTGACAGAACTGGGACTGCAACACTGATGCGAGGAGGCTGAGCACCTACAAGTCTAAAACTCCCTTGTTCTATGTCATTATTTTCAGACGCCGTCGCTGCTCTAAGATTCACATGAAGAGCGGTGCTGGTTCTGTTTCTCAAGAAGAAGAAGATGATGCTAATGGCGGCTCATCATCCAGAGCTGTAAATGAATCTGGTATTTCTGTGTCTCAGTATTAAACTTACTGTCTGATTCAGATCAAACGAAACAGGATGGTTCATACGTCGTGTTCACGTCAGCGAGCGAATGCTCCTCCTTCCTCATCATCGTATTTATTAAAACTAAAACAATATTACTAAAATGAAGTTGTTTATGAAAGATTCTGGATACAGAAACATTCGATGCTCACAAATATCTATTAGATTTAATCAGATTTAAACCTAAAATGATAAATCATCTTTTCTTTTTATTAAAAACACGAGGCTTTATGTTAATAATCTATAAATCAGACCTTCTTTTTATTTGAGACACATTTATCTTCCATCTCACGCTTTTCATATCATTTGAACATTTTGATGGATGTTTTGTTTGAGCTTGTGTTTAGCTGTAATACAGTGTAATCAGCTGATCGTACTGAATTAGTTTAGACAATATTTGACCAATAAATTAGCATAAAAAGAAGGAAACATTCTAGTTTTTTTTGTAAAACCAGATCTGAAAGTCTAAAGTTACAGCAGATGGATTATTTTATTATGTTGTTCCTGTAAAATACACCTGAACTGATCCTGGTCCAGTTTAATCTCAGTTAAACTCTAAATAAAACTGTTCTGCACTTTGTTACCAGATAAATGATAAAAATGATTCAATTCCTCTTCAGATCTTCCTGCAGCTGATGCAGGATGTTACCTGGTCTGTGATGCAGGTAAACCTGCTCAGTTAGAGATGAACTGAATAAAATGGCTGCTGCTCATCTCACAACAATCTACAGAGAAAATCACACTGTGTCATGCAGTTAATAAGTAACTCTTACATAAAATGTCAGAAATGTCTCGGTTTAATTGAAGATTCCTGAGGTTTCATGTGTGTTTGCAGATCTACCTCAGGTATTTCAACACTGAGTTAATATGTAACAGGTGATATGAGATCAGGACAATTTGGCTTCAGGTGTGTTTATTACATTAATATTAATGGATTTGTCACTATCAAGCTCCATCTAACCCAAAACTGAGATTTAATTTGTTATTTAAATCTCATAAATGTTAACATGTTATCACCGTCTGCTCCTGAAATCAGTCTCCTGCTCCGAGACGGGGACAGGTGGGTGGACTGTCCCTTTATCTGTCCTCACCAAATGATTAAACATCCACCAGGATGACTGAGTGGATTTGGGATTCACCAGAGTTGATTCCAGCCCCGCTGGGGAACATATCAGATAATGTTGCTTTCAGTTTGAGCTGTAATTTCCTGGAAGACGAGGCGCGATGTGACAGATGGCGCTCACGGTGAAAGAGCTGCCGAGGATGAGGACACGTTGCATCGCCATCAGACGTCCAGCGGGACTCGGGAGGAACGAGGAGATGATTTCATACTACTACAGAAACACGAAGTGCAGGTCGCGTTAAACACAAACCTGCAGCTCAAAGAGACGATGTGAAAACTCACTGCTAGAATCATTATTATCCAGCAGTCACATTACTGTTATTTGGTTTCCTTGTTTACTTTTAGTGATCTTTATTATTTCTAGATTCTTCCTGTTGTTTTTATTTTTATTCAGTTTCTTTCTGTTTTTATTTAAAAGCTTGTGATTTAGATTTTAAATCATTTTGTATCAGTTTATCTTCATTTCGTCACACCTGGTCACCTGATTAGCTCCTTTGCTTTTCTCACCTGATCCCAGTATAAATACTCCCTGGTACAGTCCAACCTGGCCTTGTGGTTCCTGTGGTTCTCTGTGTACCTGTAAGTTTTGCTGCTGTCAGTTTTTTTGTTCTTTCAACATTTTGTGTGTTTTTTGTGTGAGTAATTAGCTTCTCTCCATTCCCTCGACCACTGAATTAAAAATAATTCACATAAATTACCAAAAGAAAACTGAACTAGTTTATCAGATTAAAACTTTTTAACTTGACTTTGAACTTGAAACTTCCAAATAATCAGAGAAAATGCAGCATTTATTACCACCGTGTCGACACAAGATGATGTTTCTAATAAAAAATACATAAAAACGTCTCCAGAAATAAACTGTGAAGTAATTCAAAGGACTAAAGTCCTCCTTTATCTCTGAGCCAGAATCTTTGTAAACCATCTGCTGAACTCGGACTGAACTTCAGATCAACGGCACAAAAATAAACATTAAAAAATGATGGTCATTTAATAGTCATGCTTGCTCGGAACAGGAAACTGAAAACTACAACTTCCTCTTTCTCGACGGTCATCAGGAAACTGCAGTGATGGAAACTGAAACCGAACAGGTCACGCACAGTTTTTACCAGGTTTAAATACAGAACCGACACCTCACTGATGCTCATCACAGAATTTAAGCTCTTTATATTTTTACACTGCTGAGAACTGCGAGGTGTAACTGCTTTAAGATAAATCATCATACTTGTTTTACACCTGAGCTTTTTTAAGGTTTTGTTAGATATTAGAACTGAAATGAGCTAAAACAGACCCACATGTAGAGGAACAGAGTTCTGATCTTATCACTTCCTCAAATAAACTCTGATAAAAGGAACTCTGAGCTTATGAGACAATGCTGAGGGAAAAGTGTGACTGTGAAAAGCTCTAAAGTGTGAAGATGTTAGCGTGAAGACAACTAGAGACATGATGACTTAAACACATCGCTGACATCATTATGAGCTGCAGACAGATTAAAGAGTTGCATGTGACTGAGCTGCTGCCTTAAATTCATTAACAGCAGAGGAAATGTTTACATATTCATGTCATTAGTCACGCAGTTATGTTAAATAACCTCAAACAGAGTGACACGTGTTACAGAATTACATGTTTGTATTTACTATTTAATTTCATTAAATTCAATCATGTTTTAAAGAACATTGTTCTAAAGTTCCATCCAGTGACTTTTCACACCTGCTTCTTCCTGTTTACTGTTTCACTATGACTATATATATACATTTGTTTTAAAATTGTCTGTATTTATTTATTTCTCACATTTTCACACCTCTGACTAGCGGCAGCTCGATGTGATATTAACTTTACTAGCACACTTGAAACTTTGTCGTAACAACGTTAAACTGAAATTATTTGTCTAAAAAATGAGTAACAATCAAAAAAACCATTCAAACTCTGAACATGTGAAATATATTTTCAATGCATATTTAGTATTATTTGACATCATACATGTTTAAATCTGTTTCTGTGCAACACCTGGTGGAGGTGACTCAACCTGCTGAAGATGAGGTCTCACATCATCTTGTAACGGCTGCAGCATCAGCAGCACGTATAACTGATTATAACTTTAACCTGGTGCAGGTTTGTGTGTTTGACTCTTATGACTCATGTATGAATGTTTTTATGAGCTTCAGAGTGAAACAGGAAGTGATGAAACAGGAAGCACCTCTTTGTTTCCATCTTACAAACAAAATGTAGATGTTCTGACTCAGTGGGTTGGAGTTTAATCCATGGAAAGATTCATCTGTGCAGCTGGAGTTTTTCACTCAGAGACACGAGTTAAAAATCAAATATCATTTCTATCAACACCAACACCTGTAATCTAATACTGCACAGAAACAAAGCAGCAATATGTAGAAAGAACCACGTGGAAATCCTCTTTTCTGAATGTCTCACTCTCAACACGCAGAGTTCTACTGAGGAACATGAATGTTCTAAATAAAAAGGGACTGGAGTTTGAAATGAGCTGCAGCTGCAGGTCAACAGGATCTTTCTGTCAAACCAGCTGCTGTCATGAGGACGAGTCATGAACGATGACACTGAGACTGACTATGTTTGATCAGCAGAACATGAAGGAACTGATTTCAGCTCAAACATTCAGCTGTGAGCATCAGAACTGGTTCTGTTCTCATCGTCTCATCTCCTGAGTCCATTTGTCCTTCAGAAAGAAACCACAGATTCTGGTTCTGATTCTACATGTTCTGTCAGAATAAACCACTTTGTTTACATCTCACGTTCCTGCTTTTGGTCACTTATGGTAAATGAGCATTTCTCAAAATCTTCCATAAATATACATATTATAGGCTTTTTATTGCAAACTTGTGCATCTCAGTTTATGTGGAAAAGTGTCCACAGGACAAAAATGTAATACAGATTAATATGAAGTATAAAATCGCATGCCAGAGACACTTTAAACACGGATTTGTTTGATGGTTGAAGGAACACCAGAGAACAGAAGACAGAGAAAAGACTCAGTAAGACGTGCAGGAGAAACCAGACATGACACCACCAGGGTGCAGTTTGTTTTAGACCCTTCTGGGTTGCCGTCCACTAACTGTTAACAGACAGAGAGCAGACGAGTCAGGTATCAGTGCTGTATGTCTGATCTCTTCAGAAGCTGGAGTGGATGAGTCATCATCATAACTTCTCATCAGGCTGCTGATTGTCTGCATCCAACAAGATGAATGAACATCATCAGACACGGATTCATAGCAGCCAATCAGCAGCAGCCTGGGTGAGAGAACTCATTATTACACCTGTCACCAACCGAAACACCTCACAGGGACGAGACATCAAATACACATCAACATGTAAGTACAACATCGATATTCTATCAATGAATATTATCTTTAATTTGATTATCAAAGTGTCTCAATAAAGACAACGAGAACGCACCAGACAGAAGCTGTAAACATATAACAGGTACATCGAAGCTACATGTATAACAGCTGGTACATTTAAACACTGCAGCTACATGACAGCAGAATCACCAACGATCCAGATGTTGCTCCTCTGTTAAAGACAAAAACCAAACAAACTAGAAAATCACTTTGAGAGCGCAGACCTCCACCAAACACCTCGTTTCCCCACATATTGTGATTTACACCAAATAACTCTGTATTAGTTTTATCAAACATCTGGATCATTTATCATGGAGTTACATGCAGATGTGTTAAAAACAGCTTCTATCTCACAATGAAGAAGAATCCTTAAAAACATTCCAGGATCCAGGCGGTAATCCAGATCCCCCCAAAATCTACTCACTTCTTTACTGGACCATTTCTGACCTTTCTTGAATATTTCATCCAGAACAACAACCAACTACACACCACACATCTCATCCCACCCTCCAGGTGAGCATGCTCAGCTCAGCTGCAGGTCAGAACACCTGATATGTTGAACCATAAATAACACGTGACGTTTGATGAAACATTAACGCCGTGACGAGCTCAAGACGAGGCTGCGTCAGGTGAGAGTTCAGCAGGTGAAATGTCTCAGGTGTGAGACGCAGCTGGAGAAACATCTCACAGTCGAACAGAATCTGAATCCACACTGAGAAACACATTAAAAACCAAAGACTCCATCAGACCAGCAGCTTCTCATTTATTCTGTTATTTTATGATTTATGACTGTCTGATTAAAACTTTTGCACAGTAAATGATTTCAGCACTTTGGTTCAGGAAGAAGCGGATCAGCTCTGAATAAACCAGAATGTCTGTCATCGCATTACTGACAGAAACGGCGATGATGATAAAACACAGCGTCTTCCAACACGCGTGCGCGCGCACACACACGCACACAGCGTTAAGTCTAAAAGGCTGTATATTTTATTTCAACAAGTTTTCTGTAGGATTATTATTTTAAACCAGAAAAAAACAAAGAAAGCGTCTTTCTTTTCTTCTTCAGGAAAGGCATCTCCCTCTAGGCAAGGTGGCATCTTTCCCATCCACACCCTAAACACAGTGCGCATGCGCGCCGAGGCAAACAAAGGACCAGGCAATTAACCGACGGAGGATGGATAATAAAGTTCAATTGGCTGCAGAAAAAACGTCCACATCGATGCAGCAGCGCGCAGAATGAAATAAATAAATGTATATGAACATCAGAGGAGCAAGTAGGGAGAAGATGTTCAGGTGCAGACCCCCACCCCCCCAAATCCCCCCTCCTCTGTCCTCCATCCTCCTCCCTTTAAGTGCAATAAACGGAATGTGATATTAATAATTCATCTGCATCGTGACATAATGTGGTTAGAGCTGAATAAGAATCAGTGTGACTTACAAGCAGCCGAACGAAGTGGAAGCGTTTTATATGTCAGGATTTAAACCCTGTCTCTTATACNCCCCGCCCCCCACAACCTGCCTGTAGGAATTAAAAAAACACGTAGAATAATAACGTACATGATTAAATTAATACATTATAAATAGACTGTGCGCAGACTGAGATTCAATGCAGATTTTTCTTTAATTTAAGAAAGAAAAACGGGTCTCTGTCTGTGCGCGTGTTCATCCACGCTGTACACACCCCTTTTTAGAGCTCGTGCACATTTCAGGCAAAAGATTTTATAAACAGATCTAATTTTCTACATTTTTCTTTTCTCTTCCTTTGTTTTATTAGATCTTTGGTCTGTTTTCAGTCTCAGCCACGCACCGTGCGCGCACGCTTCCACCAGATGGAAGAAAAAGAAAAAAACAAAAGGTTTGAAAATTGTATCAGAATAAGCAGGAACAAGCAAACTGCTCCGTGAGTACCGGGAAACGGGGCTTTAAGCGGTATGGCGGCTCTTACCGTGGACTGAAGTTCCGTCTGCTCTCCTCGCAGTTTCAAGCAGCGGCTGCGGCGTCTGTCTGCGGCTTCCCCTGCGCGCTCGGCGGCTTGTGCCTGCTTCACGGTACGGCTGCAGCTCCGCGATCCTCCGCCTGCGCGCACACGCATTCACTTGTGCGTGCACGCGCGAGCATTGTGCAGAAGCACAAAAATTTCCACTTGACCAAGAATCTGAGTCTTTCAACAATATTCGGCTTAATTCCGCGTTTTGGTGTTTAAGGTGCCCGTGTTTTAATGTTTAGAGGAGGGTAATCAGTAGGATCTTATAATAATTTATATTTACTGTTTTATAATTTCCTACAATATTAGATGATTTTTTTCTCATGATACTTTCAATTGAGCGCGCTCGTGTTACTTTAATTATAAGCTTTTTGCCTTCTGGATGGGTTTTCTCCTGCTGGGGGGATTTTTCTATTGAAGATAAATATTTATTCAGATCTTGAACTGCTCTCTGAGTGGGAACGTACGGTCTCTCTGTGCATGTTTTACTGAACACGCGCCTCAGCGTGTTTAATTGACTTTGTGCGCCTCCTGCTGGTCACTGCGCACACTGCTCTGAACTTGTTGGTTGTACTTGTTGACGCACAGACTCTGAACTTTAACTAATATCAGATCTAAAGGAAACTCATCCAAGTCCAAACACACACGAGTCTATTTTGACTAGACGACCCAAAAAATGAAATGAATAAAAAGTTTAAAGAAGAAGTTTGAAGCTTGAAATTAGTGTAATTAGATTATCCACAAACTGAATATGGACAAGATTTACTACAGTATGAAAAATCTGCTGGACTTCTCCTCTTCTTCACTCTTTTCCTCCATGTGAACAGGGCACCAGAAACTCCCCACTGTACTGCAGGTCACCTGTCCAGGTGTGACTCTGCCTCTCACCCAACAATTTACCTCTTAACATTAGGACCACACAGAGTTTAGAGCATTTTAAATCCCTTCTTAAGACACACCTTTTTGATCTGGCTTTTAATGTAGGTTGAAATGAAATTAAATGAAATGAAAAATACTTTATTTATCCCAGAAGGGAAATTCTTAATAGCATCTTAATAGTTTTTAACAGTTTTTATTATTAATTGTGACTGTTTTGTACTTATTTTATTCTATGTTTTTATTGTTTAGTTCTTACCTTGGTTTGTTTTTTCTTGTACAGCACTTTAGGGCAGCTTATGCTGCTGTAAATGTGCTTTATAAATAAAATTGACCTTGACCTTGACCATGTGACCCTGAACAGTGGGTGTAGATGATGAATGAGTTGATCATAATACTACTACTACTACTACTACTAATAATAATAATAATAATAATAATAATAATAATAAAGAAAATAACAGACAACAATAAAAATGAGATTAATAGAAAATAGAAACCAAAACCAATAGAATCCTATAAAAATGAACATAAATGTTCTGTATAGCACTTTTCTTGTCTGACCACTCAAGGCACTTTTACACTATCAGTTTTATGTTCACCTGTTTAGACAACCTGAGATGTAGACTAGGGGAAGGGTAACATTCACACAACCCAATATAATAATCTGGGGGGGGCGGGGTAGACAGGGTTCAGTGTCTTTCCCGAGGACACAACATGTAGGGATGGAGGGTCAGTCCACCAACCTTTTGATTGGAGAGAACTGCTCTACCCAATGAGCCACGGAAGTAAACAAAGTTTACATTTTAAAAAATGAACTAAAATTATTCCAAATATGAAAAAGAAACACAAACTTGAAAAGATTTTGCTGGAAATAAAAGTTCTTGTTACACAAGAAATCTGCCTCAATTTTTATTTTAGTTTCAGTTTTTATTTTTACATTTTAATAAACAAACTGAAGAAAAAATACAAACTCCTTTAAGATTTTCCCAAATTTATTCTCATAATAAAAACAGGATTTCTTCACATATTGTAAAATAAACCAGATATTTTCTGATGGATCATGAACCTGGAAAAGACAGCTGCTTTAAATCTACACAACTGATTGTTACTTTAGAAAACTGCAGCATTTGACTGTAAAACTGATGAAAAATAAATCATGTAAATATTTAATCACATTTAGAGTTTGTTGATGTTTTGATTTTTAGAAGAAGAAATATGAATGTAAACAAAACAAAATATTAGGAGTGAAATCTTCTATCATGTTTCAAACAGAGAAAAAATCATTTTAAAATCTGGAACAACAAAAAGAATCACAGCAATAAAAACTGAGTCACAATCTGAGAAAGTTTTAATGAAACTCAGCAGAGTCTCCAGTGTAATAAACACAAACTCCAGCATGTAGCGGCTGAGTGAATGTGGTCTGGACTCTGTGGAGGAGAGTCATGGTTTCAGAGACTCTGTAGAAGGACAGAATACCTGCTCTGTGATCCAGATACACTCCAATTCTGGAGGAACCAGAACCTGAGATGGAGGTTTTAATTTTGTTGAACCAAAATGTGAAACTGTTTTGGGAACAAACTAATGCCCAAGATTTGTTATTATGTCCAAACCCACATCCTGTTCTGCTGATATTCTTGTATGAAACTGCTACATCAACTCCTTCCCCTCTCCACTCCACCTCCCAGTAACAACGTCCAGTCAGACTCTCTCTACTCAGAACCTGAAACCAATCAGTGAATCTGTCTGGATGATCAGAATAAGACTGACGTTGATCCATCCTTGTTACCTTCCTGTTTCCCTCTGATAGTAACAGACATCTGTATGCTGTGTTTGGATCCAGAGTGATTTTACATGAATATTTTAAGAATCCTGTTCGGGTCTTTGGTTCTGGTTCTGGCAGTAAAACATCCACCTCAGTAACTGTCTCTGAGATGTTTGTCCATTTGTCCCTCAGAATGTCCTGTAGTTTGTCTCTGAGCTCTGACACAGTTGCTGTCACGTCCTCAAAGTACCTGAGAGGACGTGTCTTGATGCTGGATGAGTGTGGAGACTCACTGAGTGCTGACACTGAGGGGTAGTTGTGGAGAAACTGGTTGTGATCCTCTGTGTTTGAGAGCTGCTTCAGCTCAGCATCTTTCCTCTTCAGCTCAGTGATCTCCTGCTCCAGCTTCTCCTGAAGCTCTTTGACTCGACTCACTTCAGTTTCCTGCTGGGATCTGACCTGCTGCTTCACATCAGAGCTTCTTTTCTGGATCAGACGGATCAGCTGAGTGAAGATCTTCTCACTGTCCTCCACTGTTTTATCAGCAGAGTGATTGATGGCCTCCACCTCCTGTTGAAGCAGCTTCACATCTTTCTCTCTGTCCTGGATTCTCTGCTGGATCTTTTCTCGTCTCACCTCGAGCTCTTTCTGTCTCTCAGTCCTTTCTGCTGCAGCTGAGACGGTGTCGTGGTCTTTATGTTCATCCACAGCACAGAGATAACAGATAGACTTCTGATCAGTACGACAGAACATCTTCATCACCTCATCATGACGAGAGCAGATGTTCTCCTGGAGGTTCTTGGAGGGTTCCACCAGCTTGTGTTTCTTTAATGGAGCCACATCATAATGAGGCTGAAGGTGTTTCTCACAGTAAGAGGCCAGACAGAATAAACAGGACTTGATGGCTTTCAGTTTTCTTCCAGAACAGAAATCACAGGCCACATCTTCAGGTCCAGCATAGCAGTGATCAGCAGGAGCAGCTTGGAGTCCAGTCTTCTTCAGCTGATCCACTAAAGCTGCTAACATGGTGCTTTTCTTTAAAGCAGGTCTCGGTATGAAGGTCTCTCTGCACTGAGGACAGCTGTGGATTCCTTTCTGATCCTCTTCATCCCAGTAGGTTTTAATACAGTTCATACAGTAACTGTGTCCACAGGGAATAGTCACCGGATCCTTCAGTAGATCCAAACAGATGGAACAAGAGAAGGTTTCTTGTTCTAGTTGATCTCCTTTCTGCGCCATTTCACCTCTCAGTAACGACTGTGTGAGTTTCACTTCCTCAAAAGTGAAACTCACCTGATCTCCAATCATGTGTTTGTGCAGAGAGAATGAAGCCAATCAGCTTTTAGCTTCATGTTGGTTCCGCCCATCTTCAAACTGCAGATCTGAAGGAACCAGGAAACATGTGGACAGACTGGAACTGCTGAGGTTTCAGATTTGTATAAACTTTATTTATAACAGAAACAAGTTTCATGAACATTCATTCTGTTGGAAACCTGTTTGGATTCAGTGTGTTTAAACACTTTCACACTAGTTTCTTAGTTTCTGTTTAAAGGAACTTAAGGCAGCTTTACAAAATCTGACTCAGTGCTGCCGCGACAGGCGCTGTGGCTAACTGCAGCCACCAGCCAAGCCGGCACGGGAGCGCGCACAGACACTTTACAGACGGTTCGTCTTCACAGCACCGGGGAGGCTAACATACTTCACGTCAGGTCTCTCCACTCTGTTATTTGATTTGATCTCATCATTTTCATACTGTATCAGGCTCTAAACACGACCTATAATGTTTTCTCACCTGGTCACAAGGAAATGAGCAGTGTCAGCATCCGTTTTCACTCCCAAATGCAGCTGAAGTTCCCTCCATGAACCGAACGTATATCCAATATTTATGCGGGTGCCTGCCCGGCTTCGGTCATATTTTTTTTTAGACTCACGAGATGCCGCTGATAAAGTCTTTTTTTTTCTTCGTGATGCCACTTTTTTGGGGGGTGAGAGTGGATGCAGGTCGTTTGCTGGCTGCAGAAACATCCATAAGTATACCTTCAGTGTTTGAATCCAAGTCTACGGCGGCCATGTACTTCCTGTTCAAGAGCTGTCGGCAACGCGCATGTAGCGTCAATTTACGTCACATCCCTACAACTGCGCGGGAAATTTGGACGTCGAACTGCAGCGCATTATGTGGCACACAGCGTTTCCAAGGCAACAGACATATATGCGGATGGCCTCGTTATTTTGGGTTTTTAATGCTTCATGACCCATTAGCATTGAATAAACTGGAAATGCATGTGTAGTTTTTCACAAATCTTGCCTTATGTCCCTTTAAATCGCAGGTATTCTAAGATTTCAGCAGCTCAGTTTATTTTTTCATCTTTATGTAAAATAAACTCAAATAAAGCCACAAAGTCTTTAACTGTTTAAAACACAAAGATTGTTTCTAAAGTTTCTCCATCTGAACAAGATCTAAATTTACCTTCAATCATCGTCTTTGACTTTGTAAATTCTGATAAATGTGTTTGTATTTCACTTAAAACTCGGACACGAACTGAAGAATTCTATTCAAGAAGTTTTACTGAAACACAAAAAAAAACTCGTAAACATTAAAATTAAAATATTTAAACATCATAATTATGTTCAATAAGTCTTGAGGTAGGTTCTTACTGAGTGTTAAAATATCATCCTGTTTTTGGTTCTTTTTTAACTCATGAACTCTGAGTTTAAAAAGAACCAAAAACAGGATGTTCAATAAGATTAATGGTGTTTTCTTGATATTCTGTTTATATTTTAACTTCATGAAAATTTCCAATATTGTTTTTTTTTACTCTGCAGTATTTAAATTACAGTTTTAACAAGTTTCTACTTTCTATTTAGATTTTAGATGAAATGTTAAAAGTAAAAACTCTGGAAAGTTAAACATGAAATCTGAGGTTTTTATTGACTTTGATAAGTTACAGTTAAGCAGGTTTTAGTCTCAGGTCTCATGTCCCCAGAGGACAGATTCCTCTTCAACATCTAAAGAAATGTTTTAATCATTTAGATCTTCAACTAAAATCAGAGTAAATTTAGTTTCAGCTGAAGAAATCGTGTCACATTTACTGAGGTGTTTATTCCACAGCTGCTACTCTGTCAGTTTTTCAGCCTAAACAAGGAAACAAGTGATTTTACACTCAAAGAGTAGTTAAGTATCTAAGGTCAAAGGTCAGATCTGATCAGGCCTCAGCAGTTGAACGTGACCCTCCTCTCAGTACGGGCAGATTGGCAGGTGACTGGTGGGTTGAAGACGTCGGGGTCGCTGATGCCCAGCTGCAGGTTGAGGAAACGGGTGGAGGTGGTGACGCTGCTGTTCCTGGTGTAGGTCTCCTGCACCGTATAGCAGTCCTTCAGGGTGTAAACACCCACCCAGGTCTCATCTGGTGGAGAGGAGAACAGAAGTCTGCATGTTAGCAAAGGATCCTGGAGCTTTAGCATTAAATATGTTTAATTACATTCAGGAAACAGAACTGGAGTCTTGTAGCGCTGCAGTTCATTCAGAGTCCAAAACTCCTTTAACTTTAGATGTTTAACTTCACAGATGTTTCTGTGCTTCACTGTTTCATCACTGTGTTTCTGTCTATAGAAGCAAGTTGCAGGTTCAACACGTGTTCTTAGTGTTTCACAGGCTGAAACATGCTGATGCACCCTAACGGTTCAAGACTGGATCAGTCTGTCATTCAGAACCAGCGCTGGCATGTCAAAGGCCAAAAATCCTTTACAAAGAGCCCGACAGCAGAGGCGGAGCTGTAATAAGCTTAATGTGGGTTTGAAAAGGTGGGCGGATGTCAGTTTGACCCTGGGGGGGGGTTAAGACTATCACTTCAGGGCAGGAGTGCAGCATGACCCCTGTCACCATGTGCAAATTACAGGTCAGGCGTTGTCAAGGTGTTGCTGCCCAGACAGGTGACCTGTGGTAACATGTGAAGAACACCTAAGAAAATACCTGGAAGGGCAGTTCCAGAATTTACTCAACATTTTTTTCTGCAGTCAGTGAAGCAGCTGGAATATTTTTTTGTTTGAAATGTTTGGAGCAAAATGTGCAGGAAAAACATGAGAACTGGAAACACATGAGAGAAACAAAACCAGGACACTCAGAACTGGGTCTGTTTCTGTGGTCCAGGAGATGATGGTCCTGAAAGTTCATCTAAAAACCCAACTGAATTTTCCTTTTTCCATTTCATTTTTTCATTTTGTTTTTCTTTTCAAATTTTGGGACTTTGTGGTTATTTCTTAAGTATTAACCAGTAATATGAAACATTTTATATCTAAAAAACATCAGGAAACACTTATTAACAGACCTTTTAATCTGTCTGCATTAAAATTCGGGTGGTTCCGGCACCTTCCGTCAGGCTGCTTCTCAGCAGCTGCTCATAGTTATTATTCCAATTTGCTGGACTCTGATTGGCTAACAAACTAGCCTATGAGAACAAAGTATACTGTTTCCAGCCCCACTGCGCATAGTAACGTCAGACGTTCTCTCTTCCTGTTTGCTACATCTTATGCTAACAGCTTTTAGCCAGCAGCATGCTAGGCGTTATGCTAACAGCTTTTAGCTAGCAGCATGCTAGGCGTGGTTTCAACTGCAGGAGCTGATGAATACTAACAAACAAAGGAGTTGTGACGAAACATACAGGCCGTTCGGACTCGGGTTTTATCACCACCTGCGTAGTTTGAGAGATTAAAACTAAGAGAAGTTGTTGACCTGTTCTCACCCACTATGAAGGTAAGAACACCTGTGGAGCTCAAATATTCAACAGAAACCTCAGAAAAACCGTTTTTAATGGAAGGGACTCTTTAACAGAACCCCTCAGGACTTTCAGAGTGTTTAAATATAATCTTGTATTCTATTCTGGTGTGTTTGTTGTATTTTTCAGCCTGCCGTAACTGTTGGTTGTCGGGGGTTTCTCAGGAACTTTTAATTCAGCTCCTGATCCACATGTTGACAGCAGGAGGAGTCAGTGAGACAGCAGCAGCAAGAGGAGGAGGATGACCTGGTAGAGGGGGCGGAGCTTCATGATTAGCGTCCACCGGGTCTGAGAGACTCCGGGAGAGAGCGTCTGTAAAGTTTTACCGGCGTCTCGTTTCTTTATCTTCTACAGTATTTGAATGTTTCCTAAACAAACCGAGCACCGAATCAGACTCACCGACGTCATAGACGTATCCGAGGCCCGCGGGCAGAGGAGTCCGGGTTCCACCAGGAGATATTTCAAGTTTTGTTTGAGGACTATGAGAGTCCCGTCCGGATGAAAAACCCCTGAGACAAAGACTTCCCTCCTGCAGCTCCACTCCGTGCACGTCCTGCGTCCTGCAGCGGACTGACAGAAGCAGCAAGATGCAGATGATGCTGTGAAGGTCTCCAGGCTGATAACTGCTGTGTGTGCGTGCCGTGCGTGTGTGGAACAACACATGAGTTGGATTGACCGGACGCGCGATTTCCTTACAGTAAATCCACTGGGATTTAAGTAACAAGGGAAATGGATAACTTCTTCTCTGAGGTAAGAAATTCTGCAGCTTCATGCAGATGGTTGGAGCTTCATGAATCTGGTTGGCGCTTCATGAATCTGGTTGGAGCTTCATGCAGATGGTTGGAGCTTCATGCAACTGGTTGGAGCTTCATGAATCTGGTTGGAGCTTCATCAAATCAAATCAAAAATACTTTATTAATGCCCGAAGGGAAATTCAAGTGTTGTTGTAGCTCAGTTATTCTTCAGGGAGCCAAAGAGAGTTCTAGGTGTGGACAGGAAGGATCTCCTGTAGCGGTCTGTGCTGCAGCGGATTATGAAGAATCTTCTAACTGAAGACACTCTGTTGTTGAGTTACTGTGTTCTGAAGAGGATGATGAGGGTTCTCCATCATGTTCTTCATCCTCCTTTGGATGCGGCTGGTTGGAGCTTCATGCGGCTGGTTGGAGCTTCATGCAACTGGTTGGAGCTTCATGAATCTGGTTGGAGCTTCATGCGGCTGGTTGGAGCTTCATGCAACTGGTTGGAGCTTCATGAATCTGGTTGGAGCTTCATGCGGATGGTTGGAGCTTCATGCAACTGGTTGGAGCTTCATGAATCTGGTTGGAGCTTCATGCGGCTGGTTGGAGCTTCATGCGGATGGTTGGAGCTTCATGCAGCTGGTTGGAGCTTCATGCAGCTGGTTGGAGCTTCATGCAACTGGTTGGAGCTTCAGAGGTTAAAGATGAAAATCTTGTTTTGGGTCTTTTGAAACATTAAAGCTTTCTGAAACATCACCAGCTCTGGTCTCTAGAGACATCATGACATCACAAGATTGATCCAATCCATTTGGTTCTTGTGGAGGAATAAAAAGGTGCATCAAGTTTTAATAGACACTGAAATTTGATGACACACTCAGTGTTTGTCTTTGGGTTTGCTGGAGATGAAACATCTCAGGGACTTTGAAGGGGGATCAGATTGGGTCCTGATGGGTCATTCCTCAGGAATGTAAAGGCTGAAAAACGTCCCACAGAGCCATCATGTGTCTCAGGGTTTTGTATTTGGAGGGACGTGTCTCCGGGTTTTGTATTTGGAGGGACGTGTGTCTCAGGGTTTTGTATTTGGTGGGACGTGTGTCTCAGGGTTTTGTATTTGAAGGGACATGTGTCTCAGGGTTTTGTGTTTGGAGGGACGTGTGTCTCAGGGTTTTGTATTTGAAGGGACATGTGTCTCAGGGTTTTGTGTTTGGAAGGATGTGTCTCAGGGTTTTGTGTTTGGAGGGACATGTGTCTCGAGGTTGGTACTGGTCGGTGTTCTATTGGACTTGTGGGACAGTCACAGTTAAAGGTCCACTGCATAAAAAATCTTTGAACTTTTTCAAATAAATTGTATTTAGTTTTGCAGTAAACTACAAGGTGAGTTAATAAGTTCATGATGAGATTATAGAAGATAATCAGAGTATTTTATAACCCGTGAGTGAAAATCCTGCCGGACGTCATGAAGCTGATGGACAGATGGACATTTCTCTGGATGTTGGTGTGTGTGAGATCTGTAAACTTCTCAGGACTTTCAGCTGAGTCTGGATTTCTGCTCACAGTGACCAGAACTAATCTGTCAGTGATTCATCTGGTTTACAACATCAATCACCACACCTTGGTGTGATGTCAGTCAGGTATGACACCTGACTCATTCCTTAATGCTTTTTCCTGTGTGCAGTTATAACCTGTCATCAGTGTGAGTGATGTCACGCCTTCGTGTTGCAGTGAAAGCGATTTTAAAACCAGTTCTTCCTCATGTGATGTCACAGTTAGAAACGCCTTCCTGCTCTGCTCTCATTGGTCCTCGAACATTTTCGAAATCCAGTGGGGTTTTCGGTGGAATGAAAGGTCAAAGGTCATGGGACTCAGTGAGTTATGTAGGTGCCGGTGTGAACGTGCAGTCTGAGTAAAACAAACATTCAGTTTTTTCTCCTCGCCATGTGACGGGTGGACAGTACATCTGCTGCTTCGACTCTGTCTGGAATTCTGAGTGAAACTGAACTTTTCTCAGTGCCAGAAGCCGACGAGCGCACAATAGTTTCAAATGTCGGCCTGCATGTGTTTATGTCAGCCAGCTAATCGCAGCTGAAACAAAGAACCCACTCTTCAAGGAAAAGGCCATTCGATGAAGACGTAAAGAAGAATCCACTGGAAAAAAACATTTCATGTTAATACTGAAGCACAAACATCTGGTTTATCTTGTTTACTTCTTAAATTTACTATGAAAAACTGTCAAATTCAGAAAATTCATGAGTAACGTTTTGGTTTTTTTTTTTTATCTGAATCACATCTTCTACATGTTGATCAGTCTGGTAAAACATTTTATCTTGAATTTTAGTTTTGACTCAGTTGTTTTCTCTTTGATGTTGTGAGGATGATAAATTTGGTATTTATCAAGCAGCCTTATCATCCATGACACGTCTTCAGCAGGAGGTTTCTGCAGTCCGATCAGTCTGGACCAGAATCTAACTGTAAACAGTCCAAACACAAATTCAGACGCCACTTTCTCATCAGATGGATGTTTTATTGAAACATGAATTGATTTTCCTGTTCAGTGACTGTCAGAGTCACTTTATCACATGGTGATGTTTTCAGAAAGTAGCAGGACTCAGGGGGCGGGGCCTTTCATCACAGAGCATGTCAGAGGGATTCAGGAGAAGCTGGTACATAGATGAGATGAACTGCTTTTGAGTCACATGTTTTCTTCATTCTGCTTCTGAACTTGTGATCCTTTAAATAAAAAAACAAACTTATTAAGACTTTTTATGTATTTAGTGACTCATTGAACAGGTTGAGGCAGGTTACAGCGAGCCACACCCTCCAGCTCTGTGGGTGCCTCTGATTGGTCAGTATCTGGTTTAATCCTGTCCAATAAGAAGCCGGTTCAGGATCAGTTCCTGGTTCTGGGACCTGCAGCGTGTCTGAAGGTGTGTGTTGACACAGTGAGGTCAGTTTGTTTGTTTTTATTTGAAATGAGGGCGTGGAGCAGAGTAGGTTTTACATATCCACCAATCAGAGAGCAGCTCTGTCTCAGGTGTGTTTGTAGTGATCACAGCTTTAGTTACTGTAAATTCATCCACAGCAGTTTTAGAGAAGCAGGTTTAAGGTGGTCTGTTTACACAGTTTAGGGTTTTGTTTGATCTTTTCTGTTGAACTGGGTTTTATAAGCATGTTGAAGTTTCTTCTTCTTGTTCCTGATTGGCTCGTATCACGATGTGCAGATGGTGATTGTTGCCTCCAGATGTGTGAACAATCTGATATTTTGGATGAGACGTTTCAAACTCTGACTCTTCATATTTATGATTAAATCAGAATCTGCTCACATGACTGTTAAATCAGTTAACATGAACCAAGGAACCCAGTGTAAATCAGGAATCCTGGTGTGCACGTGTTGGTGGGAATGTGCACGTTGGCAGAGTTCTGCTACAGTTATGTTGTTAGAAAAGACAAATGGTGAGTTACTGCAGCTTCATGTTAGAACTGTTCTACCAGAACAAACCTGGAAGAACCGGATCTCTGTTCTCATGACCTTTAAACTCCAAACAGGTCCTGAAACTAGTAAAAGTTTTATTCCCTCTGTTGTTTCTCCTCCCAGAAGTCTCAGCTGTATTTCTCATTAAATGCATAAAAAGTAACGACCCAATCATGGATGCTAATCGGCCCGCCGCTACACAGACTGACCCGACCCGTGTTAATGATGGTTTCGAACAGAGGAGGCACACGGTTTCTCCTCCCTCCCACTTCTTCTTCCTGACTTCTTTTAATGTTGAAACATGAAACCTGAGGAGCAGCCGGAGAGCTGGAAGGAATTTAAACAGCTTGCAGATTTGTCGTTTTGGGCGCTGCAGATTCTTCTTGTTCTTGTAGGACAACTGAAACACATTCAGATGAATTCTTGTTAGTTTTATGTCTTTAGGAGTTTTTCTTTTTTGTATTTTCCACCATGACGGTTGAATCCCTGATACAAATAGCTGATATGGTTTCTGTTCATGGCCTTTATGCTTAAATATGTGAACACCACAACTATGTGTGTGCATGTTAGTGAAAGTCTGTCCCTCACTGCTGAAAAAGATTTTTTGTAAAACCAAAAGTGGTGACAGAATTTTAAATCCTCTCAGAACCAACTGACTGTAACTGTATTTAACATTTACTGGATCTCATGAGAGAATGTGGAGGAAAACAAGTTTTCACCTAAAAAGGCTTAAAAGTTGTATGAGGAAGAGATTTATCTCGTTCCTTTCTCTCGGATCTCACCACATCTGTTAGTGACAGCTGGATCAGCTGTTAGTGATCGGCTTTTCAAGACAAAGTAATCTTGAATTTGTGACAATTTATTTCTTAATTCCTCTCGCCACCGTCGTCACAGCACAGCAGTGGTGATGAATACTGGGATGAACATAGTTTATGTCTTACCCCTGAATGCATCATCTGACGGATCTGAAGTTACAAGGACGTAAACGTTTGTCTGATCTAAGGGAGGTTTTTTACTCAAGGCTCTTCCACCACGTTCTCCACAGTTTAAATGTTTTTCTTCTGCTCTAACCCCGCCTCTCGTCCACTAAGGATAGACAACTGAATGAGAACAAGTAGGAAAATGAAATGATGGATGGTTCTGCTCTGCTCATGAGGGATGGAGCAGCTGCCTTGTGTTGTTGATCAGTCAGTCATTCTATCTACAAAAAGTTCCACTATTTCTTTAAATAAAAACTTTTACCACAAAGTTAGAAAACATTAAATAGTTTCATAAAATTAAAAACTCCCATAAAACCTTGACCAAACAAGGAAAAACAAGCGAGCGTTCACATATTAATGTGTCTCTTTGGAGAATCAGTGCTGCTCTCGCCTCCACGTCTCTAAATTTCCACTCTGGAACACAAATATTTTAGTTTTCTACACATTATGGGATCTTATATCTCACATCAATTTAACGTCTAGAGAGTGAAAAGCTGCTGCTGTTATACATCTTTGTTAAAATAACACCTAACCGAGGAGTTTTTCTGGTTTCAGTCAGCTGGTTTTCAGGGCAGAGGGGCGACTGTGACTGTGGGAAATAAAACAAAGTCTCCGGCTGCAAGTCCAGACCGAGACTCACAGGAAACCTGTTTGTTTTAGTTGTCTCCAGCTAAATTCTCATTTATACTGATTATTTTTGATGAAAATCTCCTGATGGAACAATAAAACAGAAATAATTCATTCTGCTAAAGTTTAGTTTCTCATTTATTTTTTATTTATTATTAATCAAATATAAATAAAACAAACAGAAAGGAGAGCTAGAATACAGTGTCAGTAATTAATATGGTGAAATCTGATTGGTTCTTCACCTTCTGAGGGATTATTTTCCTGAAGTTGGAACATTTCTGACCTCATCTTGTAAATGCATTTTACATTCATCGTCCTTTTGGTCGTTCAGTGTGTCAGTTTGTAGGTCAGTTCATGATCTGGATGCCGGGAAAGCAGCCGTGTGTCTATCTGCGTTACGATCATCGTGTTTCTGAACAAGATAATTAGGTGAAGGCTCGTCTCGTCCACGTGTTTAGACTACAAACACATCAGTGTGAAGATTAGAGTCTGAGGATGAGTGTTAAAGGAGTCTGTTTATTCCTTAAACATAAACATCTCAATCTCTTTAACCTGTTTAACGTCTCTTCCAGTTTTATCAACCAGCTTCACGATTAGACGAAAACTTTTACAGATGTTACCTCGTTATTAAAGAAAAGATTGTTTCAAACTGATGATGTCAAATTAGTTCACACTTATTTAGATTTACTCTTAAAATATCTTTAATCTTGACAAAGTTGTGTAAAATAACTGGAACCAGTTAGACAGATTTGATACCTGACAATCACATTCTGTTAAGTTTTATCTTCAGACGATGAAGATACAAAATATTTCCTTGTTTTATGGACCAACGTGATGGATTTTTATTTAAAATGTTTCTGTCCAAAGCTTTTATTCTGTGACAGAATGATTAGCGTTTTATTTCTACTGCTTTTAATTTACTGTCTCTTCCTGTTTTATCCTCTTGTTCCTTCCTCCTCGGCTCTTTGAGCGAGTCTTGGCTTCCTGTCGGACGGTTCTGGCATTCTGTTGGATCCTGACACTTCCTAAACTCTCATGCTGTCCAACTTTCTCCACATGTGTCTGCAGAAGTCAGTGATTATCTCATGCATTCATGAAACAGAGTGAAACTTCCCCAGAAATCAACACGTCACTTAAACTCAGTCTCAGAGTTTTTTCAGTGCATCGTGTCGCTCTTTTATCACCTTGTTGTTGTTTCAAACTCCATCAGCTTGATGTTTAAACTCGACTTGTTCTCTTCATCTCAGTGTGATGTAAATACTTGCTTTGTGGTTCGGCGTTACATGGAAACTGTACGTTGATGCATCAACTGTCGGGTCTTGGTTCGGCCGCCACAGAGCTGCTGACTAACTAAAGCTAACTAAAACAAATCAACTGTAATCCGTTTAAACCTGAGAAGTTGTTCTGACATTAATCTGCTGGAGTCCTGTGGAGCCGTGGATCCCTATTGGTCAGACGGTCAATTAAAATCAGGATCTACAGGTTCTGGATCCGATTTAGCTTCTTCACTGATGAGACTGTAGCAGGAAACTTCAGATCTTTGAATTATTTATGAAGCTGATGAACTTAAACTGTTACAAAAAGAAATAATTTCCTCCTTTTTTCTACAAGACTTTAATAATAAAATGTTCAACTACTAAAAGTAAAAGTTTTTGAACAGGTTAGTTTTTAGCTGAAACTGTTGAGTGTTGTGAAAACTCCGTCATCTGTTTGTGTTTCTACTCTCACTGAGATGTTCTCCAGTCTTTTAGTTTTTATAGAAGGTCATGATGAAGCCTGAGCTCACACCGTTTGTATCAGGCAACAGGAATGTTTTAGATCTATATTTTCTCTTTACTATCATTAAAAATGTCCTTCAGATTCAGCTGATAGTTGGATGGAGACATATTTATCTATAAGGTTGATGTTTTACCTCCCCGTGTGGGGCGGCAGGATCAGTTTTAGATCTCATGTGGTGGAACCAAAGCAAGGCCTGTGTCTGTATCTCAGGACTGGTTGGAGCCGGGGTTGTCCCTTGTCCCTGGTCTCTGTTTGTGGTGTTCATGGACAGGATCTCAAGGTGTCTGGTTTGTGATTCTCACGGTCTCGTCTCTGATAACGGGGTTCTGTTGGCGCCATGACCTTCAGCGGTTCACAGCTGAACGTGTAGCAGCCAAGATGAGACTCGCTCACTGGAATCTGAGGTCATGATGATCCGCCATGTTCTCGGCTGGGAGTCGAGTCTTTGCCTCGAGTGGAGGAGTTCCAGTGTCTTAGTATGAGCTGCTGCTCCTCTTCATCAAAAGGAGTCAGCTGACACTGTTCAGACATCTGATGATGTAAAACCTCCTCATATTTTAGTTTATTATTTAACTTTTGTACATCTTATTAAAATATATTAAAGCTTTAAAACAACCAGTTAAAGTTCAGTCTTCAAACCACAGCTGTGACTGTACAGATTGTTTAGTGGTTATAAAAGCAGAAGGTATAAAATAAAACAGACTTTAATCATCTGAAAACTATTTTTAAAACTTCAGACGGATGTTTCTTATTGTTCTGCACATCCTTAATATTCTGTTCTGTTTGTGATCAGATCGGATTGAGACGTTAGAGAAGGGTTATCTGATCAGGGTTGAATGCAGCTTCCTGGAAAACCCCCATGTGCACGCACACGCACGCGCGCACACACACAAAACAACAACACAACAAAATACAACACGAGTGCTGGTGAGACAACCCAAAAACCCAAACATCCATTTCCACTAATTAGCTCCTTCTCATGCGATGCAGTTAGCCTGTGAGAGTGCAGGTCGTCTCCTCGGAGGAGACTCGTTATGGTTCATTACACCAGATTTTATTTGCACAATTAGAGAGAGATGAAAGTTGGGTCATTAAGGATCTGTAACGGGGTTCTCTGAGATTTCTTTGCAGCATTAAGCCAAAAAATCCCATCGGACCATCAGGGTCTCCTGACAGTTTTAAAGATGATTCTTAACATAATTTAAATGAACTTATAAACACTTGATGAAACACTGTATGTTTTAACCACCTTCACCTTTAGATGTTTGTTCTGATGTACTCAGTCTGCTGCTTTTACCCAGTTCACATGAAAGACAGCTGAAATGTAGAATTTGTGACGTAATAAAAAACATTTTGGTTTCAGAGACAAACTTTAACCTTCACAGCTTGTAACTAAAGCAGATAAACTCTATCAAACAGGATTTTTCTGTACTGATTAATAAATGAAGGTCTTTTGTTGCATCAGCTGGTCTGATTAAAGTCATCACATGTTCAGCAGCTCATATCAGCTGCTAGTTTACTCCTCTTCCTCTTTTTTATCACTAAATATAACATGGATGTTTATTTGGCAGGAAGTTCTGGTCTCATCTTCAGGACTGGGAGGAACTCTGTTTCTCCTGACATCAGTAGATCTAGAGTTCAGAAACCTGAAGTCTCTAAATACCAATAAAAACCTTCATTTACAGCACGAGTAAATCTCTGCTGATGTGTTCAGGTGACAGTGAGTTACAGCTTTAATAAACGCAGCATCACAGTGTGTCTGAAGGTAAACGCTGCTCCACGTGTAACACACACTGATGCTTCAGCACGAGCAGCTCTTCAAAACCCATTCAGTGGTTCAGTTTTACCTCATTGAACAAACAATAGAAAACTCTCATCATGAAGGCGGTTCCAGAAGCACGAACACACAGAGAAAGTAGGTCAGGTTGGTTCTCTTTAAAGAAGTTGGGTCATTTCCTTCCTTTTGGCCTGAGTGGAGGAAAGTCCAGTTGGTTCAGATTCAAGTCAGTCCTGGTCTTAAACTGCACGTCTGCAGAAACGTGCACGTCTCTGAAACTTCTGTTTCTGTCTCGTTTCATACTGATTCATCCTGTTTCCTTCTAAAATCAACAAATACTAACATGTTTTTATACGTGTTTTAGTATCAGGACATATTTAACCTGAAATGATTTGGGGTTTTATGTACTGTCAGTTTAAAAAACCTGTTTGTTGATATAAAAATGCAACATCGATCTTATTTTCACTAAAATATGTTTTATTTAATCAAGAACTTATTTTGCTGCAGTCTGTTGTGCCTTTGCTGGTGAAGTTGAGACTCTGTGGTGGAATAAACACGGTGATGGTGGTTTATTTCTCCTCCTGTTTGTATTTTCTTGCACGAGATATTTTGTGGGACAAACTTCTTGATTAACTTTTGCAGTGACGTGTGAATGAGTTTCAGCTTTGGATCATTTCTAAATGAATGTTTTCTAACCCTAAACCCACATCCTGACCCAATATAACAGCCAGTCATTCTCAAATGATGGTGATTTTTAGTTAAACTCAAGTCTTTAGAATCGATAGTTTCCACGTGGTTAATGCTGCTCTGGAGATAATAAGTTTGTTCACAGAATCAGCTGATGCTTCCACTAGATTTACCACCTTCTACATTTTATTTTCAGCACAGTTTAATCTTTTGTTCCAGGGATTCAGAAAGGAACGTTTCACAGTGTTAAAGAGCTGGAAGTTCCCACAGAGTGATGTGGTGCAGATGATGATGATGATGATGACACTCAGTCTGCCAAAAAAAAAAAGCTGAATTAGTTCTGGATTCTAATTATAATCAGATGCAACAGAAATCCAGATCCTGAAAAACAAGACCAGTTTTCAGATCCTTGAAACTTCTGATGTTTCTGTCTCTGCAGAATCAGCTGATCCTGTAAACAACACAACATAAAGTTTATAGACTGTAAAACAGGACTGACGGCAGGCTTCTGCTTTCCTGATGTGTTTGAGTGGGTTGAGATTCATTCATGTAAACAGTTTGGGAGCACTTAACATGTCTGAGACTAAATAATGTTCAAATCATTATTTTCAACCATCAGCTTTCTACCTGCTGGTTCGTGTGATGATCCAGTGACCCGTTCACACACAGTCACACCTCGGGGGGCCAGTTTAGAGTCACCCGTTAACTAAACATGCATGTTTTTATTCTAATACACGAGAAACTGCAGAGAAACTTCCACATGCACCAGAGGAACATGCAAACTCCCTGCAGAAAGATCGGAACCTTCTTAATAAGAATTTAGAAGCTGCGGACAGAATAAACAATGCAGATAAAACTTATTAAATGGGATCTTTTCTATCGGAGTCCCTCCTCTAAATGCCTGTCAGTGAATAGAAAACAAAACCTGATAATAAAACAAAAACGTGCCCAACAAGCAGAGAACACTTTGTTCTGCAAACCAAAGCGACCTGAATGCACCACGTTGTTCATATATTTACTTGTTGCCTCAGTTTTCCTCTTTAAACAGTTTTTATGTTGTTTACTGCTGCTGCTGATTCTCTTTAAACTCAAACATCTCTGTCAATAAGACTCTTTTTGTCGATAGTAGATTATGAACATCTCTAACTTCTGAGTTTTGGATAAATTCAAGTGGTCACAACGCAGATAAGAATCTTCCCAGTGAAATCCAGAAACAATCAACAAAGACTTAAGCTCAGACCGGAAAAACAAGTCAGAATTTTTTCCCTTCAAAGCTTCTTGATTTCAAAGGAAATCTCTTTTGAATCTGTTCTTCTCTTTTGCATGAACAGGATAAGAGTGTTTATGTTCTAGCTGGAGGTTTAGAAGCATCTCAGACGTTTTTTTACTCCTCATTTGTTTCATGTGGCTGCCTTGAAACAGGAAACCCAAAGCATCTCGTTTGTAGCGCGGCCAGAATCCAGGTGCTGTCACTAAATAACCAGCCAATTCAAAGTCAGTCAGCAGGTCTGAGCTGGAAGAGAATGAGTGTAGAAGGTCACAGTGTGCAGGTGGTTGGTCTGCATCCGTGTGAAAGTGTTTTTGAGTCAGATTTTAAAGTGAAACCACATGTTTTTAAGATTACAGTAACTTTATTGTTCTACTTCTTTCTGATTCCCTCGTCTTTATTTGGTGACACGTTGCTGATGATGTTTCAAAGCAGATGAAAGAAGTCCTGATCAGGTTTATGATTCCAAAGACATACAGATAGAATATTGACCGTTTTCCACTCTGTACAGACTCAGACTGAATCATATGATCCACGTCTCTGTCCTTATAATGAAAGTCATGTAGCCTCGAGAGTCAGTAGAAACATCTTCCTGTTGGCATGAAAACCATGTTGATTTAGTATAAAAGACATTATAAAGGCTCATACGCATGAGTTAGTCCTTCAGTAAACAGTACAGCGTGATGTTTACGTACAGCATGATGTTTACGCGTACAGCGTGATGTTTACTGTCTGCATCTGTTTATTTACCACTTTGCTAAACAGGTTGTAAAAATCCATCTCTTCAGTTGCTTCTCACATTTGGCTGCTGTGTTCTAAGGCCCAGTGGAAGCACTTCATCTTCACAGCTTCTTTCAAACAGTCCAGTAAAGCTCTCAGTGTAAAACACCTGCTTTTTCAATCAGTCTCAGCACAAACTCGCCCACATCAAATATTCAGGGGGAGTTTCAACATTCCTGTTTTTTCATCTGATCCCAAACGCACCTCTTGATGTTTCCATGTTTGTTTCACTTGATGTTTGTAATTACACAGTTTGGTTAGCTTTGTGTTCACACTCTGCTTCATTATCACATGTCCAGTCACATGTTGTTTATTCTCAGAACTTCTGCAGAACTGATGTTGTGTTGGAACTTCTTCAGCTTGTCTTTTGTTTCCAGAGGAATGTTTGTAGTGCTGCACATTAAGTTACTAACTCAGGAGGAAATTCAGTGTTACACATCCTGTTCATCAACAAGGCATGTGTTCTAATGTGAATTCATTTAAGAATGAATAAACATGATTATTGTAACCTGTGAATCAGGACTTAGTTACCAGAACAACATAATGAGAACTACTGGGTCAGACACGGTGACTCAGATCTGATCAGTCCACAGGAAGTTCAGCAAAACAAAAGCTTGTTGTTGTTCATCCTGGTTGTCTCATCAGACATGATGTTAGAGCTACAATGAACAATAACTTTAAACTACGGACAACAGTTTGTATTACTTATTTATTTTAGTAGACTCACTGATATTATTGAATTTAATTAACATTTAGGTAAATCTGGGTTTGGATTTAATCAGTGTTTAAAAACTCTTCCCTGTCCTGTAAAACCTGCAGTGACAAATAACTTTTTCTGAACACGCACAGATTTTATTCATGCCTTCTTTCACCCAATGTGTCTCCCCCAAATCTCCCCTTAAGAGTGAGACACAGGCGTGTGGTTACCATGGTGACGTCAAGGAGCCACTGGTGGTTACCATGGTGACGTCAAGGAGCCACTGGTGGTTACCATGGTGACGTCAAGGAGCCACTGGTGGTTACCATGGTGACGTCAAGGAGCCACTGGTGGTTACCATGGTGATGTCAAGGCGCCACTAGCAGCAGCTTTAACATTTCTGTTGATTTTGGTTTTTCTTACATTTTTTCACAGTTTATACATTAAAGCGAGACATTTCTTCTGGGTGTAGATTGTTATAGGTTTGATGTTGATGCTGTCGCTGCATCGACACCTTTCAAACTTATTTTCAGAAATATTAATCAAAACCTTTGAGCCTCTGATGTTGTAACAGGGAAACTTCACACACCCTGTTGGTGTGTCGCGTTCCGTCATCAGATTTATCTTCAGTCAGACATGTTTGGACAGAAAAATGGCCATGAGCGTGTTTATGGATGATTGAGCAATTTTTAAAAGGATTATGCAAAAAGAAAAAGAAAACTCGACTGGATTATTAGTGACGTTCTGAGTGTATCAGTCACTTGGATTTAACTGAACACGTCAGGCCTGCAGGTCACGTCTGGTCACGTCTCCAGAGTTCAGGTTTTAAACTGTCGCTGAGACCGTATTCAGATGTATTCCAGTTTCAGCAGAAGGAAAACTCATACTGGAGACGTCCAACAGAAATCAGCTGGGATTTAAAATACTGTCTCCTTTTATTCTAATCCAGTTTCAGATTTTACACCATTCCTAGGCCCGTCGGACTCCGGGTTCAGTGTTCTGACTTATAGCAACTAAAGAATCACAATTTTACCAAAATAAGAAGAATCTTATAATATATAACAAAAGAGAAAATGAGTGAAGTCGTTTCAGAGTAACTGTTGAGTCAGAAGTTGGAAGGAAAACGTCTGACATCATCTTACTAACTGACAACAACATAAACCATCTCAGATGTGTTTAACATGTAAACACGTCTGCGTTACATTATTAAACATGCGTGTTTGCTGACACGTCTCATCACAGTGGCACTTCACCGTGTCTCTGTCTCGTCTCTCGTACCCGCTTCAGTCTCTAGTTCTGAGCTCATAAAGGGGTCTGCTTGTGTTTCCTCCCACCGGTGGTTTGATTGTCCTCCAACCAAACAAGTCTCTCCCGAGTCAGCTGCAAGCTCTCATGGATCCACCCTACAGCTGCTCTCCAGATCCAACAACATGCCTTTTAATTATCTGAAGCAGCTGAGGAGGATACCAAGATCTTCATCTCCTAAAAGTGTCTGAGGCTTCCAGGGTTTAGCGTGGGAACGTTCCGTCCTTTTTCTTTCCAAATTAAAAGTCTTAAAAAGCTTTCCTACGTGTGATTTAACGAACCGACCTTTAACTGATTACAATCTGTTGAAATTTACCACAATAAGAGTCAGCAGGATGTTCTCAGCCTCCTGGTCGTTGTTCAAACAGTCGCTGATAAAACCATCGCTGACATGAGGAAGATGGTCCGTCGATGAACAGCTGCTTCCTGTTCCACCTCCAGTCATCACCTCCTCTGCACTGTGATGTGACCTTTGACCCCACCTGACTATTACTTTGTTAATAATTCATTTCTAGCAGGTGTTGGCAGGTTTTAGTTTGTTTTCATCTGTTTTTAGGTGCTTGGAGAGGAAAAGCTTTGAGCTGGTAAAGTTTAGATGTTTAAATCAGCTGTTTTTTATCTGATTTAATAATAATTCCAACATCTTATATTCCTAAGAATTTATTAGAAATCATGTAGTTTGTGTTCAGAACGTTTGATGTTTGAGGGTGAAAGTACATTTATTGACTCACTTTAAGCACATTAAAAATCCAGTATCATCCAGACCAGATCAAACAGTCTCCTGAAACGCTTTCACAATTTTTAAAGTTGTTTTTTCTTTTATTTTGAATTAAAATCTTAGGTTTGACTTTAATTTGATATAATTTTACAACAGCTTGTGATTTATATGGTGATCTGTTGTCCATGTTGTGTAGTGGTTGTGTGTTTGTTGCAGCTTGTTGATGTTTGTACATCTGGACTTTGGGTAAATGCTGGTATCGGTCTTATTTAGAACTGAAAGTCTTGTGAAGATGTCGGCTCGGTCTCAGTTTACAGTATGATTGATGAAATGCTTTTATTTCTACATTTACATCAGATTTAAATGTTACACATATACAACATGTACAGTGGGGCAAAAAAGTATTTAGTCAGCCACCAATTGTGTAAGTTCTCCCACTTAAAAAGATCAGAGAGGCCTGTAATTTTCATCATAGGTATACCTCAACTATTAGAGACAAAATGAGGAAAAAAAATCCAGAAAATCACATTGTCTGATTTTTAAAGAATTTATTTGCAAATTATGGTGGAAAATAAGTATTTGGTTACCTACAAACAAGTAAGATTTCTGGCTTTCACAGACCTGTAACTTCTTTAAGAGGCTCCTCGGTCCTCCACTCGTTACCTGTATTAATGGCACCTGTGTGAACTTGTTATCAGTATAAAAGACACCTGTCCACAACCTCAAACAGTCACGCTCCAAACTCCACTATGGCCAAGACCAAAGAGCTGTCAAAGGACACCAGAAACAAAATTGTAGACCTTCACCAGGCTGGGAAGACTGAATCTGCAATAGGTAAGCAGCTTGGTGTGAAGAAATCAACTGTGGGAGCAATTATTAGAAAATGGAAGACATACAAGACCACTGATAATCTCCCTCGATCTGGGGCTCCACGCAAGATCTCACCCCGTGGGGTCAAAATGATCACAAGAACGGTGAGCAAAAATCCCAGAACCACACGGAGGGACCTAGTGAATGACCTGCAGAGAGCTGGGACCAAAGTAACAAAGGCTACCATCAGTAACACACTACGCCGCCAGGGACTCAAATCCTGCAGTGCCAGACGTGTCCCCCTGCTGAAGCCAGGACACGTCCAGGCCCGTCTGCGGTTTGCTAGAGAGCATTTGGATGATCCAGAAGAGGATTGGGAGAACATCATATGGTCAGATGAAACCAAAATAGAACTTTTTGGTAGAAACTCAACTTGTCGTGTTTAGAGGGGAAAGAATGCTGAGTTGGATCCAAAGAACACCATACCTACTGTAAAGCATGGGGGTGGAAACATCATGCTTTGGGGCTGTTTTTCTGCAAGGGGACCAGGACGACTGATCCGTGTAAAGGAAAGAATGAATGGGGCCATGTATCGTAAGATTTTGAGTGAAAACCTCCTTCCATCAGCAAGGGCATTGAAAATGAGACGTGGCTGGGTCTTTCAGCATGACAATGATCCCAAACACACCGCCCGGGCAACGAAGGAGTGGCTTCGTAAGAAGCATTTCAAGGTCCTGGAGTGGCCTAGCCAGTCTCCAGATCTCAACCCCATAGAAAATCTCTGGAGGGAGTTGAAAGTCCGTGTTGCCCAGCGTCAGCCCCAAAACATCACTGCTCTAGAGGAGATCTGCATGGAGGAATGGGCCAAAATACCAGCAACAGTGTGTGAAAACCTTGTGAAGACTTACAGAAAACGTTTGACCTCTGTCATTGCCAACAAAGGCTATATAACAAAGTATTGAGATTAAATTTTGTTATTGACCAAATACTTATTTTCCACCATAATTTGCAAATAAATTCTTTAAAAATCAGACAATGTGATTTTCTGGATTTTTTTTCCTCATTTTGTCTCTAATAGTTGAGGTATACCTATGATGAAAATTACAGGCCTCTCTGATCTTTTTAAGTGGGAGAACTTACACAATTGGTGGCTGACTAAATACTTTTTTGCCCCACTGTATGTGAGGAGTGGAGGCAGCAGTTTACAGGCAGTATGAGGGAATAACATGGAACCAGCTGTTAATGTAACATGGTTTTTATAACATGTCAGGTGAACCAGTTTATTTCCTGTTAAAGTCAAATACTGGGCGTCAGTTAGATTAAATCTGTCTGCTGTATAAAAAACACTGTCTGCTTAAACAACACAGTTCTAACTGCTCAGCCTCAGATTAGACAGCAAAACATTCAGATTCAGGTTATAAACGATCAGTACAATAAACTGAAATCTGATGCTACAAAGCTGCTCTTATTGAGTTGGATGCCAAAGATGCCTGATGACTGCAGCATGTGACTCGCTCAGAGAGAGAGAGAGAGCTCAGATTCTTACATCTTCACAAACTGTTTTCTCCTAAAAATAGTTTGTATTCATGCAAATATATTTTCTTTACTTTGTTCCACTTCCATATAATTTATTTCATCTTGTGTATATGTGAGTTCTTGGCTCAGAGGACTAAACTGTCTGAACTCGCACCAACATGCAGCCCAAGAAGAAATAAAACCACAAACTGCTTCTCCAAACAGTGACCGTCTGTAAGTCGAGTCTGGATTCTAAATATATTCCAACCACAGAACATCTGAGCTCATGATGACGCAGTCGGTGGTAAAATAAGGTGCAGATGCAGAGAACAAGAAGAGGAATGATTGTTAAAGTTCATCTCATGGTCTCTGGATGTTCAGAAACTAATTACCTTCCATTATTCTTTCAGCTTTTATTTGTGAGAATGAAGCTGAGCTGTTGTGTTTCTTTATTTCCACAGTAAATCGTATCGCAGGCGGTTATTCTTATTTCCGTGGCAGCTATGTGATAATGAAGTCTGAATGTAAACATGTGCAGTTGTTCTGCATCGTAAATCAGCCTCATTCAGAGACTCTTAGACCTGGACTCAGTCCAGCAGTCGGATTATTGCAGCTCATAAAAACAAATAATCCTCGTTTTAAAGTCAGCCACGCCTCGCAGCGTCTGATTGGCTGCTGTGAGCTCATCCAGGTGTGTTACAGCTGGTGTAATCGAGTCTCCACATCTATCATCGTCTTCATCATTTGTCACAGTAACTGTCTCTACAACATGATTTTCTCTCTCCCACAATGCTTTGCTGTGCTCATCCTTATAAACACCGCACACCCTGGGAAAGCCAGCAGGGGATTTAACGTTTCATGCAGGGAGATCGGAGACGTTTCCAACTAAAATCCTTTAATAATACGTCTTTAAACACCTCCTGATAAGGTTCTGGAGAAGTGGTTCCTACATCAGAACTGGACCTACAGCATGTTTTAATAAAAGCACAGGATTATGGGAAAAATGCCTGAATATTTGGAAGAAGCCGGATGTGGCTGCATTGCTTCTGCCACACACATGGTTTTATTTATGCGCATACAAGCAAACGGCCGTGTTTCACATTCTGCAGAAAAGCTGGAATTTGGCTGTTTCGTGTTTTGGGAACAGATCGTCTCAGATTGGCCTTTTTTTCTTCTGCATCAGGAAACGGCAGTTAAAACTGGTGTGTTCGGTCCTCCCTCCCTGGTTTCATATGTCTCTTCATCCTCGTGCATTTCACTCACATTATAGTGAGAAAACCTTCTTTATCCTTTAAAGGCACGACAAACCAGCCATCATGAATTTAAAGCTTCAGTTTTCTTTTTAGAGTAGAGTAAAACGTGGCAGAGCTCCCTGAGCGGGTACTTAGGAGCTGCATAACGTCTAATTAAGGTGCATTAAAGTCTGGAAATTCAATAAAGAGGAGCAGAAGTGAAGGTAGCAGTTATTCTGACAGATGACGTGAGCTTCATCATGTTAATCTGATTGCTATTTAAATATTTTGTCTTTTGCTGCTCAATTTGAGGTAAAGTCAGAAGTAAATAAAGTTGTTCTCAGGGAAAGATACTTTAAAAGTAAGTTAAAATTTAAAGTAAATGAGTCAATTTTTTAAAAGTTTTATGTTAAATCAAAGAAAAGTCTGTTTTTCTCACTCTGTACTTGATGTTCTGGTCACGGCAGCAGAAGATCTGATATATCTGATCTGCATGTCGATGGTTCAACATTAATCAGAATATCCAAAATACAAAACCAGAACATTCTGTTAAAACTTTGTTTATATGGACAGTAACATATTGACGCGTATATACATAAACACACAACATGCGCCCCCTAGTGGCTGGTTCCTGTTCAAGCTTTAAGTCCCGCCCCCTTCATTGAAATAAATGGGACATTTGATTCTGTTGATTTACAAAGTTCTTAACGCTTCTGATGTTTTTAAACATGTTTATCTGTAATAAGTTATCTGTTGCATAAAAACAATAATTGTGAGCAGGAAAGTAGGCGGGACTTTCAATCATTTTTACCTGTTAATGTTTACATGTTTAACTTTGAAGTAGTAAAACGTTTTAAAACCTGAGTTCAGTGTGTGTGTGTGTGTGTGTGTGTGTGTGTGTGTGTGTGTGTGTGTGTGTGTGTGTGTGTGTGTGTGTGTGTGTGTGTGTGTGTGTGTGTGTGTGTGTGTGTGTGTGTGTGTGTGTGTGTGTGTGTGTGTGTGCGTGTGCATGTGCGTGTGTTGGAGTTTAGTCGTGTTTGATTGTCTGTTTGCTCAGACATTGTTAGGCTTTCCCAGACCTCTCTATAAGTCAACACAACAAAATAATCAGTTCCCACAATCCCTCTGTCGTTCTTTGGATCCAGGCTTTTAAAGCTGAAACCTCCTGCTGCTGATTGGTTCTCTGTAAAAGCATTTTGAAGTGATTGGTTTGTGTGACAGGCTGATAAAGGGTCACGGTCAGTTTGTCTTTGTGGACTTCCTCCTCTTTGTGTTTCCCAGTTGGAGTTTTCCTTCTGAACACTGGGTGTGTATTATTATTATTGTTTGACGGTGAAGCACACTGAACATATTTACACACACTTCTTTCCTCTTTTTTAAGTTTTAAAACAATTCTTTGGGAGATTTACTGTGAAATCATCAGTTTATTTAATTCTAAATTTGGATGAATATGAGTCATGTTGTCAGACTTGTTGTAAGTAAAAACACTGTTTAACTGAGAAACAGTCCTGTTAGTGTTCTATTGGCTAAACAACCAAAACAAATTCAAACATGCATCAAAATCATGTGACATGAGTCCGTTACTAACTTTTAACCTCAGCCATAAAAAGAGCTAGTTAATAATTAATGTGTCACAATTATTGATCTAGCACTTATCTCCCAACGGCAAAACAAAACCCATGAAGTGAAGCAGAAATAAACCCATGAGGAAACATCAGCACCTGCAGGACAGAGAAGAATTAATAAAACTAAACACTCTTAAATTTACTAGTAATATGTGAGTAAAACTGTGACTTTGTGTTATTTGTGTTAATCTGAGGCTGTAAACGAGTAGATTCACTCTGTTTATGTGCAGTTTTAAAGCTGCTGCTGATTCAGAACAAACTTCTGATGCCCTGCAGAATCTGACAAGTTCAATTATATTAAAAAAATCTCCAAATGATTCAGACTGAGGTTTTTATACACACTCTGTGTGTGTATAAAAACTACATATGTTCTGCCTTTAAGTGTCTGTTTTTGAAGCAGATTCAAGGATTTTAAAGTTGTAAAAGATTCAAACACACCTGCACTGAAACAGTCCAGATCAGAAACCGGGTGCCTTCAGATAACCACCGTGTTGTGACGCTCCTCCTTTGTTTGACTCAAACTCTTTAATCATCTGAGTCTGTCGTCTACATGATGTTTGAACATGATGTGCACGTGGAGCTTCTACAAACAAAAGGCAGAAGAACGGTTCCATTTATCTGCTCTGCAGGTTTCATCCTGGGATTTTACATCCAGCCACAACATAAAAAAATGTTTTGCTTCTATTGATAAAAGATTCAACTGTTTCCGCTCAAAGAAAATTCTCTACCTTTAAACATGTTCTGAGCTTAAATCTATTTTTTTTTTTTAATTGAAACTAGTTTTTCAGAGTTTTTCAGTCTCTTTTAATGCTGAGTGAAAAACTTTGAGAGAGCTGCAGTTGTCTCTGCTGTCTGGCACAGGAAGTGTTTGTACATCACTCACAATTTATGCTCATAGATTAAACTCTGAGTTTCATGCTGAACGTCTGGAGCTCCTGAGACTCCAGCAGAGCCGGAGCAGAAAGCATTTGGCGTAGAAGCTGATGGAGGGCTGCAGCTGTTGGAGATGTGCCTGTTCTACAACTGGTGTGAACCAGGTTAAAGTTCAACCTGACAGAAAACAACTGAACCTCTGCAGCCTCGTTAGACTGTCATGAAAGACACTTCACATGTAATCTAGATGTTTGATTCTGTCCACCCTCTGTAGGATTCTTTAAGTGCTGCACGTTTTTTTGTTTATCAGTAGAAAAGTGGGGGGATTGGTTTGGTTGTTGTCAGTGTCTTGTCGTTCAGAGAACACTTGTGTTGAGACAGTTTTCATGTTTGTAAAATGGACCTTGTTGTGCTTCTCATTGAGGGTTTGATAGAGGGGAAGGCTGTGTTAGAGCACAAGACTCAGTTTGTTGTATGAGAGGAAGTGGAATCTCTGAAAGAGACAGCTGCTCATTCCCGATGGCGTTCAAACACTCCCAGCACAACACATCCTCCTTTTCCCTGCTCCCCCTGCAGAGAGCACATCAGCCACACATGTCGAGGTTACGAAGGGAAAATACATGCAGGTGATGGGTCACAGCTTCAGTTCTACTCCCCGGTCTTTCAGGGTGGGAAGTCTGTGTTTCTGTTTTGGCTGTAGCTGGGAGGAGGTATCAGGACAGAGACAAAGGCCAGAAAAGAGCTTCTCTCTGGATAATAGACACGCGTTCTTCTGCCAAAAAGGCGAAACGGTCATGGAAACAGTAGGCGAACAGACACAAGCCCGTCTGATACGTCTAAGAAAAGGAAACCACAACTCAAACAAAACTTTTGCTTTTAACTTTGTTTTTTCTGTATTTTAATTTGTTTGTTGACATTTTATGAACATTTCTTACCAGTAATTCTTACAACATGACATCTGTCTCAGCAGTTTGTTGGCTGACATGTCTAACAAACCCAAACAGAAGAGTTTAGGTGTTGATGTAACGGGTGGACAGTGTCATAAATCACACCTTGACTTCTCTGACTCGGCTGTTTGAGACAGTTTTCTCGGGTTTAACTGGAACAAAGACTCTGATTTTCTCTGAGTCCAACAGGTGGGTCTTGTTCCTCCGTCGCTGCCTGGGCTGGTGTTGTCATTAGCTTGACTGAAATGTCTCTTCCTTTCATGTTGGTATGATAAGTCCCTATACCAGCTGATTTTGATCTCCATTGAAAATTTAAAATCTTTTTGTGTAGTTTGGGCTTTAAAACTAAATAATTTAAAGGAAAACCTTCATCCATAAGGTTTTATATTTCTAGTTAGTATAACTTACTATAACTAACTAACTTTTTACTATAAAAAAGTTAATACAATTAATTTTTATTTACAAAAAATGATTTGTGATGGTTAAGCTCTTCAAATAGCTGATAAAAGTTTTGGTGTTCCCCAGAGTTCAGTGTTAAGTCCCAGTATTTCAGTTTTTACATATCTGATCTTATGTACGTTTGTCCACCTGTAAATTTTCTGAATCACTAATGGTGACATTTGGATCTTTTTTATGGTTTTATTTGGGTTCATATGTTTGAATTATTTTAACAGCATCAGCCTGCCACCGAGTGCAGATAACAGTTTGTGTTCTGTACGTCTTTTCTCTTCTTGAAAAGAATCATAACAGATTTAAACAGATGTTTTTTTATTTGCAGTTTTATCCACATTTGAGTGACTTTCAGTCAGCTTACTGTTTCTGTCAACATTCATCTGTCTCAGATTTGTTAAACAGTTGATGCCTGAGCTGGTTTTAATGTTCAGACAGGGTTTAACTTGTCTGCTAAACTCTGAACATCTTTTCATCTGTCAGCATAAAAGGAGTCAGTCACTTTGGATACACCCTCCCTAACTGTGTCCATTAACAGATATATGCGACCTGGCTTTTCATTTTCTTCAGTCCATCATCTACAAACAGGATCTTTGATGTAAGATTTTTAGCAATCAGTGGTGATGAATGAGGAAGAGGAGGTGAAGCGCAGACTTTTGGCTCTGAGCCCTGAAGTTTAGAGAGTTTCTCTGCTGAATGAAGAAAAGACGAGCAGACTGAGTGGATTAAGAGAAGCACAATAAGAGTGTCACTGTTGGGTTCCTCTGTGTCCTCCCTCAGCTCAGAAACAGGTGGGCGGGACATAATGACCACAAACAACATGAGCGTGTTTGTTTGTGTTGGGGGGGGGTCTTAAAAAGTGTGCCGATGGGGGGGGTAAACCCGCTCTTTCTCTGTGCAGACTTGAAGGTGGAATCAGATTCCTCAGCCGGGTCATATCAGGGATGTCCGTCTGGTCTCTGCTGGTAAACAGAGCCCGTCCTCTCTTTGTGTCCTGGACACGCGAGCGTCGCTCTTTGTTTGACTCCTATAGGATCAAAGATCCACCAGCTTCTGTCACAAACTTGTTTTGTTTTTGAAATCGTTCCAGGTGAATTTTCATGTTGAACATTTAGTTAAATGGCAGAGCTGCTGAACAAATCTCCAACTTCTAGACTTCCTGTCCACTTCTTTAACACTGATTGACACACGCTTGAACATCTCTAAAACTCATCTGAAAAGGTTGCATGTGTACTTATAGTTGATCTAAGTCTGATTCTTGTGGATAAACTCTGTACAAACAAGCAGGCTGAGATGTCCTAAGAACTTACTGCTCGTATAAAAACCTCCATGTGGAACCTGCTCAAGCTTCCCTGCTTGTCAACCGTCCAATCAGAGTGCATGTTATTCATGTGTCTTTTATCAGACAACTGTTGGTTTATTATAGACACCAAGATTAAAATAAAGCAAATTACAGCTTTGAATCTGGAAACTAAACATTTCAACACGACTACAAACACTCCTGAAATAATCTGTGGCATCCCGAGTGTCTGTCGGTTAATCCCCGAGCACATTATCATCATTCCTGCACGGCTCCTGTTTGTCGTCAGTCTCTCAGAATTAGAGTCGACATTTAAAAACTTACCAAAACACAAAATAGTTTTTTAATGAATCATAATGATCCTAAATCTTTTTATGCTATTAAAGAATCAGAGTTTGATGTCATGCTGTTAGTCTTTGTAAGTTTATGTGATCGTGTCAGATCAGATGAGAAGTTCCTTTATGAGTTTCCTCTGAGTGTCACATTTATATCTCCCCAGGAGATCCTTTTATTCCTGCCGCTCCGCTCTGCAGAGGGAGGGGGCTCCTCTCATCCACTGCTGACACTGCAAACACCAGCTTTACTTTGTGTGGGTTTTACTCCACATGCATTCATCTGCTAACTTTTCTCCCAGCCAGGTGCCCCTGACTGCCACGCCGCTCTGTCCGAATGACTGCTCGTAGGTCAAAGGCTGGTTCATAAGGGGAGGGGGAGAAGGGAGGTGGGGGGGGGGGGGTCTAA